>OX453254.1:14394579-14994579 GCA_949709985.1 Luffia ferchaultella
AATCACTTCACTATCGCGGGAAAACATCGCTTCGTGTCTACTAAGTAAGTACGTACTCTATAAAATCGACGTGTAATAGATGCCCATAACTATTCATTCAGTGTGTGTGATATATGTTGATACATTTCTAAGCCAAAATTTCGAGACAGTTTTCTACAAAATCTTAGATACTACACGAGTAGATTCCGCATACGAATATAGCAGTATATCCTGCAGTCTCGTTCCGTCCTTTTTTAAATCTCCTTGACCATTTAAAGATGTGGCGGCACAGCTCACATTGTTCTTTAATATTTAGTTATAAAATGTACATACAAATAGCATTTAAATATTTTAATATTGAACCCAAACTAACACTATTGTCTTTTGTCGGCACCTTTCTTTATACCCTTTAGGCAAAGATCAAACGCCATTATGAATTTCTACATAGAATTCATCATATCATTGAGGCATCGTTCAATTCTCACGACTTGTGTCTTATAAAAGGATTTCGCTTCAAAATCTGGAGTACTCACAGATCCACCTGACAATCTCACGACCGAGGTTGAGAGTCTCGGGGGTTCAGGCAGATCAGACCTTCAGTCTGACGTAGGAGAGCAGTACCTACCACCCGAAATCACCCAGTAAACGTAATAAATCTGCTCGAATGGCAGCTGAGCCTTGTTTGTTCACAGTCGGGCCATCCAGGTCGAACTGCCCTCCCTTGCCGAGGGATCGACATGGGTTGAGGATGTCGTTTAGCCGGTCGGACTGCACCTTCTGTGTAGAAATCCCAACCTGGCACTACCTGCGCGGTAGGTCGGGCGCGCAGATGTCTGTGAGCAGATTCAGCCCTCACTAAATAATGAAAAAAAAAATATCTAGAGAGTTCCTCCATATCGCCCGACTGAGTAACACGTCGATTACGTCTCACGCTCTATCGCATATAACTCGCTGACTTAACAGTCATATAGTTATAACGTATTTATCTAGCATTATAGTAGAATATATCTAACTTTAATAAGTGACATGAAAAGTGTACCTAGAATTAATTTCTACTGCTGCAATAAAACGTGGTGATAATATAACAATATTCACCTCAGTCTGTCTATATTCATTTATGTGGGGAATCCAGATAGGCTAACCTTCATCGAGATATGAGTCAACACAACCCCACAGAGATATATAAAATATGTTAGTTTGATTTTTTTAAATTTATTGGCCTAATATCTAAACGAAGTAAATTTTATTCCGTTAAATTTTAATTGTGACACAGATTTTATGATATTTTATTACGTGACTATATGAATTTCGATAGGGATAAAGGCAATTAGGCAACTCAGACATCATTATCAAACAAGGGTCTTATAATTACAATAAAAAAAATATTAAAAGTGAAAGTGGTATCTACACACAAAAGTTGTCAATGAACAAAATGTAAAAAGAATGCCCGCCAAAACTGCCTACAAAAATCAAGTGTAAACGGGATAGTCAAGGCGATGCTTGATTTTCGGTAAACGAATTATATACATGATAACAACAAATAATGCAATTACAGTTTTAATTTCTACAATGGGGTTTCTTTAATAATTGTCATGTCAATCATCAACCCTGAATATCATTATTTTTTTTACAAATATCTATCAAACTCCACATTATATATTGTTATTATAATTAGATTATTTCTTTATAAGAATCAGGTGTTTCATACGTATCAGTTGGTCCATCGCCTTCACTAACCATTGAACCCATCATTGAACCATTTTGATAAGGCAAAAATAATATAGAAGGTGGCTCTCATTCTTTACATGTTTTGCACGTTGTTGTACACTTAATCGGTAAATATTGGAAATGTATCTAGTCTGGTTGTAAAATATATACGTAATGTGTGTATGCAAATGCAAAAATTATTTAAGTATGCATATCAGTTGTTTAGTAACCATTTTACAGATCTCTGCCTAGTTTGGAACTGGAGGACCGTTTGTGAGAAGTCCCAGATATTATTTATTTAATAACAAAAAGCACAGCTCTTAAAAAAGTAAATTAACATAACTTATGAACACATCTGATAGCCAATTATGGTTTTCATTATTATTCACCTCCCACATTTCGCGCATTTTACTGTCGTTTCATATTTCTCGCATTTTTATTGACGGTTCACTTCCGTCGTCTTTTTTCTTATTGAACGTCTTTTTATACATGTGCAATGTTAAAAGAAATGAGGTTGGCAAAGCTACGTACCTATACCAACGCGTGCCATTTAATATTACGTACCGCATATAGGATTCGCCAGAGTGACTCACGCAATAAATGAAGCCGCGTGAGACCGTGGTGGATTCGGTCTGGATCTGGGCTAGACGCGTCGCAGTCCTGCTCGGGACGTCGTGAGAGGCCGCGCCGGCCGTTCACCTACATGATCTCACCGCCCCAGAATAAAAATTTCACTCGTTTAGATCAATTGATTTTGTTTATACGCTTTCGCCATCGAAATTAGACGCCCCAGTTTTGCGTGGGCTAACGCCTGCGATCCTTTAGTACGGTCGCTAGGCGAGGCTGATACAAGTATTTTTTTCTGGCTTGAGGGAAATTGATTTCGTTATAAATCATCATCATCAGCCCATTTTTACCCCACTGCAGGGGCTTAGGCCTCCCCAGGGTGAGGAGGGGGGCTTGGAGCTTAAGTCCACCACGCTGCTCCACTGCGGGTTGGGAACTGTAACGACCGCCATCTATTGACAGCCTCCGGGACCGACTGCTTAACGTGCCCTCTGAAGCACGGTGTCAGTGATATTGTGTACTTAAGTCAGAAAAACTCATTAGTACACGCCCGGATTCGAACCATGGCCCTATGGGGTCTTATAAATTTGAGACAGGTTCGTTGCGCTCTGGGCCATCACGACACTTGGTTATAAATACTTAATTTTTACTATATTTTTTTGATTTATTTTTTTAATATTTAAAGATGCTCCGGAAGTATCCGAGGGATTCATTTTTTCTATAAGGCGTAGCCAATACTAGGCTAGAGCACCACTTGGCACTTTATGTACAAAGTACTGAGCGGATTTCTTCATTCCGCATTTTTCCCTTTCGCTTAGGACAGGGGTCGGCAATCTGCGGCTCGCGAGCCACATGCGGCTCTTTGGATGTGAAACTGCGGCTCTTCAATTCCATACGCAAATATTATTTATTGAACCATAGCCCTATGGGGCCTTATAAATTGAGACAGGTTCGTTGCGCTTTGGGCTATCACGACACTTTTCACGATATTTTTCTTATGAATAAATTAATTTGTTTGTTTTTTTATTAAAAAATTTTATTTATGCAAGTACTATTGTTGTTGTTGACAAGAATTTTTTTTGTGGCTCTTTAAAAACCGTGAAATTATGTACATTTTCATTTTTTACTCTTTCGTCTTAAAAGGTTGCCGACCCCTGGCTTAGGAGAATATGTGAGACGGATCGCCAGCCTTGTTACCACAAGCGAGCGTACGGCACCTCCGTTTTCGTGACTATGTTTGAAGATTCGTTGTCAGAGTTATCCTTTTACAGGGAGCTTAGAAAGAAAAAAAAATGAAAATGTACTGCGGTATTCAGGAAAAAAATAACGGTTGGGACAGAAATGGTTCAAGGATTTAGGGTTCGCGCACCCGCGTATTGGCGTTGTACTAGAAACTCTCTTTGAATTATTGGTAATAAAGAATACATGTACAAAATGCTTCAAAATAATGGTGTACATTACTTTTTTTTTAATTTATTTCATGTGGAAGGGTTTTCTAAATAAAATACAACAGCGAAATAATCAAAAAAAAAATAATTAATAACAAAGTTACGAATGTTTAAAATGTCCTGTTAGATAGAGAGGGCAATAAATACCGCATGACGGCGTAATGTGAAAACATTGTTGAATGAATACACTCAATGTTTAAATGATTCTTAAATGATTAAATGATTTTGACGACCGCTTAGCCTAGTGGGCAGCGACCCTGCCTACGAAGCTGGAGGTCCCGGGTTCGAATCCCAGGTCGGGTCAGTATTTATATGATGAATATTAATACTGGCACCGGGTCTTGGTTGTTATATGTATGTGGCGTCTTCGCTTGGTACCCAAAATACAAGCTAATGCTTAGTTTGGGACCTAGACGTTGTTGTGATTGTATGTGTTATTATTATTATTATTATTATTATTATTATTCTGATCCAAATCCACTAAGCGTTTCAGAGCATCGACTGCTCTGGAACGCACGGAATTTTCACTGTAAAATTGTAATATCCTTCAAATTAGTTGTGTAGTACAGCCCAAAAGTACAATAGTCTAATGGTAAATCGTTGAACTACAACGCGAGAGGTTCGGAGTTCGAACCCACCACTGTTCTCTATTGACATAAACTACTTCTAACACAAGCTTTAGCTTAGCTGAAGCTAAGCTAATTATGTGTGACATTTGATTTTGTCGTTTTATCTTTTTTTTTTTAAGTGGGTACAACGTCACCTCATAGTTTACAGATGAAAAAGCAAATGGAACGCTCAGAATACGGTCAAAAAAATAAATATACGTAATAAGCTTAAGCACCTGTTTGGGGATGGCTCTGTGTAGCTGTGCTGCATACGGTTGGCCCTGAACAATTAGCGCAGACAGGAATTGTACTGCACAATCAAAATTTACTTTACTTGAACATTTTTATTTAATCATTAACAAATTGTTTTACTACTTAATTAGATTTGGCTATACAGTGTACACTTAATAATTCCTTTTATGTTCTCAGTGAGACTATGTAAGGGAACAAATGTAATTAAGTTTGTATACTTACACTATCCATACTTTATTTTGCCTTTTGTTACTGTTCGTCTCCAATAAAGTAAATTAATAAATAAATAAAATACAAATCCAAAACGCGACGTTTCGCTAGCACTTCACAGGTGGTTTGAATTTTTTTTTATTGATCACAAAAATAACTCATAATACAAATAGATGTTGATGGAGATCCCGCGTACACCAAAACATACATCAGTTGAGGTTTTGAAATATCCGCTGCAAGGTAGAATTTTGTGTGACCCACATGTGAAATTCGTATTGGAAAAGATAAAATACCAATTATTGGAAATTGGAAAAGAAAATAACGATTCTTAAATTACGTTAACTGTGTAATTGAACAAAATGTGTGTTTAAAACGACGATGATGACGTTGCGTTGATATGACCAATCACCGAGTTTGACCGCCGTTTTCGATCGTTTCGAAATATGAGACATTCCATCTTGATCGTTTTACGCTATAATATGAGCAATTGTTGTATATTTATTTATATATTTTACGTATCTCCTAAACAGCTCTAATTATTTAGATGAAAATGTGTATTTATAGATAGGTATTGTAGCGCTGGCTAGTTGGAAACCAGCCGCTCGATTTAAAACACATAATTTCAATTTTAAAGAATTCACATTAATGACGACCGCTTAGTCTAGTGGGTAGCGACCCTGCCTACGAAGCTAGAGGTCCCGGGTTCGAATCCCAGGTCGGGTCAGTATTAATATGATGAATATTGATACTGGTACCGGGTCTTGGTTGTTATATTTAAAAAAAAAAAATATTTATATATGTATATATTATAAAGAATATTTAAGTATGTATATCAGTCGTCTAGTAACCTATAACACAAGCATAATACTTGCTTACTTTGGGACTAGATGGCGCTGTGTGGGAAGTCCCATGTATTAAATGTATTATGTATAGTTATGTTAGGAACACGATCGCGGGACGCTCATTCTTTTTGACATAAACAATTGTGGGGAGTTTTGGAGTTTAATTGTAATGTTACTAACTATACCTATTACTTTAATTTTATATCTTCAAAAGAAAAGGATTTTGTGTACGTATAAAACATTCCGAAACTGTAAAAAAAAACCTAAAAAAATACTACAACATTTCGTATAATTTATCTTCGTATTTTAAGACGAATAATAAATATCAAATAATTGGTAAGCAATGCCAGACGTATGCGCGTACGCAACGAACTATAATGAAAGCTCTAAAGAGCGCCTCGCAGTCTGCGCGCCAGGTAAATGTTTGCACAGCGTCAAGTGTGAACCACATTACGTAATGTAGCCAGTATACGCCTACCGTGCAAGTTTCGTCGGTTTATTGACGAAAATAATTATATACGTTTCGACTTTCAATGAAATGAATGAAAATTGTTTTCAGTACCTCAACATTCTCGCTTCATATTCAAGACGCGCAAGACGGCTTTATAATGTTATATGATAATCTTTTGTTTTTTTTTTTTTCTTGTCTGTATATAAGGCTCAGACAACAAATAATAAAACTCACACATTTGAATAGATGATACAAAGGTACAACCTTTGTGACAACAAAAATGTAAGAAAAAAAAATATAGGGCGTAAACTAAATATATACCAGTTGATGTTTTAAAATATTCGCTCTGAAGTTGATTTTTTTGTGACCCACATGTAAAATTCGTACTGGAGAAGAAAATAAACATTCTGAAATCACATTTAATGTGTAATGCTTGTTTATAACAATGAGAATGACGTATGGTCGGTGTAATCGATAATTCTGATATTTTGCTCACGTATAAGGTTCAATTTAAGGGTTGGAATAATAGAAATTGCTTTGACTGCTGATGTAATAAAAACTCCAGACTCCCTGTCACTGAACAACCATTATACGAAGGACTTTAAAGTAGAGGTGTGTAGGTAATTGTTTTTTATCGAATGTTGACATTACTACCACGATGGATGCCGTTGCGCGAAATTAATATTTATCTAAATAGTTTAAATAAACTGTTAAAAAAATAGCTGGATGTATAATTCCGCGATAGAAATTTAAATAAAAAAACACCGAATCGTATACTAACATATAATATAATATAGAATATTCCAGAACTCACCCAAGGTTTATTGTGAAGAGATTATAATATCACAAAAAATTGACTGAAGTATCAATGAAGTAAGCATGTTTCCTTTGATAGGATTCAATTTGATGTAATAAAACGTAAGTATTCGTACATCAATAAATATTTAAATAATAGTATGATATTTCATCGTATAACGTTCTTCACTTCAACTTCATCAGCCCATTTCCACCCCTTTGCAGGGGCTTAGGCCTCCCCCAGGGTGAGGCGGAGCGCTCGAAGCTTAAATCCACCACGCTGCTCCACTGCGGGTTGGGGATTTTAACGACCGCCATCTACTGACAGCGCCCGGGACCGACTGCTTAACGTGCTCTCCGAGGCATGGTGTAACGTTATAACGTTATAACGGTATAACATTATTACGTACAAATCTGAAGCTACTATTTTTTGCATGACGTCAGTTCAGTAGTTTGTTCTTACATTATTGTGTCTATATACATAATGTAACATTACCTACTTCAGCTATTATAATGTCTGACAATGGGAATAAATATAATAAGAATATTATTTTTATCTATTTAAACTTAGAGCTACTTCTCAGTAGGGATAAGTATAGTATGACAGAAACCGCTGTACCGCGCCTTAGGTATGTGCGCGGCGAGGATGGAAGGCAGCTTCTAAGCGTTGACTACGGACTGACAGAGCAGATCTGCCACCCTCTGCGCCGCGCACATACCTAAGGCGCGGTACAGAGGTTTCGGTCAAACTATATTAAAAATTTATACTTAGCCCCACCAGTAGGAATAACTAGTAGGGTCAAGTGTAACAGGCCAACATTTCTAATGTTAAAAATCGCAATATTAATTTGCTCCCGATCAAATACGCTCACATTTCCGACACACACACATATATTGGCTAAACCGATAATAATAATAATATATGGGATTTCCCACATAGCTCCATCTAGTCCCAAAATAAGCAAGTATTATGCTTGTGT
This sequence comes from Luffia ferchaultella, assembly GCA_949709985.1. Classification (NCBI taxonomy): domain Eukaryota; kingdom Metazoa; phylum Arthropoda; class Insecta; order Lepidoptera; family Psychidae; genus Luffia; species Luffia ferchaultella. Next base: position 14,402,419 of record OX453254.1, read on the forward strand.
TATGGGTTAATGTGGGGCGTGGGGTTACTAAACAACTGATACACATACTTTAATATTCTTTATAATATATACATGTATAAATATTTTTGCGAAGACACCACATACATATAAAAACAAAATAAACTAGTAAAATGTAGTAGTGGAGTAATTTTTACAATATCTAGACACACAAAACGCAAACGTCATTCGAGTGAAAAGAAAGTGAGTGAATTCACTCAGTTTTGAAGGAACGGTTTCTACACTAACGTCTCTACGTCCTTATATACGGAATTCCATGCCAACGTACACTTCTATAAAACATATCTTACAGAAGTTATAAAGATATCAAATACACGTTACTGTTCGGATAAGTTTTTAAATGCGTTTTATATTTGCAGGTTCGGTAGTTCTAGCGCTTCCAGGTACTCCAGTCAATCAAATTATATAAATTGTTATTTGATTTTCACCATACTTTCTGGCAATAAAAATTGTATCTACAACCGACGTCAGAATCTGCACATATTACAGGTACACCGTATCAACATTCAGCTTCTATTTATAGAAATGTATAATTTTTATAATGCTGCAGTATCTAGCTAGTACGGGAACAAGTCCATATCAGCCCATTATGCCCCACTGCAGAGGCTTAGGCCTCCGCTCGGGATGAGAGTGCTTGGAGCTTAATCCATCACGCTGCTCCAGTGTGGGTTGGTGGACGTTAATGACTGCCATCTGATGATAGAAATCGCGACCACCGACGGCTTGGCGTGCTCTCCGAGGCACGGAGTCAGTGATAGTTACGTATTTAAGTCAGAAAAAAATCATTGGTACATGCCGGTTTCTTGAATTCGAACCACAACCTTTTAAACAATAAGTGAACTCGCCACCACTCGGCTATCACGACATTCGACGGCGGGAACAAGTAGTGTACTAAAATAAGTATATAATCTGAAATTTTCTTGTTTACGTGTAAAGCACGCAACACACGCAGTTAGTTACTCGCGGTACTCTTTTAACGCGTTTTATTTAAAACCGTTGCGTTTACGTTCGACCTTCTCCATAAATCTGTAGTGGAAGTTAACTTTACGTATAGTTTATTAGCACGTTTCGGTTTAGAGAATAACACAGCTGTTAGTACAGCCCTAAAGAATAATTTGCTCTTAAGGGCACGCACTCTATCTGTTCGAGGTGCGAAACGGGCGAAACCCCAATCCACTGCGTAAAGAAAAGTCTACCTAGTCTCGCCTATGTATAACTAGTTCTACCAAATATGAATATATTTGGTAGAAAATAGTTGCTTTTGGGAACATCATATTTGGGTTCAGAAAAAATTTACATTATTTCAAATCTTCATTAGACATACCTAGCGGTTCTGGTATTAATTGTTTTTAAAATCTTATTTGTATCGACAAAAACCGTCCAAACTTTGGGAAAAATAAGGCGTAAAAACTCTAAACTCTAAAAAAAAAGTAAACTCTAAAAAAAGTAATGTTTCTATGGATGGTATATAAACTATCCAATGTACGCAGCGAAATAAAATTTAATCGAATTAGTTGCTATACCTTTAAACTAGTTATTATCCTTTACAATCAGATAGCGCTATCATTACAGCTGTTTTGAATAAACCTTAATAATTCAATTTTTAATAAAAAAATTTAGTTTTCAAACACGTATCATGTATTATTTTGTCAAAGAACGTATTACTTGAAATAAAAACATTCGAATGTAACTATGTAACATATAAAGATGGCGCCACGTGTATAAATTTGAAGATATATCACAAAAACGCCGCTTTCCTAAAAATATCATATTCTATTAAACATTTTCAGAAAACACTATATTTCAATGACCAATTTGGGGCAACTTTTATAGTCACATACAGTTCCAATCAAACTTTATGGCGGATGTGAACATAGGCACAAGTCGCGTCGCAGTAACCAGTTATAGGTGTAGCGGGACGCAGTGGAGCGAGGGGCATATGACTGAACCTGTGCAAGCATGCTTAAAGCGTTGTATTCCGATCCGCCATAAAGTTTGATTGGAACTATAATATTAATTTGGGTCGTTGTCATTTTTAAACTTTGGATGAAAAATTAAATTTTTTATTCCTTACAAACCTATAGGTGGTATATATTAACTGTTATGTTGAAAAACCTAGGTTGAAACATGCACCATTACTTCACAAACAGCTATGGGAGTTTGTATAGAGCTTCATACGAACTAGCCCACCTTAAGTAGAAAACTCAGGTCCTTGTATGGGTTAGTACTAAATTAGTGCATAAAGTGAAATTGTTTCACCCACCAGCCTCTGGCTATTACGACGTAGTTAGCTTGAATTACATATTTTTTATTAAAAGTAAAAACGTTTGTATTACAATATGTAATTAAATAATAAATTAAAAACCTCAATTATTATTATTGTTCAAGAAATCTTAAACTTCAACTGTTTTTAGCGAATAATATTAGAAAAGTAAGGCGTAAAGTTCAAATATTTTTAGTAAATAATGTAAGAAAAGTCAGCTACAAAGTACCAAATTGAGTTTTCATTACAAGAACAGTTTACGGTCGAGAGATATCTTTAAACATGTTGCATACATGACACAGTTATTAGAAGTTTACAAAGCATTTAAGCTTGTGTAACAATTTAACTAACAACAAATAGCCCGTTAGTGAATTTTCGAGAATCGCACTCAATGTAAGATGCAGTTAGTGTGTAAAATAAAATAATAATAATAATAATAATAACGTATACATGACAACAACGTCTAGGCCCCAAACTAAGCATAAGCTTGTGTTTTGGGTACCAAGCGAAGACACCACATACATATAACGACCATGACCCGATACCAGTATCGATATTCATCATATAAATACTGACCCGACCTGGGACTCGAACCCGGGACCTCCAGCTTCGCAGGCAGGGTCGCTACCCACTAGGCTAAGCGGTCGTCAAATAAAATAAAATAAAATAAAAATTAATAAAAACTATTCAATAAATTATTTACAATTAGCATAGTATAAATCAAAAAATCTTCTTTTCACAGTTTTTCCAAAATACATCAAACTAAGGAACTTATTTCATGTTTATTATATATGTATAAATTTCACAAAGTTATCTCACCTAGTTATAGTTCGCCTCAATCTTTATGGCGGATCGGAATACAACGCTTTATGCGTGCTTGCGCAGGTATAGTCATATATATACCTCTCGCTCCACTGCGTACCGCTACACTTAAAACTGGTTACTGCGACGTGACTCGTGCATATGTTCACATCCGCCATAAAGTTTGATTGGAACTGTACTTGACGTTTGAAATCACTATAGGTATAAGTTTAACGTTATGTTTATCAGATATACTTACTTTACTTTGACCTAAATAGATCGTCAAAGTAACAAAAAATCATTGACAAAAAATCAAATTTTTCTCTTTGTATACGTCCAACGGTAAAAATAGTGATTATTCGAGGTGGCCGTACCAAGTACCGAAGTGGTGGTGGTATTTAACCAACATGCAAAATCATGTTGGTTAAATAGATTGATATGTGTCCATACGTTAGGGGCAGGTTGAAATGATAGCGTACTTGGCTGACATACTGAGGTGTGCGTAATTTTGGGACTCGTATTCAAAAAGGTAGTAGTCAAAATACTATTGAGTGGGCATCCCCCTATTGAGTGTCCACGTAATACCTACTATTACACTCGAACCCTCCAGGGGGTCTAATTATTTTAACGATAAACTGTTGGTAAGTTAATATGTTCTTTATTAGAAAGAATATTTTAAACTGCCAACATTTTGTGTTTATTTAAATTGCTAACACCCTGAAATGCCATCGAATCAAATGAAAGTTGTCTTTTGTTAACATTACATTTTAAAATCGATTTACTGATGACGCTTGAGGATACCTATTTCACGATTTTTTTTTCATATTGGTCAAATTAAGATTCGTGTCGAGAGTTTAAATTATTATACAAATAACTCTCCATTACTTTAATAGATATTTCTAACAAATTTTTTTCTACTAAAATTATAAATAGGTATATTCATAACTTTATTAAATAAAATATACTCTAAATTAAAAACTAATTAAAAAACTAAAAATACCTACAAATTAAAAATACTATCTAAATAATGATAAATGAGAAAATTTTAAAGAGACGACGGGTCCAGGGTGCCAAGGATACTTGCCGCGTTGCCACGCTGTATTGCGACTCTGATCCTCTGAACAAATTGTTCCTTGCTCAAAGGATTCTGTCAACAAAAGCAGCGAGACATCCAAATCATTGTTATTATTATTATATAACAGATTATAATAATTTTATTCAAAATATCTATGGAGTAGGTATATACGGCTTTACTTTTTTCAGCTCCTTCCTGGCAGTCTGTTTTTGAGGCATCACAACAAGGTTTGAACATGGTTACAGAATGGCTCTCCCGAAATATGCTGACATTGAATCCAAACAAAACCAATTATTTGACTTTTTCAATTAGAAGTTTTATCTTGCCTTCAACAAACCTTAAACTGGTAGCCCATCAATGCTCTCATTCTAATACCAATTTAGATGTCCATCAATGTTCGTGTCGCACTCTAGATAAAGTCAGTAGTGTTAAATATCTCGGTATAGCGCTGGATAGTAATATGACGTTCAAATCACATATTGCCAACCTGAGTACTAGATTGAGAAAACTAATTTTTATATTCAAAACCCTTAGATACGTTGCCGACAAAGACCTTATTCTGCAAATTTATCTTGCTTTAGTTCAATCAGTAATCGGATACTGTATAACGTCATGGGGTGGTACTTCCAAATCCCATCTCATGAAGCTGGAGATAACGCAACGAGCAATCCTTAAGGTCGGCTTCTTCCGACCAATTCTGTTCCCTACATTTGAGCTATACCAGTCTTGCAATGTACTCACTGTCCGTCAGCTATTTATCCAAAGAATAATCCTTAAGCAGCACTCTTTCTTACCCTTTGATATCAACTCCTTAAATAAAAGACGTAAAGATAATGTTTGCACATTAGCAATAGATATTAAGCATGTATTTCTAAATAAATTTTTTGTTTTTCTAGGCCCCTATCTCTATAATAAAATAAATGAAAAAATTAACATTTATCCTCTTAATAAATACGAATTAAAATCGAAAGTGTTCTCATGGTTGCATAAGCTCAACTATGAAGAAACTGAGGGCCTGCTCAGATTGCAGAGTTGAGATTCTATAATTGTTTTATCATACAGTATCGCGCACGCATTCTCACGGTAACACTCAATCACACACCCACTCATATACCCTAAACGCACACACACACGCATGCCTCAAACACTTCGCGCACATAATATACCTATTAGGAATTTTGGGAATTGATTGATTACTGATATATTTTTTAATTTGTTGCTCATGTTATAATAGTTCTAATTGTATGTCTAGTATAAGTGTAAATAATTGATTTAATACAATTGTCACGGAGAGCTCTGTTGTCTGAAGCACAGGTTTTCCTAGTTCAGACACAGAGGTCCTCCATTTTTCTTTTCACTCCTGTTAATCATACTTATAAATTGTTAATTTACTGTTTTTGTGGAGTTAAATAAATAAATAAATAAATAAATACCTACCAACATAACCACAGATAATGACGACAGATGTATTTTTTATATAGGCACATATATTTCTAATGAGGGATTGCAGTATCGCTACTAATAAGAAATTCGCGGAAGATTTCACAGCAATATCCGGCGGTATATTCTGAGAAAAAACTCAACCGCTATCAAGTATCGTATTCATAAGTAGGCCACTTGCGATGTGATGATTGGATGATAATAAATACTGACCGCCAGACTAAATAATTAACAAGTACAACTTTACAGAAGAACTATCATAAAATGGTGGGTTAGCCGAAGGTTCAACACTCAACTTTTTTGTTTACTGTACTCACTGTCTAATTTTAGATATCACAAGAAATCTGCTTACAAAGCTAGAAACAACCTAAAATTGAATTTATTTAATTGTAATTGTAGTGCAGTAGAGACCCAAACAATATTAAGCTGTACACGTACGAGAGTTGAGTAGCAGGCCAATAGACCTTGAAGCCGAAATCGGCCTCAATGTCTGTCTGTCCATTAACCTTAATGGACAGCTTCTGTACAGACAAAGTCTTTGTAATTGCTATACAAAAGCTGTATAAAGGTAACTCTTTTCTACAGCCACTGTACAGTTAATATAAAAGCTTTGTACAATAACTGTCCCTTGGGGCCCATTTTGGCTTTATTATTAGATCTGAATCAATTATGTTTGGCATTACTTTTTTCAGCCAAACTTTTTTTTTGTTGGTAATACAGATTTTATGCCTGCTTCTTTTTTTATAATACGAAATTATTTCGAAAAATAGTAAATCATCAATGAAACTGATAAAAAAGTGTCGTGATAATGGATGAAATAATTTAGTAAGTTTTAATTTTACAAAGAATTTGAATTACCTTTTGTTTTTATGAAATGTGTACTTTTTTAAATATTTACGCCGCCGCCATGAAACAAACGCGGTTTTTTTTTAAATTAGGTACTAGTGTTCTATTTCCCTTCGATCAGACTTCAAATAAAGTTTGTGTAGTTTTGGTCAAGTATTATACGTATAAACATAAACTTAGGAATAACCGGACGTAACATCGCAAAGTAACTACCGATGCACCCCTAGTATATAGTTCGCCTCAAACTTTATGGCGGATTGGAATACAACGCTTTAAGCGTATTTGAGCAGGTACAGTCATGTACCCCTCGCTCCATTGCGTCCCGCTACACCTAAAACTGGTTACTGCGACGCGACTTGTGCCTATGTTCACATCCGCCATAAAGGTTGATTGCAACTGTAAGTCAGCTGGCTATGTACCTATGCGTCAGCTTGAACACGCTCATACCATAGTACCTACCGACGACGCCAGTACGCTGCGAAGTTCACATACTTATACCACCTTATACGGCCGCCATTGCAGTGCTTCAATGGTTGTTGAAAGTGGATCGCTGGAACTGATCAGTGTGAACTAAGATTTCTAATTCATGGTGATCTCGTTAGGCGTAAGACAAAGGACGTGGCCAAGACTATGACTTTTCAACGTGATCACACTGTATGGCTTTCTACGGTCTCATGTTCGTGTGCTGAGTTTAAACTTGAACGAATTTCATCGAAGGATGAACCTTGCTCAGGACACTCTACAACAGCAGTAACTGAAGAAATTAAAGATAAAATTGTTTTCGCGGATCCTCGTGTCATGAATTGCTTTATTTTTATATCATAGCGTAATAAAATATTATTACTTTTTAAAACATTTAAATTAATAAATGTATTTTTTGAACCAACAAGGGTCTCAGCATCCTCAGCCACTTGTATTGATAACATTTTTTGTAATTGTGATTGGCTTGAAAAGGAAGTGATAAATCATTTACAATCCGATCACTGTGGTCAAATAGTCACATTAAAAAAGAAATCACCCGATAAACCTTTGAGTGTCAGGTATAGACCATTGTCTACAATAAAATTAAGCAAATTTGCTATTAAAGTGGAAAAAAACATTTTAAATTATAATTTTTTACAAAAAGATCCGAACAAATCATATGAAAGTTTATTTGAAATTGTTTCCAGTGAGTTTGAAAACAGTTTTAAACTGAAGAATGTAAAAACTTGTAACAAAGTGAAATTTTGTGAATGGTCTACTCCGGGCATTCGGAAAAGTAGAGAACGGCTTTATTGTTTATATAAAGATAAAAATTTAAACATTAATCAATCATTTGTAAAATATGTAAAATCTTATTCAAAGATATTCAAAAAAGTTTGTAAAACAGCCAAATCTATTCATATTAGAAATAAGATAGAAAAGTCAGAAAACAAATGTAAAACTGTGTGGCAAATCATACGTACTGAAACAGGCAAAATGAAGCCTCCTGACAATGAATTTGCCTTGCGGGTGGATGACAGAACTGTTACTTCAGCAATCGACGTCGCTCGCGAATTTGATTCTTTTTTCCAAAATATAAGCATTGAAATCACGGAACATTTGGGTTCATCTCCTGACCGTGCTGTAACTTTGTTAAAGGAAAATGTACCGACTCAGGGGTCGGAGTTCCGGTTTAAAAAAATAAATTCTTTTAATATTATTAAAACTTTTCAGTCTTTAAAAATTAAAAAGACCGAGGATTTATGGGGGCTGTCGGTGAAAGTTATAGGTTCTGTTGTTCACATTATAGCACCATACTTGTCGAGTATATTTAACGAATGTATTAAAGCGGGCATATTTCCTAATTTAATGAAGTATAGCAGAATAATACCTCTGTTTAAATCTGGTGATAAAAAGGACCCCACTAATTATAGACCAATAGCAGTGTTGCCCACATTAAGCAAAGTTTTCGAAAAAATCATGCTCGATCAAATGCTTTCTTATTTTATGTCCCACAATTTACTTCATTCTAGACAATTCGGTTTTACGAAAGGAAGATCCACAACAGACGTTGGCATTTTACTTTTGAAACATATTTTTGATGCATGGGAAAATTCCAAAAATGCTATGGGGGTCTTCTGTGATTTATCGAAGGCATTTGATTGTGTTGATCATCGGACATTGTTGCTTAAATTAAAACATTATGGTATAAATAATTGTGCTAACAATCTAATAGAATCATACCTCTGTAATAGAATTCAAAAAGTTGATATTAATAGAGTTAAGTCGAAGGGTTCTATTGTGAAAATGGGAGTTCCTCAGGGATCTATATTAGGTCCCTTTCTGTTTTTAGTGTATATTAATGACTTACCTTACTTGGTAGAAAAATCTGCCGAGATAGTGTTGTTTGCTGATGACACTTCTCTCGTATTTAAAATTAATAGAAATGAAGAGGAATTCTCAACAGTAAACTCTTCACTTTTGCAGGTCTTAAATTGGTTCAACGCTAATAACCTATTATTAAACGCAAATAAAACAAAATGTTTAAAATTTACATTGCCCAATGTTAGACAAGTTGATGACAATTTGAGACTTGGAGGAGATTCATTAAGTTTGGTTAATGAAACTGTGTTCTTGGGCATTACTATCGACGCAAATTTACAATGGGGTCCTCATATTATGAGGGTGGCTGGTAAACTGAGCTCTGCTGTTTTTGCAATTAGGCAAATAAGAAAACTAACCGATGTGCCTACAGCGAGGCTGGTTTATTTTAGCTACTTTCATAGCATAATGTCATATGGCATTCTGCTATGGGGAAAGGCCGCTGACATTCAAACAATATTTGTTCTGCAGAAAAGGGCTATTCGAGCTATATATAAATTAAAATCTAGAGATAGTGTAAAGGCTTATTTTAGAGAAGGTAATATTTTGACAGTCCCTTGTCAGTATATTTATGAAAATATAATTTATGTACATAAAAACATAAATGGTTTCTCTAGGGTGGGTGATGGCCACAACTTAAATACAAGACATAAGCATTTGTTATCAATTCCCAGGTTCAGGCTCTCAAAGGTTAATAATTCTTTCATGGGAAATTGTATCCGTTTTTATAATAAAATTCCAAAAGAAATGTTAGACTTGAATTCTAATCAATTTATAAAGCGAGTTAAAGTCCAACTCATGAAAAAAGCTTACTATTGTATTAGCGAGTATTTAAATGATAAGTGCGCATGGACATCATTGTAATAGTTGTAAGACTTTAAATTAAAAAAAAAACAATTAAGAAAGACATATATTTAAATAAAATAAACAGAGAGGAGTTTCTTGCCGGTTCTTCTCCTCCTAGTTTTTGAACCGGTACCTAATCAATTTTTACGACTTTCAATAAGTGTGTGCAAACATCTTATATTGAATAAAAACTTTTTGAATTTTGAATTTTGAATTTTGAATAGCTTTCCACCAACCGCTCCGCTCGCTTGGACTACACAGTTGTACCGAGACCCCTTTTTCTGGGATAAAAAGCCCTGTCACTCTTCAGCTTATAAACTATATAAATATATATGCAAAAAATTATAGCAGTTCCGGTACAAGTCATCGTCATCGTCATCGTCATCAGCCCATTTTTACCCCACTGCAGGGGCTTAGGCCTCCCCCAGGGTGAAGAGGGGGGCTTGGAGCTTAAGTCCACCACGCTGCTCCACTGCGGGTTGGGAACTGTAACGACCGCCATCTATTGACAGCGTCCGGGACCGACTGCTTAACGTGCCCTCCGAAGCACGGTGTCAGTGATATTGTGTACTTAAGTCAGAAAAACTCATTGGTACACGCCCGGATTCGAACCATGGCCCTATGGGGCCTTATAAATTTGAGACAGGTTAGTTGCGCTCTGGGCTATCACGACACAAGTACAAGTGTTACTCGCTAATAATGTAGCTTTATATAGGTTAAAGAATTTTTAAAATCAGTTCAGTAGTTTTTGAGTTTATCCGTAACAAACAAACGAAAAATCAAATCTTTTCTCTTTATAATATGATATTAATATAGGAAATAACGTCTCCGTGTACAAGTCCAAAGTTACGATGTATGCGCGTATGAAACTGGTTTTGAAATAATGCAACATCCTTCATATTCACCGGAGCTTGTTTCTAAGTGATTTACATATATTCCTGAACTTAAATTGACACCTCAAAGGCCAAAAATAAAAATTGTGATTCAGTTGACCAAGATAGTTTTTTTTCAATGGATTAAAGATATATTTAATTCTTCAACCTAATACTACTTTAAAAAATAATTATTCACTATTTCTTCTTTTTGAACACTTCTCATAGATTATTAAGCTGCAATTTATTGCAAATGCAGTCAGGCAAGGCAAAACAACTTATAATTCTCTACACAAACTCATTAGTAGGACAAATATAACTTAAATCACGTATAAATTTAAATACATGCTTAATAATTAAGCATGTATTTAAATTTATACGTGATTCAAGTTATTTACTTATATAACCATACAACAATTATTATTATATCTATACTAATATTATAAAGCTGAAGAGTTTGTTTGTTTGTTTGTTTGTTTGTTTGTTTGAACGCGCAAATCTGAGGAACTACTGGTTCAAATTGAAAAATTATAGTTGTGTTGGATAGTCCATTTATCGAGGAAGGCTATAGGCTATACTATATCACGCTACGACCAATAGGAGTGGAGCATCAATGAAAAATGTTGCAAAAACGGGAAAAATTATTCTTTTTGAGAGCTTCCGTCGAGCGCGCTGCGTAAACAGTTGATGTTAACCAAAAATCATGTACTACGGAATTATTCCCCTTTAAAAGTTGTAACTAAAAGTCAGCAACAGCATATGTGTATCTTTTAAGGTTAACTTACTATAACCTTTTTTATGACAATCAAATTTGTTCTAACATTATGTACTATTTGCGAAGATATATAATATTAATCCTTATCAAATTAAATACGTTAGTTGTCTTAAGCATTTCATGCATATTATAATTGCCCTTTACACCACACAATTTAAATTAATATCTTAGCAGTTTTTATCGTAATATGAAAACTATAGCGGGAGAAAATAAATTCGCTGTCTGCCTCTGTTCGTAAACTTTTTACTTCCAAACCACGCAATAGACTTTGATACGGTTTTCAGTATTAGCTTTTCTTATTATCTTATAATCTATTAATCTATATAATAGAAATACTTATTATAAAGCTGAAGAGTTTGTTTGTTTGTTTGAATGCGCTAATCTCTGAAACTACCAGTCAGATTTGAATTATTATTTTTTTTGCCTTTGATAGCCTGAATCTAGCGGAGGGTTATAGGCTATATATATGAAAACGAACTGTCTGTCTATTCAAGCAAATAGGTTTCGGCCAAAACAGCTTAACCGATTTTGATGAAACTTTACACATATGGAAAGGATGTAGTCAAAAGTGACATACAGAACTTTTTGTATGACTGTCTGTACGTCCATCTGTCTAAACCAATTTTAATGAAACATTACAAGTATGAAAAGAAGGTCGTCAAAACTAACAAATGTTACTTTTTGTCCGTCTGTCTGTCTGTACGTGTAAGGTCGTCAAAACTAACAAATGTTACTTTTTGTCCGTCTGTCTGTTTGTACGTGTATCTGTCTATTTGAGCTAATCTCCAAAACGGCTAAACAGATTTTAAGGAAACTTTGCAGACGGGAAAGAAGGTTGTCAAGAGATTTGACATTAGCTACTTTTTGTCCGTCTGTTTGTCTGTACGTCTATGTGTCTATTCAATTCAATTTTATCTATTCGAGCTAATTTCCACTACGGCTGAACAGATTTTAATGAAACTTTGCAGACGTGAAAGAAGATTGTCAAGAGTGTCATAAGCAACTTTTTGTGTTTGTTTGTCTGTCTATCTGTCTGTCGTTTGTCCACACTGATCTATCAACTACTACAGCCAAAACTTCTAAGTCTAGGAAGCTTAAATTTGGAACATAGGTTTATTTTATAACGTGAGCATTAAGTTAAGAAAGGCTTTTTTAGAAATTTCAAACTTAAGGATGGGAATGGAGGGACTCAAATAATGACGTGTTTCAGGGTTTTTAGATTTCCACATTTTAAGGGTGGAAAACGGGAGATGAAAAATTGTATCGGTTTTTTTAAAGGGTGGAAGGGGAATGAAGATTGAAAGTTTGAATGGGTGTAACCAAAATTGGTTCCAGCAAAAAGTACGTATAAACCATCTCGAACCTTAATAGTACGTATAACAGGAATTCGTAGACTACGCAAGCGAAGCTGCGGGCGGTCGCTAGTGTTATATATAAATGAAGGCGTTGGATTACTATTGACCAATAAGCTACTGCATGTAAATTAAATTTTTCTGCTGTGCTTATCAAATCTGTTCTTGCTACTATGTTTTGTGATTACTATTCTTTTATTAACATTGAGAATAATTAGATATTAATTTTGTCACATGGTGTTATAATAGACAAAGCTCTACAATAATTTATTAATTATGTTCAGTTTTATTAATTTTAATGTTCTGGAAAGTGCGAGAACGTTTGAACCATGTAATGTGTAAAACGAAGCTGGTAGCTGAATAACCCTATGCACGCACTACTCAGATCAGAAATTCTAGGGACAGACAAGATAGAAAGCTCAGCGAGGCAACAGGAAGACTCGAGACGAAGCCGAATGTTCCGTAACCCATGAAGGGATTCACCACCAAATGAGGAATTGGGCGAACAAAAAAATTACCAAGCCAGTTTTTAACAAATAGAAATCTAAATACTTTGAAACTAATGTAGTACAAACCATTTCAAAAGTATGTAAAATTTTCAGCAATTTATATTACGTCAAATTTGCTAGTTGACAATTTTTTTATAAAATCGTTTTATTCGAAAAATTTTTCTAAAATATCATAATAAAGAATTAAAAAAAGATAAATCATTGCTAACGAAGTTATGAATGTTTAAAATGTTCTGTTAGACAGAGAGGGCAATACCGCACGGCTCGACGTACCTATATATGACGTCAGACAAGAAAGAGACAGAGATACAATTTTAATAGTTTATAATTTCCATATTCTTCAACCGAATATAATTGTGTTTATAAATTTTGTTATCTTTTTAAGTGTCAATTTTTATATTTTCTTGATAAATGTAATATATTTAATAGTGTAAAATACCCTATTCTAAGCTTTATTGTCCTAAAAAGAATACCGAAATGAGTAAATTATTGATTGAATCAAATTACCATGAAATAATAATTTGCACGTACACTTAAACGTGTCTTTGCCTAGTTTTCTACTCAATTAGGTAAATATTAGAGTTGGCCTGCACTTGGCGCATAGAGCCTTTTCACACGTACCGGGTGCCGGGTAGCCAGCAGCGCCAGGTACCCGCGGTGGCGAACTGTATGGGCATGTAGGTCACACGTACCGGCGTAATTTACCGGGCAGGCCTATACCACCCCACACTTCGCCACCGGGTACCAGGCCCCGGCTACTTGGCACCCGGCGCGTGTGAAAAAGCTCTTAGGATTGCTATTCTATTACGCAGTATCGTCGTGTAACTCTCTACTTTTGCGTTAGCAAACATACCTGAAGCTATACAGAACTTTCCGGGCGAGTTATTGAACGTCACACGAAACCCGGTCCAGTAAGAATCATCTTCAGCCCATTTTTACCCCACTGCAGGGGCTTAGGCCTCCCCCAAGGTGAGGAGGGGGGCTTGGAGCCTAAATCCACCACGCTGCTCCACTGCGGGTTGGGGATTGTAACGACCGCCATATATTGACAGCGTCCGGGACCGACTGCTTAACGTGCTCTCCGAGGCACGGAGTCAGTGGTAGTTATGTACTTAAGTCAGAAAAACTCATTGGTACACGGCCGGATTCGAACCATGGCCCTATGGGGCCTTATAAATTGAGACAGGTTCGTTGCGCTTTGGGCTATCACGACACTTAAGACACGACCCGTAAGAATATAAGTTTGCTAATGAATAAATATGCTTATGTCATCGGTAACCAAAGCATGCAATATGAACGTAACCGACCGTGAAATGGTCGCATCAAATCAAAGGCGTGTTCCAATATGAAAAGTTTCGCGTGACCGCTCATAGACAATGGAAAATGTAATGCAGTTCATTAACCAAAACTAGTTTAATGACATTTTCGAATCGCGCTTTTAGGAAAACGTAACCAAAGTTAAACCGCAACGTAACAAGTGAACTTTACTGAGCTGTAAATTAAACAACCTTTGACAGAAAAATGTTTGGATCGATCATAACTTACAAACTACATAATGAATCGGCGTTTTCAGTATTTGTTGTTTGAATACAGTAAAACAACTTCCTCTGGGATGGTTTTGTTCATTTATATTTATTTATAAGTATAATATATTTTAATAATTAATTAATTACATACATATCAGCCGACTGCCAGCAGGTACGCTGCTAAGTTGCACGCACACATACTTATGTGGCCGCCATTGCAGTGCTTCATTGGTTGTTCAATGACAGGGATTCTAGAGTTCTTATTACGTCTGTGGTCTAAATATAGCTCTTTATTGTATTGTATTGTATGTGGTGTCTTCCCTGTAGACGCGCTTAGAAATTTGAAACACACACCTACATAATTTGCGGATATCCATAGGTTTGAATATAAAATAATTATGTTTTTGTTCGACGTCGACCTAAATTAATTTCGAAGGACCTGGCGGGAGTTATTGCAGGACAGTTGGAAAAAGAAGGGAGGTCGACAACCCACTTACTTGACAAGCAGCGCTGCCTCTCCTCAGTCCAGTACTGGAGCCGTCTTCACAACACCGAAAATGAAAGTTCATCCACACACAAACAGTTTATAATGTTCAAAATAGTAATTCGGCGGTATCACACACGTTATACATAAAATTATATGAGAGCGGAGGTTTATTGATGCGTTTCAAGCGCTAGCGGTTTTGCGAGAGTTTTTTTTGTAGCGCGGGTATATTGTCTTTTTTTGATTGTGTGAGTTGTCTTGGATTCCGGAACTTTAAGGTGGGGAAAAATAATGTAATAATTTTGGAAAGGATAAAAAAAAAAGGATTTCGAAGCGGACTATAATTTTGGCGGCGACATTCCCTAGGTACCCAAAATACAAGCTAACGCTTAGTTTGGGACTTAGGCGTTGTTGTGATTATGTGTGTTATTATTATTATTATTATTATTATTATTATTATTATTATTATTATTATTGTTCAAAAACACAAAACATTACAGTACATTATGAACCGATTATCATAATAAAATAAACGCACTATGAACACACCTGCTTATTTAATATACTCGAGTTATGCGGTAGCATGAAGCCATACTTATAAGCAATTTTTATTACATAAATCTTAATTTATAAAACTATATTTGTTGTGGCGGACTAAACATTAAGAAATTACAAAATCGCTTAAAATCCATCATTTCCTCTAATCAGCTTCTAAATTATATTTAGAAAACTATAGTTTAAATGGAACCTCTATGAGGTCTATGAATGCTTTGACCTTTGACAGACGGACGGACAGACGGATGGAGAAATTGTCATACTAAAATTGAAAAATATAGCGACGTTATTCGTGTCCACACGAGCGTAGCCTACTAGTGAAACTAGTGAAAGCTATTTTATAAACATACGTTAAAAGCGACATGTAAAGTGTCACAATATTAAACATAAATAAACACTTAATACACTCGTACCGTAGTTGCAAGTACTGCAGCGTAGCACAGTCTAGCTTTTGTCGCTGCAAATGATTTCTTTTATTGACAACAATTGATCGATAAAGGGGTCAGACTTCCGTTCGCAGCGGGTCATCGTTCTGAAAGCCTTTGTATTGCTATATCACAATGATAAATGATTTTATAAGCCGATGGATTTTTCTATACATATATAATAGATACATACTATATATCACCGGCGTGCACAAAAAAAATAACAACTCGAAGATGCGTGGAAATACTTTTTCTGGGCACTATCCCATTTAGACTTTCGAGATACAGTTTATGACCTGTTCAAAAAATCACAAAAGAACTGTGCAGCATGGGCAAAATTGGAGCACGCGCACCATAGAATAAACTTTAATCTATATATCTGGCTGTCCTCTTTCATCATCAACATCATCATCATCAGCCCGTGTCTCTCCATTGGGAGATATAAGCCTCTCCCAAGGCTCGCCACCACACATGGTCGTCCGCCTTTCACACCCAATTACCCCGGTATGGTGCTTCAGGTCATCCGTTCACCTCGCCGGGGGCGTCCTACGCTTCGCTTCCCGGTACATGGTCTCTACTCGAGAACTCGTCTACCCCATCAGCGTCAGTTCCACTTGCCACTTCAACTTGTTGATTGCTTCGGATATGTCAACAACTTTCCTTGGAAGGATATGTCCTTGGACGGATCACTATCCTCTTTATGTAATTTAGGCGCAGCAATCTCGAGACAGACTAAATAGGTAGGATTGAAAATAACCTGCTCGTGGTCTTCCTTACAAGTTGGCTGCGTTTATAGGTCGCTTTAGATATGCAACATTGAAATGATGGAAGATTCGTCATCATCACCAAGAGACGCGACTATGCGTATCAGCTTCAAGAGAATTTGCAAAGCGTATCAGCTAGCCTCTTAAAAAATATTTAGCTACAACAAGTACTCGAATTACCTACCGCCACCTATGTATAAATCTATGCATGTTGTTCATTATTATGCAAGCAGGAGTGCAATTTACGTTTACGTGACGGCGCATACGGTGATCTCTCAGGTCCTAGCTGAAAACCAGCGTATTCTAGCCTAGAAGGTACCTACCTACATGCTGAGCCAGATGTTATAGAACAAATAAATTCCAGTGTTAAGCTGCCTTGTATATTTTAGTGATTTCTTTGTAATAATGAAGGCTTCTTTCAGGCGAAATTGATATAAGCAGAAAACGCCATAATTGAGAAGAAGAATAAGAAGGCTTTTTTCAATATTACTATTATTATTATTCTTCTTTACAAAGGGGTGCAGAAATGGAGCAGAGTAACCTTCCGTAGTTGAATTTGTCTACCAAGCTTAATAACGCATAAAATATCGGATTTATAGAAATTGTGGATATCGTTAGGGCCGATCAATTATTTTTTTGAAAGATTTTTTTCTTTATTCTTTTTATTATCTCAGAATAAGGTATTTATGAAACTTATGATAATACCAAAAACTGGTCAAATGCATATCTAGTCATACATAAGGTAGGGTTTCGTCACAGATCATTAAAGTAATGTCAACAACAAAAACTTATCATAAACCAAAATCATGAGTTGGTTCAAAGTTGAAGTACGTACTAACTTGATTGGTTATAACTCGTCAACTGGTTCTCCCTAGATACTTAGTCATGATAATTGTCCTAGTAAGGCCGTACTATGTATTATTTGGATTGGTAATATACACGGTAATATATAATAAAAATATAATGGCTTTTTTTACTTTTTTTTTAAATGTTGTGATTCAAGAGTTTGAGTGGAGGACGCATGCAACTTAAGTAAATAACCACTTTATAGCTAATTATTTAGTAAACAAAACATAGTTTCTAAGACCCATCAAAGAAACCCATAAGGATTTTAAAAAACCATTCAGTGATACCTAATTTGAGGGGATAAGTATAAAAAACCTGACTGGCAGTTATAGGAACTGCCGACAAAAGTGAAAACTTAGAACTTTTAGTATTAAAATTTGAATTTTGATAATGTTATTAAAATTATCAACATCAATCTGTTTTTCACGGTTTTCACATCTATTGACACTCCGAGCAATGACGCAGCTGCCAGCGACACGAAACTGAGTAACGCTCTAGCCTTACTCCCCACACTCAGCAGTTAGTAGTGGGGATATAGGTAACAACCGGCTTCACGTGTGAAAGCCGATTGTTCCTTATATCTTCCCCACTTATATTATTTAGCGTGACGCATTTTCATGTCGTTTTAGGCTCACCCCGTGCCATAAGAAGTTTCACTTCAAAAAATTTCTCCCTGAATGACTTTTTCTACGTATTTTAATACACGCCCATGTAGCGGTTGCAAATATGCGATATAGTTGCGACTAAAATAAATGTGACATACAGACAGGCAGACGGACATCGACAAACTATAAGAGTTCGTTTTCGAAGAATAATAAATAAAACCCAATCCGAAATACTTTCTAGCTCATATTTAAACAACGAACAAACATCGTAAACAAATCGATAATTCGACAACTCAATATTTGCTTTCAGTTAGTGAGAACGCCGGACGACCGGCCTCGTTAAAAACTTGATGCGCGATTTCGATCGTTTGCGCCGAAATTATTGATTCGCGAGAAAGTGCTTGCTAAACAAATAGGTGGTATGACTAAGTAGGTACTGCACTCAACTTCGCTCATCTGGTTGTCTTATCAAATAGGCGGCGGCGTTCATAGATTTACAATACGGCCTCTAGGCCTATATAGGCTATAGGCTCTAGGCTATATAATAGGCTCATAAGCTATAGGCTGTAGAACTATATATATACCTCGGCGATATTTATATTCTAACAAATAAAACCAGAAGAAATATAATACAATTACACGCCACTGGTCTTTAGTAGTTTTCGGTGATGGTGTAAAAAACAACGAGAATTACAATAAATAATATTTCACTTTGGCACATAATCTTTTTTTATTTTAATATAAGTTTATACCGTTTTTTAAGTGTTGTCATTGGAAATGACTTTCATTTTGTTGGAGTATAGGGGGTCATTTGGGAGTTTTGTGAGACAGGCAGATTGTACAAAGAGTTTTCGAGATATCGGGATGAACGTGGTGTCAAAAGACGCAGCTTGGTGAGCTCTACAAGATAGCAGAAAACAATTTGGAAAAAGTTCAAAAACAAAAAAAAATATCGGCCAAAAACGAAAAAATCGCAATTTTTTTCCCCGATTTTCATTTTGGGAGCCCGATATCTCAAGAACTAGGCCCAAATAAGAAAAAAATAAAAAAAAAGGCTCGGGGTAATTAGACGGGGGATCGATCGAGACTAAAATTGTTAGAATCGGACAACCGGAAGTAGTGGTTAAGGGTGCCCTTAGTTGGATGGATATGCGTCGCGTCGGTGTTACATTTCGTACTAATTCGGTTTGTTCAATCGAAATGTCGTATCATCGTCATCATCAGCCCATTTTTACCCCAGTGCAGGGGCTTAGGCCTCCCCCAGGGTGAGGAGGGGGGCTTGGAACTTAAGTCCACCACGCTGCTCCACTGCGGGTTGGGAACTGTAACGACCGCCATCTATTGACAGCGTCCGGGACCGACTGCTTAACGTGCCCTCCTAAGCACGGTGTCAGTGATATTGTGTACTTAAGTCAGAAAAACTCATTGGTACACTCCCGGATTCGAACCATGGCCCGATGGTGCCAAATTTGAGACAGGCTCGTTGCGCTCTGGGCTATCACGACTGTCGTATAGAACGTTATATTTCGAAGTTTTAATAATATTAATAATAATAATAATAATAATCATTTATTTTCAGGTACCAGCCCCATAGTAATTTTTACATATTTACACAGTATTTACATATCAAGTACTAAAACTAAACAGTGCAATAAAATAAAATATTAACAAATTATAACAATAAAGAAATACAACTGATAGTAAAACTAAACAATAAATTAATTACTTAAGCTTATTCAGATACAGTTGTGTTTTTTTTTTTGCGAAAAAAATTTATTTCGAAAAATACTATCCAAAATATGTGTGTTTACATCATTGTGTTTACATTTACATATTCCGTTAGGTTCATTTTCAATGTCGTAAGAAGTTCGTGCGGAAGCAGGAGATCCGTTGATTTTTATTCCTGCAAAGAAAATATTTTTTTTTTATCTCCAAAAACTCTGCCATTGTATACCATGACATCGTCGCGATTTTCATATTGAGTCCCTCGGATGTGATCTTATAAAATGGAAAAGCAGATAGGAGTTACACAGAGCGAAATCTGGAGAATATAATGAGTGTTCCATGGAACTCTGCATTATTTATAGCAGCGAGCGTGACATTACACGTGTGTGTGGACGCGTCGTCCTGATGAAAAAATGGTGAACTACATTTATATTATTTTGTCTACAACACTAGTAGATCATCATTTTTATGTAACATCAGCTTTTCGCCTGCGGCTTCGCCCGCTTCGGAACGCTGAAGAGAAAGACTTTCTAGAACCTTCTGAAACTTAACTATCTAAGAAATCTCTATACCAAATTTCATCAAAATCTATTTAACCATTATAACACATAGAATAACTATTCCACAGAAATCGTGCATTTTTTCATTGCAAGCCTTAAGATACCATCGGCGTTGTTCTAAATTTCATCAATATCCGTTCAGCCGTTTTAGCATGAAGAATAGTCATTCCATAGGAACCGTATCTTTTTCCGGAATAAAAAGTAGCCTATGTCCCTTCCTAGCTCATAAACTATATCTATGCAAAAAATCAATTCGACCCGTGTCATCGCTCCATTGCTGCGTGTGATTGACCGCCAAACATGCAGTCATATAAACATACAAACTTTCACATTTATAATATTAGTAGGATTGTACCTCAAGAACTTAAAGTTTAGCCTAAAACACTCTTTCAGCGAGTTGCACCAAAAGGGATTACGTCAACGTATATCGCATAAAATAAAAATTGACAGATATACTTTGATGTATATAATGTATATAATGCAAAAAACAACTGTGGAAGGTGCCAAATAAAAGCATGAATAACTATGAAACAAATGTGAGGACAACAATAAATGAACAATGTTCTAATTATAAATTCAAATATCGAATACCGAACAGTTTTTTGTAGGCATCGTAGGCATGTGTCACATGGCGTAGGCATTTAATTTTTTTTTTTTCAAATGATATATCAAATTTATGAGATACATTTGGTTTCGCAGGTATAAAAAATAATAATTCTTCTCTTCACTTCACTTCATCAGCCCATTTTTACCCCACTGCAGGGGATTAGGCCTCCCCCAGGGTGAGGAGTGGGGCTTGGAGCTTAAATCCACCACGCTGCTCCACTGCGGGTTTGGGAATGTAACGACCGCCATCTACTGACAGCGTCCGGGACCGACTGCTTAACCTGCTCTCCGAGGCACGGAGTCAGTGATAGTTGTGTACTTAAGTCAGAAAAACTCATTGGTACACGCCCAGATTCGAACCATGGCCCTATGGCGCTTTATAAATTGAGACAGGTTCGTTGCGCTTTGAGCTATCACGACACAAATAATAATTCATTTCGTTGTAAATTTGGCAAAATCTTCGTTTCTTATTTTTACATTAATTCTTTTTTACTATGCATGCATGATATTTTCAGAAAAGCCATGACCGAAAAATTTGTGACTAACACTACGAGAGTTTACTTCATACAACTGCAATATTTTATCGCCATAACACTACTATGGAAGGAAGATATTCTCGAGTCAAGTCTGTTAAATGTAAAGTTTGTACCTTCAACCATGGGTATAGATAGAGACACCGCGATATGATAACAAAAACGTGAGCAAAAAAATATACGCTGCAAACCAAATATACGCCACTTGATGTTTTGAAATATTGACGTGAAGTAGGTATATACAATCTGTGTGCTTGTCTTTGTAAAATTCATGCTAGAAAAGAAAATATCGAAAATGCTTGATAGAAAGTTATTTATCTATAATAATTATAATGAAAGTCTTTGTAAAATTCATGCTAGAAAAGAAAATATCGAAAATGCTTGATAGAAAGTTATTTATCTATAATAATTATAATGAAAGTCTTTGTAAAATTCATGCTAGAAAAGAAAATATCGAAAATGCTTGATAGAAAGTTATTTATCTATAATAATTATAATGAAAGTCTTTGTAAAATTCATGCTAGAAAAGAAAATATCGAAAATGCTTGATAGAAAGTTATTTATCTATAATAATTATAATGAAAGTCTTTGTAAAATTCATGCTAGAAAAGAAAATATCGAAAATGCTTGATAGAAAGTTATTTATCTATAATAATTATAATGAAACATTCTATTAAATTAACAAATGGCTTTAAAAAAACTAACATTATATTTTTTCCTTTCCCTCTCATTATCCCACCAGACAGAACCACCACTTTCCCTTAAGTGCAAAGAAAGCCATCGATACAAGCTTTTAATCACTTTTAAAACAAAAGATTTAATTATGTATTTGGTACTGTTTTATTTAAATAAGTAACCAATATTGAACAAAAATATAGTTTTTGTCAATTAGAAATTTTAAAATTATATTAACCTATTGATCCAAACAAAAAATACGAATTTAGTCAGTAGAACTATCACAGTTGAAGGACTCTAGATTGATCCAATTTCCATACTTTGGAACGGTACCATTTTTTTTTGACGTCTATACAAACTATCTAAACATGAGCTAAAATATTTTACTCAGTGATTTTTTCAAATTTTTTCCGAATCCCTAATTACATCTTTCATATTAACTCTCACTTCCCGTTAGCTCTCATTACCCCACTCTCCACTACTGTTCATGTGTAATTTAACTAAATGTCTGTTTAAAACAACGATAATGTTCTATAGTCTGTCGAATTACTGAGTCTGATATTTTGCTCACGTTTTCGATCGTTTCCAAGAATGAAAAGCTCCATTTTGATTATTGTGCTACGTGTATGTAAGCTTTAACTAAATATAATGCAACAAAAAAGTTTGTTTTAGTTCGCCTCAAACTTTATGGCGGATCCGAATATAACGCTCTAAGCGTGCTTGCGCAGGCACAGTCATTATACCCTTCGCTGCACTGCGTCCTGCTACACCTAAAACTAGTTACTGCAACGCGACTTGTGTCTATGTTCACATTCGCCATAAAATTTGATTGGAAGTGTAACTGATTTTTAATATAATAATAATATAATTAAGTGTTATTATAATTCTTTTATTTTAATAATTAAAATATTTGAATCAATCAGTGCTTTTCTTACCACAAAAGTATGGTAGCTTGAATTGATATTCTTGCGTTTCGGACAAGGACCTACTTATTCAAACCTTGGTAATAACACGAAAGAAGTTTATTTAGTAATCTTCCGAAAGCGTACTTTCGTGCTAATACAGATAGAAGAAAAGGAAACAAAGAATTTACGAAAGAGGGGGAAATATATTGAGGAGCCATAAAAATACCAGTTGTCTAGAAGCCCTCTTCTGTGCTGACCGTGTAAGCACTCCTACTCTAGCTAGCTGGTGTACCCGTTTGGCGAGACGGTGAGTTTCAGTCCGAGGGTCCCTGCGCCGACCTTCACCCCTGCGAATTTGCGTTTGACAGTTTCGATAGTGTGAAGTGACATTTCTGACTCTATTAAAACCAAACGCTGCTGTCAAATTTATTTACTCTATGCGAGGCGCTAAGAATGGTGAAACAAGCTGACAGCCATTATGTAACAAGCTATAGTTGTAAAACTATTGATTTATATGCTGTCAGTAACTGCGATTTATATAAAAGTTATGATTATAGGCGGGACGCGACGTGAACGACCGTCGGCGACAGACGGACGGACGGTGAAGGCCGCGGCGCAGGAAATTACGAGGAAACGCTCCCGAATTTAAAATCATAATATCTATTGCTAGTTTTCGCTTTGGTGTGTAGCAGCGGAAACGGAACCACAGACGACGATAATGCTTTATACCAGACATCGTACCTATATAAAGAACAAAGTTCAGTATTAATCCACACTATTTATTATTTGTTTAAAAATGAAGACTGCCCCTTCAGAAAATCAATAACAAAAATAAAGTTACGCGAAAATACAGCACGGGCTAGATAGTATACCTACTATATATTGACTCAGGAACTAAATTATCCTCACAAGAAATTTCATCAAAATTCGTCCAGTGGTTTTTGCGTGATGCTTGCAAGTAGACAGACAGACGAAAATTGCAAAAAAATGTTTAAAATATACTTGTAGATATTGCACATATTGACTGACCGATTGGCCGAGTGGTTAGAGCCCCTAACTGCGGAGCCAAGGGTCGCTGGTTCGGTTCCCGCCCGGGACAAATATTTGTGTGCATAAACAGGTATATTTGTTCCCTGTCTGGGTGTTAAAGTATATATGTATGTACTATAAAAAAAAGAATATTTAAGTACTTACATCAGTTATCTAGTAACCCATAATACAAGCATAATACTTGCTTACTTTGGGACTAAATGGCGCTGTGTGGGAGGTCCAAAGTTAATTAATTTATTTATTTAGATATACTTACTCGTGTAACTTTGAAGTCAGTTTACGTTGGTGTAAGCTACACTGTTCCATGGTTCAAACAAAGCTAACTGCAGTCTAATAGGTATTGTCTATGAATGAACATAGTTCATAACCTTATTTGGTATAGAATATAAGTTCATTGTATAATCCAAATTAATCCTATTGATGTCATAAGCTTGTATTTGAGTTGTAATGTCATCAGACAACAATTTATTATTTTTATTAGCCGATAAAAGTTGTTTTTTTTTAAATAGATTTTTATTTCAATGTAAATAATGTAAATGGATTAATGAAATTAGCAAATGTAAAATTTATTAATAAAGTAAGTACCGGATTATTAAAAAAATAAATTATGTTTTTAACGAAAAATTACGCTTTAAACTATGAATTCGATTTTCTTTGTTTACGATTTGTTTTTTTTTTTTTGTTGAGTAAACATAATAATTTCGTTAGTAAAGAGACAGTTATAACGGCAAAATAGTAAAGCAATGATAATTTAAATAAAATTATCCTTTAAATTCAATTGAAATCACATAATGCGACTGGCTATTTATTATTTTATTAAATTGTAGTCGCTATTTAGAATTCTCGTGACTTGCGTGGCGAATTTTTCCTCGATAAAAAACGTACATTATATTAATTGTATAATATCTTTAGGGAGCTTTAGGGAGATTAAACTAATGAAAAGATATCTCATAAGATTTTAAACTTTGAGCTTTGAAATATAATGCATATACTTCAGGTTTCGGTGACTGTCGTCGAAGTTTACGTACTTTACTTCATTTTTTATTTTTGTATCTTGGACTACTCTAGCGCTGAGCGACTCATTCATATATTTCGTATAATGATATGATATACCTCCGCAATGAATACCAAAAACAAACTAATGACTTGGCGCTGTTAGAACATCACAATAACAAATGCGTAAATACAATTGGTTAATGCGTTTCATTACATTAATTTTTTAACGTTAACTTTACGTAAGCAGAACCTTCACTCTGTAGTTCGATTAGCGCTTGACAGTTTTTAGGGTTTCGTACCTAAAGGGTAAAAAACGGGCCCCTATTACTAAGACTTTGCTGTCCGTCTATCTGTCTGTGCCTCTGTCACCAGGCTGTATCTCATGAACCGTGATAATTAGGCAGTTTAAATTTTCATTGATGATGTATTTTTGTTGCCGCTATAACAACGAATACTAAAAAACAGAAAGAAATAAATATTTAAGGGGGCTCCGATAGAACAAACGTGATTTTTGCTCGTTTTTGCTCGATATTAATAATGGCGTCAGGTAGACGCTTGAAATATTCACAGAATATTGAATTATACCTATTATTCACTCAAATTTAAATATTATTCACATAATTAAATTAAAATAATTCATATATTGTACTGTGGTACGGAACCCTTCGTGTGCGAGTCCGACTCGCCCTTGGACAGTTTTTAAATACAAATGGTCTTATCAGAAGCATCGAACATATTGAACGGCGCCCTCCATTGTACGAATGGGCGGGAAGCGAGGATCAAAGACAATAATCTTGTTCTCTTCGAGACCCCATTGTCTTTGTATTTGTGCAATTCATCTTCATTGAGAAGTACACGATATTTTAATTTGAGTTTTTATCGAGTTTTAATTGTTTTTTTAATCATGTTTGTAGATACATAATTGCTGCAACATATAGTCGGACGATATCAATTTTAGGCGCATCGCAAATGTATGGTATCTTCGAAATTATAAGTTGTGTAGTCATCGCCGACTTAATATTTAGGTTTAAGAATGAAATTTTATCCGTCATTTTCCATGTAACCAACATGGAGAAAATAATAGGTTTTTTTTTTAGTTAAAAAGGCAAAAAGGCAGAAGATAAAATTATAACGAGTAACTTTTTACCCGACTGCGGAGGATAATGTATTTCGAATGTATTGTTGCAAAAATTCAAATAAATTGTCACTCCAAGACCACCACCTAACATATTTTGGCTGTTGGTTTGTCCCCGCCTGCAATACCTTAAACATTTAAGTCATATTAATCTGATAATGAATTTTCTGACATTCTATGGATAGAGCTTATTTTCCTCTTTTTCTTTTAATTATTTACACCCAGTCGGGTTTTTTTCTCACACCCTTTTCGAATAGAATAACGCTTCAAAATCATCAAACGTGTCATAGTTAAACGCGAAATACGAACCTCGAAATTTTTTGAAATCTACAAAAACTTGAAAAATTTTAATAAGTATATTTTCAAGAAAACTTATAATTTTTACATTAAAATGTCTCATTTTTCAATTATCGCCCTCGTAGGGTAAAATTATGCATTGCTTGGTATCTATTAACAGATGCGTTGGTTATAGTTTGCTTCTGTGTTAGAAAGTAAGCAAGTCCAACAGTGTGGACATCTTTCGGCTGAGATGAGGATATTATATTAGCTACTACGGGCCCTATTTTGATTCGTAACATATACAACGAGGAATATAAAACAACTTTAAATAAATTATCATTATATTCGTTTAATAAATTATTCAATTGCTTATTCTAGAAAGTCATTAGAATTGTTTCGTATTCTATACGTTCGTCTGTAAGGCGATGTATAAACTATAATTTGGTTCTGGATTATAACACAGCAATACTAACTTAATCTATTCAGAAGCATGCATGATATATTATTTAATGTATTCTGAATAATTTCAAGTGTCGTGATAACCGAGTGGAGTCCGCTTCTTGTCTAGACGGTCATAGTTCAAATCCCAGAAACAGGCATGTACCTACCAATGAGTTTTTTTGACTTAAGTACATAACTATCCCTGACTCAGTACCTCGGAGAACACGTTAGACCGTCGGTCCCGGTTGCCAGTTGCCACCATGAGATGGCAGTCGTTGAAATCCACCGACCCACACTGGAGCAGCGTGGTGGACTTAGGTCCGAACACCCTCACCCCGAGGGGCTTACCCGAGCCTGCAGTGGGGCATAATGGTCTGCTGATATGTCTTGTAACACAGGGAACAGAGAGAAATTTATTTTGAAGAAAAAAATGTAGCGCCGAAAAGTGTCTGCGTAGGTATATCATACATTATTTGTGATGGGTCAGTTTATACACTTATTAGCAATGAAATGAAAAATAAAAAAAAAATACGTTTACGTGAAAATCGACAAATCTTCAATACATCTTCAATACTTTTTAGGGATACAATTTAATATCGGAATAAAAATTAATTGACAAAACAAAACTGTTTCAATATATGTAAAAACACTAAGCTAATAGAATAAACTATAAACTAACCGACGCACATTTATTAAAGATATTTTTCAATTCATCCGCCCTTTTGATCTTTCTATTTTAACAGCGAACAAGCACCATCCCGAGTTTTAGTGTCAACGTCGCGTCGTCGTCGCGTCGGTGCTACTAATTCATCTTGATCGTCCTTAATCATGTTTATACAATGTATTTTATGAGTCGCATGGAATCATGTTTGTAGACATTTCATTGAATTACCCAATAAATTTTCTAGTGTAATGTTCTAGAATCAGCCTCCAAGTATTTACAGTTTGGCATCGATGCTATTTTAAAAAAATTCCTAGCGAATTTGGCAATCAAGTAGAACGGAATCTGATAATTTGTATCAAGTGATTGCAGAATGCTGACCAAAATGTGAATAAGTCGAGGAAATAAGAAACTTCCGAACCGCAATAACCCACCCTGCTTCTATGCAACGAAATTTAAAAGTATTTAATGAACTAACATTTACAGGAACGAAATCGACATTCAAAGAAATTCTAGCTAATATTATAAATGCGAAATTACTTATAGTTGCCTATGAGGTGGGATCAAAAATTATCCAGATTAGTATGAAGAAATTAAGTGTTGGCAGTGGGGCTCCCCCTGGGCTGCGATGTCTGTGAACGACGATATATCTGCGGTTCCATGGTGGAGGCCGACGGTCACCATGCGTTGAGTTATTGTTGCTGCTCGGGGAGATTTCCACGACACCACGCTCTTAACTACATAGTCCACAGGGCTTTAATTTCGGCCAATGTTCCATGCGTATTGAAGCCGCCGGGTTATAGCCGTTCCGATGGCAAAAGACCCGATGCATGGTATGACTTTGGTGCCGTGGGAGAAGGGTAGGTGTCTACTTTGAGACGCCACGTGTGTCAGCCTCTCACCTCGGTCGCACTATGGGATCGGCTGGAGCCGCTGCGGAGTCTGCGGCCGCCAGAAAACGAGTCAAATACTCTACTCTGGAGAGTAAATACTTGTTCGTCCCTCTCGCCGTGAAAGCTGTTGGCTGTTGGGGGAGTGAAGCCAAACGTTTTGTCGTCGTCGTCTAAAGGAAAGGGGATTCGACTGGTGCAAACATTGCCATTGCAATTCAGCACGACAATGCGATGAGTATCATGGGCACCTTTGCGTCTGGGGTAACGAGGGGTGGATTATTGGATTAGTTTTATTTCAGTTATATTTAATTGTTATTAATAAAAAAATGTATAAAGAAAGAAACATTTATTTCTCAACAAACTTTCCTTGCCTATGAATAAACTTACAGCGAGGTGCACCAAAATAGATTACGTAAACGTATATTACATAAAGTAAAAACTGACAACTATAATTTGATTGGAACTGTAATGACTTCAATGTCTGGTACAATAAAGTGTGGATATCGAAGTCATCTTGGTTCTGATAAAAGTATATTTGTAATTTTTTTACTTATCTTGTCCCTCGAAAAACGCTTGCACAGCACTCATCACCTCGTCATTATTGTCATATTTTATGCCACGAAAATAAAGAAAAGAGAAAAAAAAAATTTGAATGAAAAATTACTTCCATTGATTGAATTGATCCGTCATTATTTTATACCCTGCTTTCAAGAAAGCAAGTATAGACGGCTATTTTGTCAGGATGAAGAAGGATACCGGCTCTTTACTCTCCGCGGCACTGTATTTTAATCTCTTTTTTGAGTTTTTCAATCAGTACAGCATAATATGTATATGTGATAGTCATTCCTTTGGGCAAGTAATCAGTAATGATAATTTCTTCAGTATGCCGACGCCAGAATACAGACGCCATCATTTTATCGCAATTTCTTCACAACTGGAGTGTTAGATCTTTGCCAAGCCATGCATCTGCTTTTTAGTTTCAGAGTCAAGACATGAGTTAATAATTATCTGGCTCTTTTTGCTAAAATTAGGCCATTTATACATTACTATATATAGTGAAACCAAGTTATTGCTAGCCTGAGTTGACTTCAAAATTATAATCACCTAGTAATTATGATAATTTTTATTAGTAGAGTTTATATTACAAAATATATAATTACTATAAAATATAAGCTCTTAAAAAAAAATTAAGGAAAAATGGCATGTGTATTTAAGCTATTTTCTGTCCGCGGCTTCGAATTGACATCGCTATCTCCGTTTCAATCCCTCTTCCCCGAATTATTCCTGAGTGAGCGAGATGACAAGAGCAAATTTCCAAAATTACCTGTAAAATACCCGTCGAAACAGCTTGCTGGCCGTAACTGTTTAAACCCCTGAAATGTGCATGAATTGGAACCAAAATTTGCAGGGTCATTAAAAAAGAACATCCATAGAATGGGACTTTTTTTTAATTTCGCATTATTATGGAATTTACGGCTTATTCTTATTATTTTCTGTAAATATTGATACAGAAATACAGCGGGAATTGGACACGGGCCGAACCGTATTTTTGGAAAGCCTACCCCTTAATGATAAATTCGTTTTAATCTTAGGTGCCACCCATAATACTGATAAAACTTTAGATTTTTTATTTATCGCACCATAGACCTGAATAAGTTAGATGTGAGACCCTCGGGGTGAGGGTGCTAGGACCTTAATCCACCAAGCTGCTCCAGTGCGGCTTGGTGCAATTTAACGACTGCCATCTGTTGATGGCTACTGGGACCGACGGCTTAACGAACTCTCCAAGGCACAGAGTCAGTGATAGTTATATCCATAAGTCAGAAAAAAATCATTAGTACATGCCCTGAGATTCGAAGCAAGAGCTTCAAAACAGGAAGTGGACTCGCTACCACACGGCTATCACAACTTCGCTTGTTACTCACCTTACTATGACGTAATTACAACGGCGACCCTAGTAGCTCCTCAAGGATGCGCGCGTTAAGAATCCTGATGAACGTCGGCGCCAATGGGCCACATTTGTATGAACGACGGGGCTCTAATTGCTCAATACACTTAATATGTTAACTGACAACAGCTATTTCTAGTTCCTGTCGTCATCGAGTAAGCGCGGGTGATATCTACATTGCTTTTTCGATCCCAGGGATATAATTTTCTGGACAGGTTTTATTGTTTAATCAATCGATTTATAGATCATTTATGCCAGACACCCATTTTGAACAAACACCTCAAACAATACATTAAAAAAAATCGGCTAAACGCGTATGATTTATCGCAAAATCGTTGAGTAGGTAAAGTATTTGTACGAGACCTCAAGTTAATAATTGCGTTATTTACAATTTGTCTATACAAAATACTCCCTTTATCCTCTTAAGGGTATGAATTTCCACCCCTTTACATCTCATGACCAGAGTCCTTTCAAATGGTATCCTTAACTTGTTTTTCAGCCCCGCCATCTATTAAACATCTAAAATAATAAGTGGTCATAAAAACCAATCAAGGTTTAAATATAAGATTGTAGATTTTATTTTTAGACCGTACTTTTTTACCATTGTAACAATCAGGTACGCGTAATTATCGCTAAAAAAGCTACTTTTACTAGGCTCATAAGGAATTAAGATGCTTGAACACGACAGTTACTATATCTAAATAGAAGTGACAAATTTTTACTTCTATTCAGAGTACTTTTTTTTTAAACTTTGAACCTGGCACCGGCAAAATTTATCTCATTTCATATAAATAGATTTATTACATTGGACTCGTTCCGTTATACATAAAAGTTGGGTCATATTGACCACTTCAAAGCAAAAAATACGCACACAATAGATTTTATTTTTTGCACTATTTTATATTTTCGCTGAAGACGTTCTGAATGAAATATCATTAAAAAGAACCACAGATTTCTAAAGAACACTCAGCGTTTTAACAGTGTGGAACACATTAACAAGTTTTAATGCGACAAATTCACTATGCGGTGCATTAAATTTACGAATGCGTAAAACGGAATTGAGGTACCGAATACGCGACACATCTGTGTTCATGTGTGTGTACCGTCAATAGATATTTCTTTAAATTATTCACACTTAAGAGTGAAGAATGATAGCACACGGTCTTAGTTCGTGAATAATGATGTGGATTATGATGAATTTTGACTGAAGTCCGGACGGAAATCATTTTCAGTGACATGTAACAGTTTTGAAACAAGTGTGTTCCAGATTTCCAGAAGTAATGTAGTGCAGCGCATTTAGGACGACTGACAAAACTATTGACGTGGAATGACAGAACAATAAATAATCTCTCCTACTCTATCTATAAATAGATAAAGACAAAACAGTTATGTACTTTTTTCTTTTCTGTTTGTCAACTGATTTCCTTTTTTATTTGTTTAGTATAGTTCCAATCAAACTTTATGGCGTCATATGCCCCTCGCCCCGCTGCGTCCCGCTACATCTAAAACTGGTTACTGCAACGCGACTTGTGCCTATGTTCACATCCGCCATAAAGGTTGATTGGAACTATACCTAGCTATTTATAGACGAGCTTTAGCGTTATCAACATAGAAAAACTTGGACGTAGCATTACGAACTAACTACGGATGCATCCCTAGTAAGTCAGCTGGGTTTTTTTTTGTTTAGTGAGGGCCGAATCTGCTTACAGACATCTGCGCGCCCGACCTACCGCGCCGATAGTGCCGGGTTGGGACTTCTACACAGATGGTGTAGCCCGACCGGCTAAACGACTCCTCAACCTATACTCCGCAGAGTGTATAGGATTTGACATGAACGACGACCGGACGCATTGAGGATGCTTCGGTACGTTGCAGCCTTTCATGGGCGGGTGTCTTAAGGGCGCCGCCTCATCGGCGTATGAAAGTCAGCTGGTTTACGCACGCGTCAATTTGAACACACTCATACCATAAGAAGTCCACCGACCGTCAGTACGCTGCAAAGTTCCGCTCACACAAACATACGCAGCCGCCATTGCAGTGCTTCATTGGTTGTTCAACGTCAAGAAGTCTAGAGTTGTTAATACGTCTGTGGCTATCAACAAAAATTTTGAAAACGGTTTTTTTTCCTCGCCTTTGACGTAGAGTCGACGCCTTTATTTGGAAGTCTCTATTCATCATACTTTTATACTATATTTTAAAAAAAATTGTACATGCAATGATTATAGAAGTAAATTATTTAAGAAAAGGACCTCAACAAACTTAAAAATTTAGAAAATAAGGAGTTATGGTCGAATTTTGACCACTGGAGCATTATTAACTATTAAGATATGATATCAGACCCTTTTTTCTGGAACAAGAGTAGCCTATGGCACTCTTCAGATTATAAAATATATCTATGCAAAAAATCAAAACGGTCTCGGTACAACTGTGTAGTCGACGCGAGCGGAGCCGCGGGCGGAAAGCTAATATCTTTATAAATTATAGCCTATATATTATTCTGATGTATAAGCTATCTTATAGTAAAGTTTCATTAAAATCCTATCAGTAGTTTTTGCGTGAAAGAGTAACAAACATCTATACATACAAACTTTCGCGATTATGATATTAGTAAGGATATATAAAATATCGTAAAACAAATATAGAAAATAAAAATAGAAAGAAAATCGCAAATAAAATCATTGCACTTATCTCTCTGAACATCTATTTAGATCTTTTATAGACGAGAACAATATAGTCATGGTCTTTAACTATATTAATTTTTCAATTTATCAATGCATGAGGCTCAATAAATTTATGCGCTCTGTGATGAAGGGTACGTAATAAACAATTTTATAGAGTAATTTCACGGTTGTCCATCAAAATCAAGCGAATGATATATGCTACTTTCTTATCGAGAGGAGAGCCGTATCCATTAAGATAAAATCACTACAAATTAAGAGCGACCGGATTGACATCTCTTAAATTTATGGATGTAGATACAGTATTGTTCGTTATACATCGCTGTGACTTCGATAAAGATATTAATAGTTATAGATGAGCCATATTCATCGTCTGAGACGGAATTTCGGGAATCTGTTGTCACTGACATGAGAAAAGAGATAATAATAATATAATAACAATATAATAATAATAATATAATAATAATATCTGGGACATTCCACACAGCGCCATCTAGTCCCAAAGTAAGCAAGTATTATATGCTTGTATTATGGGGTACTAGATAATTGATATATATACATAAATATTCCTTTTTTATAATGTATACATATACAGGTTGAGATTTTAGTCACCAGCCAAATTTTAATATATTGATCTTTGGTAAAATACCGATGGCCGTCTAGTTTTCTTTTAGTATCGTTTAATAGAAAAATATTGACATAAGACTACAGAAGCATTTCCCGAAAAAATCAATAACTCTAGTCACCGGGGCAGCGCGCCGTCCCGTTTCGGTTCAAGGTATCGAGCGCGTACGTTTACTATAGCGTTAAGAACGCAACCAAACGTTCTAAAATAAAACTATAGATAAAATAATTTATCAATAAAATGTGACCTATATTTTTTATTAACGTTATGAGGTCTATTGGTGATACCTAACATCTAGACAAAATTTGGCTGGTGACTAAAATCTCATCCTGTATTACTTTTACACCCAGACACGGAACAAATAGACATATTCATGCACACAAATATTTGTCCCGGGCGGGGATCGAACCCGCGACCGTCGGCTCCGCAGTTAGGGTCTCTAACCTCTCGGCCAACCGGTCGGTCGAAGATTTGTTACACTATATAATTTACTTTTTAGAATAGAATAGAATAGAATAGAAAAGCTTTATTCAGTATAACCATGTGATAATACAAAATGCAGGATTCTCCTTTTAAGTGAAACACCTGTGCCAAGAGTAATCCGCTCCTCCAATATTTCCAAAACTATGGAATCATGAATTTGGTTACAAAAGTTCTTAACAATAATAAACAAAATAAAACAAAGTTTCAAACAATAAAAGGTATCAGATACTAACAAACAACTTAAATGTACTGTGCGTATGTAAGTTTTTGTAATGTGTGTGTCCAGGTGTGTGTTGAGTGTGGGAGATTTTGAGTGTAAGGGCGTGTGTGGGTGTGTGTTTGTGTGTGTCGGTATTTTTTTTTTTTTCTATTAGGTAAGTAGCTGCTCCGTCTCCTCATAATCCAAGTCATGCAGCCATGCAGTGACTGTTTTTTTACATGATTCAAAATTTTTGGGGTATATGTTCAGAAGCCGATTCAGTCTATTATATAAATTAGTCGAGCGTGAAGCAAATTGTTTAGAAGCAAATGTGGTTTTAGCGAATTTAGGTGTAATTATATTGGAAGTGTTCCTTTTGTCAGATAAATTAATGTCAAAGGATACATTTCTATGGACCCTTAAAACACAGTTTAAGACATATAATTTCCTCACTGTCAGGACATTTGATTCTTCGTATAATTTAGTAGTACTATGTCGTTTTTCTTTGAAAAGCATGACCTTTAAAATCGCACGCTGAGCACGCTCGAGGCTAATAAATTTAGTTTTTGACGATCCCCCCCATATTGGTAAACAGTAAAGTAATATTGATTGTACAAGTGCTCTATAAATATATATAAGTAATTGTTTGTCGGCAACGTGTCTGAGATATTTAAATAGCCATATTAATTTTCTTGCACGTGTCGTTATAATGTCTATTTGGGGATACCATGTGAGATTTCTATCAATTATTACACCTAGATACTTTGTGGATGGAACTTTTGTCAATATGTCACAGCAACAGAAATTTCCACGAATGTCGTGACAGGTGTGGGCTTTTAGTGTTAGACAATCATTAGGTTGCTTCGAGTTACGTATTGAGAAAGTCATATAATTCGTTTTGTTGATATTAATAATAATAATAATAATAATAACATACACAATCACAACAACGTCTAGGTCCCAAACTAAGCATTTGCTTGTATTTTGGGTACCAAGCGAAGACACCACATACATATAACAACCAAGACCCGGTGCCAGCATTAATATTCATCATATAAATACTGACCCGACCTGGGATTCGAACCCGGGACCTCCAGCTTCGCAGGCAGGGTCGCTGCCCACTAGGCTAAGCGGTCGTCATTATTAAGATCGTCATATTAAGAGTTAGAAGATTGAGTTGTAGCCATTGAATTACGTTATAGAGACCCGCTTCAGCCCTAGAGAATACCTGGGGCCAGGAATCACCATGAAAGAGCAGAGCAGTGTCATCGGCGTAAGAGAAAACTTGTCCATAATTTAATTTAAAGTTGGCTAGGTCATTTATATAAATTAAAAACAGAGTAGGCCCAAGGACACTACCCTGAGGGACACCAAATAGTGTGTTATGGACATCTTCACTATAAATATTGTCATCAATTTTAACCCGCTGTGTTCTGAGAGATAGATAGTCTAATATAAGATTCAGAAATTTGCCTCGAATACCATTTAACTCCAGTTTTCGTAAAAGAATGGGCACAGAGACAGTATCAAACGCTTTTTTTAAATCTAGAAAAACACATATATTTTTTTTATTTGTGTCTAGGTGTATAGTTATGTTGGTTGTTAGTTCAAGAATTGCTTCTTCTGTGCTTTTCCCCTTCCTGAACCCGTACTGATAGTTAGATAATAGATTACAGTTATTTAAGTAATTAATTAGACGTTTGTTCATAACATGTTCTACAATTTTAGAGATAACAGGAAGAACAGAAATGGGTCTGTAATTGTCTACACTGTCTCTGTCCCCACCTTTGTAAATCGGGTGAATTATAGAACGTTTGAGTATTTGAGGAAATACACCCTGATCGAGACATAAAGAACATAGGTGAGTGATAATAGGTGCTAGTTCTTTTTCAGCCAATTTTATAAATTTTGTGGGAATATTATCCCATCCAGCCGCTGACTCAGATTTTAGGTTACGTATAATGAATACAATTTCTGCGAGATCCGGTTCAGTAATTCCTATTGAATTACTTTGAGAGGGGAGAGAATTCAAATAATGTTGGTACTCTTGCGAACCTAGATGAGATGTTGTATTTATATTTATTCGATCAGCTAGAACTTTACCAATATTATTAAAGTATGTGTTGACGTAATCAGCTGATAGCTTGGGAGTATTCTTTAGGGTAATTAATTCGTCGTTTTTTGTTTTAGGGGTATTTAGACTAGTTATACTTTTTATAGTGCTCCATAGAGTTTTATTATTGTTTTTGTTTTTGATTAGCTGCTCACGCTCATACTCTCTTTTTAGTTTTTTAATAAGATTATTACAATAGTTACGATATCGACGATAGGTGATTTTTAGGATTTCATTGTTTTCATCTAATCGTAGTTTTCTCTGTAAGCTGTTTCGATTTTTTATACATCTTATGATGCCTGGAGTGATCCAAGGTTTGATTGTTCTTTTATTTTTAGGTATGTGTATGTTCTTAGTATTAGATGTCAGAGATTCTGAGATTAAATCAATTAATTCATTAGTTAAAATATTTGGGTCATTAAAATTCATTAGTGCCGATATATTTTTTCCTTGTAATGATTTTAAAGCGTCCAGGTAGTTTATGATTGATTTTGAGACGCAATATTTTTTAGATGTAAATTTACGTTTAGAGTACACATTTATAATAGTCATGGAGTGATCTGTAATGGTGGTTTCCAGAACCGCCACTGAAGCTGAAAATTTATTCGGATCTAAGTTTGTAATGACATGGTCTAAACAACTATTTATCCTAGTGTCCAATCTGTGACCGGGTAGCAAACTGTGAGCGGCCAGCATATCCAAATAGTTATTACAATTATTATTTGTATCCATCTTTCCTTCCAAAATATTGATATTCATGTCACCAGATATTATCACATTTTTATTTAGATAAGGCGAGCTTAAATACGAATCCAGGGAGGTAATGAAGTTAGCAGGATTAGTACTTGACGGAGATCGATAAATACATATGATATTACAATCAGGTAGCATTATTTCCAGGCAAGATGCATCCGAAATAAGGATTTCTTTCACTTTATGCTGAAGAGTATTTTTAATGTAAACAACTACCCCATCGTTTACATTTACTTTTTAACTTTGATTATACGTGTATACACGTAGGTAATATCTGGATAGAAAGTCGTCGTTAAAAAAACGTAGCTAAAAATATCACTTAACTGTTCGGTTATAATTCACGCATACAGAGATGGTTTGTATATGGTTAATTAGTATGAAGTAGCGCGAGTATATGTGATCTGTTGAATCACAAGTATGTAAATGTTGGCCTGCCATGTTTGTTGATATTGTATTACGAGGATTCAATCAGACATTATATAATCAAAGGTTTTTAGACTTATCACCAAAGATTATAAAACAGCTAATGGGCGAATTTATGTATAATATAATATATCAGCCTTTGGAAGGCAGACAACGTTAAAGATCACAATGTCATTTCACAGTGGTCTCTACAAAGTCTCTATATCCGCGTATCCTCATTTCTGTTTTCGCTTACTTCTAAAACACACCGAAGCTTTGTATGTACATTATAATATTCTAATTGAGTTTTTGTATATAAGAGAAAATTCAATGTTTTGTAATCAAGTATTCTAAAAATCTATTTGCGGCTGCTTATGGTTTATACGTTGGCTAAACTTTAAGATTTATCGAAGTAAAGAATTGTAGTTCTTCAAAAGATCTATAGAGATATAAAGTCCGTGATGGTTGGTATATTGTGTATTGTGTCGTGATAGCCCAAAGCGCAACGAATCTGTCTCAAATTTATAAGACCCCATGGGGCCATGGTTCGAATCCGGGCGTGTACCAATGCGTTTTTCTGACTTAAGTACACAATATCACTGACACCGTGCTTCGGAGGGCACGTTAAGCAGTCGGTCCCGGACGCAGTCGATAGATGGAGGTCGTTACAGTGGTGAACTTAAGCTACAAGCCCCGCTCCTCACCCTGGGGGAGGCCTAAGCCCCTGCAGTGGGGTAAAAATGGGCTGATGATGATGATGATGATCGTATATGTCTCTCTCCTAAGGATAACCAACAGTAATCATTTTTATCTTTTACATAAGAGCGGGGAAAAAAGTATACCTATACTTTAGAAGATAAGTGGTAGGTAACAAAAAGGATCTGTCCCTTCTCCTTTTAAAAACTGATTAAGTTTAATTATGACAGTAGAACTACATTCAGATGTAACAAGTAACTATGTGCAATAGCAATATATGTTGAACCCGAAATATATATATGCAGGTAGTCAACTTGAGCGAAACCGCGGGCGGTCGCTAGTTTAGTAATAATTACGTTAGATTTTTTTGTTTTACCCTTGCGGCGGGAAGGCGGATTAAACTCTACAGTATGTTGGAGTTGCACCCACTAAGCAACCGCCTGAAGCAGAATAAGGACGTGTATCGTTATCCTGAAAGCTCC
This sequence comes from Luffia ferchaultella, assembly GCA_949709985.1. Taxonomy (NCBI): domain Eukaryota; kingdom Metazoa; phylum Arthropoda; class Insecta; order Lepidoptera; family Psychidae; genus Luffia; species Luffia ferchaultella. The sequence goes on from OX453254.1 coordinate 14,441,602, forward strand.
AACGACTTCATCGAAGCGGCCAGGAGGCACACTAGGGTGTCACCGGCGCGAAGATGTCGAGAAACTTCTAAGAGTTACTCGATGCGAAATCTTTCAGTGATTACGTTAGAGATATGTTACAGGCTGAAGCGATGTGCTGGTGGGTGGATGCATGGACGAACAAATAGATTGATGGAGAGTTATAAACGACCGACGGATAGATTGGTAGAGTGACGGACCGACAGACTGGTGGCCGGATGGACGTGCAGATGAATCGACGTATCGATGTAGATGCGAGCCTTAGGTTGTAACCTAAGAAAATCTAAATAAAATCAATAAAATTCAACGTGGCTTGAAAGCAGCGATGTAACATGTTTAATTCTGTACAGCTTGTTTGCAACAGATCCATCGAAGCTCCCGTCGTCGCGTCGTCGTCGGTGACATCAGGATTGGCGCCGCGCGGGCGCAATTGCCGTCAATTGTCTTGCGCCAACTTATCTCTACTAAACTAGGTGCATCTAAAAACGGAGCTAAAGTTTGACATGTAATTGGCCATCTAGCCATGATTCACTACTCTATGTCTTTCCCTCTAATGAAATTATAATGTTATGCTAATTACAAAACGACAAATGTTGTAACATAGTTGAGGAATAAAAGCAAGCATGAGGTAGCAAAGGATTTTCATTCTCGTATGTTATGGAAAACATCTTTGATTTCTAATGAATCCTGTCCGCACAGGGTTATTTGATTTGTTAGCTTAAGTTGTAGAGTTTTAGACAGCGCCGGCCCGAGTATTCTTGGCGCCCTAGGCGAAAGACTAGAATGGCGCCCTTTTTCGCAAATTCGTGACAAATTGAATACATAAAAATACATAAAGGAGACTGTATACATTTTTTTTTGGTGTACAATGAAGTAAAACTTAAAAAAAAAACACATAAAGCATAAAGTTAGGAAAGATTTATTTTTCTTGGCTTAATTTCAGTAGAAGTGGAAACGATCTCAGTAAATCAATTAATTGTTTCCGCTATTTCTTGCTCTATAGATAAAGTTGACAATCCCACAAGTCTTCTTAACTAATTGTTGAGCCCACCACCACACATAAGAGCGCCCCTAGGCCATCGCCTAGCTTTCCTTTAAGAATGGACCGGCCCTGAGTTTAGATCTCCAGGTGCCCCGCATCGTTGATATTTAGCCATCGAGTGCATATATCGATATTCTGAATCTAAAATGACTCAAGTAAGTGTCGTTATGCTAAGATATCATTGTGTTATATTTATAATAAATTTTTATATGAAAGTGTAACTAATATTAATTCTAATTAAACCGTATAAGTAAACAGTAATAAGAACTGTAATTTACTTTGAATAATAAGTCATATTACATAGTAATTAAAATTACATATTTTAAAATAATATGAACAACATAAAGATTTTCTTACAACGTCTATAGGTAATGGTTGTAAAATATCCATCCAACAGCCGTCAATCATGTCATATCATAACATATCAGAGCATCGGCCTCGTTAGTCATTGTGTCCATTAATTAACACATTGCAGTTGAGTACGACACTCGCGGAATCAGCTCGCTCGCTGCATTCAGTGCAATCAACTTTAAATTGTAGGGTGATAAATGAATCGCTACTGACTTTATGGGTACTGTCACTGTCACAGAATAGCTCTTATTGCGGTACAGTTTTAGGCTGAACTGCAATTTCCTCAAATACTATTTTATTGTTACATTAAAATATTGCTTATTCAGACCTGAATCAATGGACCTAATATACAAAAAAAAACATAGTTTATTCCGTTTCAATTACACATAAACAATGATTCGGGTCATCGTAGCATAGATATATTTTAGGCATAGTATAATATAAACAATTTCAATTCAAGAAAAAAACATTGGTCACATTATTATATTAATTTTGCTTTTTAAGTGTTCTAATACCTCAGACGGTAAAAACAACCGAACCATTATAATAATGAAATAATAGTAATATACATGGGAAATCCCACACGGTGAAATCTAGTTCCAAAGTGAGCAAGTATTATGCTTGTGTTATGGGCTACTAGACAACTGGCAAACATACTTAAACATTCTTTTTATAATATATACGTATATAGATACTTTTTACATCCAGACACGGAACAAATAGACATGTTCATGGAAACAAATATTTGTATAGGGCGGGAATCGAACCCGTACCCTTGGCTCCGCAGTTAAGGTCGCTAACCACTCGGCCAATCGGGCAGTCATTATAACTATTGTATCCGCGTGATTTCGTGACCCGAACATGTCTTGTCATCTATTAAAATTAGAATAATATTTATTAGATATCAAAATTTGTGGCGAAGTTTTTTAATTGCATACTTACTTTAAAATGTTTCCAAAACGTACCGGTTTTTTAACCTTCCTTCCTTCCTAACATTTAAGGTCCCTAAAGCTGCAAATAACCTTTTAGTAACGGTTCAGAAACTAGATGGCTGTGCGGACACATGCGTTAGATCAATAGATTTCATAGTCACCTAATTGTATGAGGTATGAGGTACGAAACGAAAACGCCAGGAAAAGACGCTAAAAACTAATATCTTCCATCTATCCATCTATCAGCCCACATTCGTCCTCTGTTGGACATAGGCCTCTCCCAGGGCACACTCCTGTATCCTCGGCCATCTTCGTGCAGCCACTACCGGCAACTAGCTTTATCGTCGGTCCAGCGAGCCGGCGGATGTCCTACACTACGTTTGCCGGTTTGCGGTCTCCACTCAAGAACCTTTCTCCTCCATCGTCCATCGGTTCTTCAGCAGATGCGACCAGCCCACAGCCACTTCAGTTTACTAATCTTGCAGGCTATGTCGATCACCTATGTTCTCTCACGGATGACGTCATTTCTGATAGCCCGTTCCATAGCTCGTTGAGCATATCTATATATCTTAAGAATTATTTAAAGTTTTAGAGAAAGAAATATAAGCGTCGTCGCTGCAAAATCAAGATGGCGATGATGAAAAAAGGTTCAATTGAATACAACGTATATTTTCCCGCCAATTAAAACTTATAGTATTCGTCTATTAAATTCATTAAAGTCGTTTCCTTGAAGTTTTACTACTACCGATATTAATTAACAGAATAAGGTCGCGACATGTTAATTAATTTATGTTTGTCTGAGTGCTGGTTAACAATTGTCCGTTGACCTGGCGTTTATGGCTTACTTGGGCCAGTTCTAGTGTTGACTCACCGCTTTTGTTCCATATTTAGGGGAGACTAGAAATTAGATCATATTTGCGTATACGCATAAGTTTACCAATTACAGTTTGACAGCTATCAAGTGTGCGCATTACACGCAACGTAATTGTTGTGAGACTAATTTATTAATGGTTATTGTGTTCTTAAAATCTTCTCAACGAGACGAGAACTACAGTTATGAATGGCAAGATAGCACTTCACATGGGTTATTTAGGTCCATTGAAAGATTTATGATCACTTGATAACACTTCTGCACGGCCACCATGAATTTGAATTGGGTAACGCGTCGACACTCGCTAGCGACAGCTCACCAGATTTGTATGGAAAGCGCCTCTAGCGGCACCGAGTAGAACTAAAATTCACATACAAATCTCTTACGAGTCGGTATCGAGTGTCGACTCGCTATAATAGTTCAAACTCATGGTAACCGTGCTGGTCGTGTCTCATAGAACGACACTACAAAGTAGGGATTACGACGTGTATTAGAGAAAACTCGTTAAAAAAATTTTTTTCTTCGGCTAATTATATTATCATTTTACTTGGTGTTTAGTTGAACGTAATCCAAACTTATAGAGCGTGTAGAGCTTATACTGAACTAAGCAAACAAGATTAAAAAAATATATTAAAAATATAAAAAAATAAACCTTAAACATGTTTTTCTCGGTAGTCGTTAGTTTGCGCCGTCTGCTCATCTGAAACTTTTTCTTTAGTTCGGTAAGCTCTAAACGATTTACAAGTTTGGATTATGTTCAGCCGAACACACGGTATATTATATGCAGGTTGTTCGGCTGAACATAGTTTAAGTGTAAACATGTTTTTCTCGGTAACCGTTAGTTAGCGCCATTTGCTCTTTAATTGAAACTATTTGTTTAGTTCGTAATCTCTGCGTGTTCTATAAGTTAGGACTACGTTCAGACGTACTATTATTTTATATTAGCCATCGATATAAATAATAACCATAATTTATTTCCTTGGATATTTAGTGATCCGGAACGAACCGAAAGTGTCTCCAGTAGTTGATGGCATTTAACTGAAGCGTCGTAATAAATATTGTGACATGAAATTTTCAAAAAATGTCTGTAGTATTGAGTATAACTAATTAAACTATCAAACTTCTACATATGATTGATTAGAAGATATGTCAAATGTTTCAACGGGAATTTGATTTGTGATTCGTTAAGTCACTACCACGTGTCACAATAAACCTATGCTATAAACTATTTACAGGAATGAATAGAACATACTCATATTAGTTTAATGATGAATCCTATCATGGGATGTATGGATGGATGTATGTATGGACATATCAAGCATAGAGCCATAGCAAAAATTCATCGTAAAAGTTACGCAACTAATAGACGGTAGGTTAAATAAACCCGGTCGCGGTTGTCATCATCGGACTTTCGTTCCGAGGTGAGGTCTAAGCCTTACAGTGAAACATAATGGGCTGATATGGTAAGTGAAAATTTTTTTTAAATAAAAACTTTTTTTCATACACTTTTATATTTTTATGAAATAATAGCCGATTTTAATTACCTACTATAAGTACGTATAAATAAGCTATAATTTAATTAAACTTTTCCACAGCTAAATTCAACTGTATAGATGCAAATAATGATGCAAATGCATCTGGCTGCATTTAATTATAAACTGATATAAAACTGATATAAAAAAAAACCCCGTCGACTGCCAGATCGACCCGCTTACCATATATTCCGTAGATATGATTGACTTCGACCGTCGTGGTAAGGCGTTTTTTTTTCACGCACAGTCGACTACATTCAAAATAGTAATAAAAATACCATTGAATTAAATGCATCCACAGAAAATTTTTATTAGCGTATAATATCTAAATCATCGCTAATGAAAATCTGTTAACTTTTAATAGACAAGTGGAACTTGTTTTTGACCCATTTTTGGTCAATATCTCCAAACCTAATTTAAGTCAAATTAAAATTAAGATAAAATATCATTAAATAAATAAAATCAAATAAAATCAAAATTAAATCAAATTATTTAAAAAAAATTAAATGCTTAAGATCTTTGTGAGATCATTTCATGTACCTAATACATAAAAGGCGGAAAAATTTCCGCTTAACAACTTACGTCATTCTAGCATACGTGTACATTCGAATACCGAACCCACAAAGCAACACACGAATATAATCTTATCCCATTCAGGTATCCAATCTAAAGAGTTAACTATTTTAATTTCCAACACCAAGGAGACTTCTTAAACAGCTGCCGTGCACCTCAAACAAAACGCAAGGCAAGAGTGTTCGCGTAGTGATACCTATTTCATTTGTATAGGTACTCACTACCTTCAAAGTCTTAATATCAATACTTTTAAATGAAATATGAGGTTTAGTATATTTAAGCTCCAGGGTGTTTTTTTAACCACGAATTGTTTCAGAAATAACGGGGTGAAAAAATAAGCTTAGGGCCATGGACCTAGGAATACTCGCAAAATTTTACTCACTCGTTGGCCTGCCGTTGTAGTGGTTCATTGGTTGTTCAGTAACAAGGAGTCTAAACCTTTCACTACCTCTGTGATAGTAGGTATAGATGGTGAAACCAAAAAATAGTTAAGTTTATTGGAAATGGCTCAGCCAATAAGTATGTATACAAAATTGCTAAATATTAAAACTTTTGAAACGTGTCGTGATAGCCCATAGCGCAACGAACCTGTCTCAAATTTATAAGACCCCATAGAGCCATGGTTCGAATCCGGGCGTGTACCAATGAGTTTTTCTGACTTAAATACACGATATCACTGACACCGAGCTTCGGAGGGCACGTTAAGCAGTCGGTCCTGGACGCTGTCAATAGATGGCGGTCGTTACAGTTCCCAACCCGCAGTGGAGCAGCGTGGTGGACATAAGCTCCAAGCCCCCCCCCCCTCCTCCTCACCTTGGGGGCGGCCTAAGCCGTGGGGTAAAAATGGGCTGATGATGATGAAATAATACAGTCTAGTTAGCTGTGATAGTTTTCCTTTTAACTACGTTACATATACTCCTGTCATAATTTTTTTCCACATATCCAAAAACAACGGTTTAGCTGGTAGTGGGGGGACACATGATTCTAACAAAAATTAGGACTCTAGGAGTGCATTTCTCAACAACTGTTGACTTAAATAAAAAAAATTGTTTAAACCTTGATATCATTTTTTAAGACCTATCATTTGGTACCTTTCGCGTTAATATACGACGAATTTTTTTTTCGTACTTCAGTTACATGTATGGCGACCTACACCAAAAAAAATTTCTTAATTTCACTACGTCATTGTGTAGCAGTTCATATATTACACCTACCTTCCAAAGTTCATCTATATAGTTTCCGAGAAAAACCACAGACAGACAGACAGACGGACGGACATGGCGAAACTATATAAGGGTTCTTTTTTTGCCATTTGGCTACGGAACCCTAAAAAATGATCAGACAGACGGTCACTATATTAATCTCATTGGATCTTCTTTTATTTGAAATACAGAACCCTAAAATTCGAATAATGAATACAATAAAAAAGATGATAATAAATTAGTGGCGCCATTTCAGCGAGTCAAAGAGTCAATGCCCATACGACATTCAATACAGCAATGTCATATCATTATGTACAATTTTGAATTATTTTGATGGATGATATTACTGATTCATGATTGATGTGCAGTTTACATATTTGAATGATCGAAAACAAACCACTTTGTATTAGTTAAATGTATTGATTTCAAATTAAATCAAATCAAATATCTTTATTTCGTAGTTATGTAACATAATCTTGAAATACGTCATAAGAGTGAATTTTATTACTTTGTGGAAGAACGTCACCACAAAGGCGCATTCAAAAATGCTGGTTCCTCTCAGAAGAATGCGCAAGAAACTGAGGGACGCTCTTTTTAACAAAATTATAAACAGTTTTTTAACAATAAGTGTTTAAAGATTAATATTATTGAAACAAACTGATAGGCGAGCGGCTTACACCCATGGATTTTTATAATCTAAGTAGTCTGATACTTTATAAGAAGCTTTTGCATAAAGCTTACGTTTTATTGTAGTTTTAAACTTGTTAAGGGGTAGATCTTGAATGTCAAATGGGATCTTATTGTAAAAGCGTATACATTGCCCTTTATAAATTAATTTATAACCTTGTGCCAAAGTTATATAAAAAATACATAAAAAAAACTGTAGCAGCTGCTGAGTCAGCAGCTCGTAGGAAAATAGCCAAGCATGTAGAACTTGTAAATCGTTACCAATTCTCTGACTTTGTCATTTTGTTCTCGTTTCCGATCTTTTCGAAATACGAGTCGGTCCATCTTGATGATTCTGTTATCCAAGGTTGAACCATGGCGTATTTCAGATGTGAATTGATGTGAATGAGGTTGAGAAGACTATTCTCGACTTTATGTTATGTAAACGTATGTTTCGTAAGGACGTTTACTCGACGGTATTACGACCCATTTTATACAACTCATCGTCGTATCAAGAGTCTCGTGTAATAAATCAGATGAAAACCTATTTCGTTGGTTGTTTAGTAGTCGTATAAACGTTGCTGATTTGGCTGCTAGTCGTGTAAAATTTTTACTTCTTTACAGTGGTATAGAGGGAAACAAAACAATATTATTATACAAGCATCGTTAAAAGTACTTACATGACAACTGTTTTTTTAATTTAACTAGAAGCATACTTGTCTGCTGTAGTCTATTGAGAAGTTAGGTTTACCTATTGATGAGGGTGAGAAAGCTTACAACAGATTTTTTATGCGGTCCGGATTTTTTAAAGTATTGTTTATTTTTAATTTGAAATGTTATCGGTTATTGAATAAGGATGTAAACAAAGAGACAGACAAACGAGAAAATTGTATTTTTTTTTGTTTGATAGATACCTATCACTAACAGTCGATTTCAATCAATTTTCCGACAATCAGTACATTTTATAATATTAGGTAAGTACTTATAGATTGCTATTGTACGGTATAAATCATATATGAATTAAATTGGGGAAGTCCATAACTCGTTGATTTACAACCCTGCTTCTTAGTTTTTACGAATATAACACCATTTAAATTCCTACGAACCGTAAAAATGTAAACTAACAAATAATAAAAAAAAATTCTGTAGCGAAAAAAAACGCGGTTTAGTCTCGGTCGTATTTCGCTAGATTTGGCGTAACGCCAATCGCGAAGAGCCCGTGTCGGAAGTGCATATCGTTATGTATCTATCCTAATTTTCAACACACTTCGAAAAATTAGGTCGGCCGTCTGTAAATCTAAACAAATCACAAGAAAATGTATTGTTTTCTGAGATGGGCGCCTGTACTTTGTACCTACATAACAACGGCTGGCAATAGTGGTATGGGTGTTGCGTTGTATTTAGTTTAGAAAATTTCAAGACGATTACAGTTACCTTACAGTTTGTATAGATTTTTGCTTATCTATTTTTATATATTAGTAAAAAATGTTTATGGTTTCTTGTCATGGTTTTTCGTGTATAAATTGTAAATTTAACAACAAATAATAATAATAATCACATTTATTATACTATGCGAGCCCACGTATTGAACCCATGCTAGGTTTTTGATGGAAGATAAAGCTAAGTTATATTAAGTAACCGGCTACACTTAATATTGGATAGTGTACGCAATTCTGTTAAAAAAAAAAGATGTCCACCAACGAAAACAGTGTCCAAGCTCGACTAACTGCACGAATATCTAATGTACCCAGCTCACGACAAAGATGTGCTCACGAGAAAAAAACTCAAGTCAATTATGGTCAAGTCAAGGTCGGAACCTTTGATTATATAATGTCTGGATAGAATGTCGAAGTCAATTAACGTAGATAAATATATCACCCAACTGTTCGGTTATAATCCACACTTATAGAGACGGTTTGTACATGGTTAGTAGGTATGGCGACTATGGCGTAGCGCGAGTATGTGGTCTATCGAGTCACACACGCAAGTATATAAAAGTTGACCCATAATTATTGTTTTACGTAACGTTTTAACATTGTATTACGAGGGTCCACCCAGACCATAGAGTAAATTAATTTGACGGCAGTGTTTGGTTTTAATAGAGTCGAAATTGTCACATTACAATATCGAAGTGACATTACGCAATTTTGCAGGGTTGCAAACCGGCTCGCGGGGACTTCGCGCACTGAAACTCGCCATCTTACACGAGATAGTTAGAGTATGAGTGGTTAGACGGTAAACGCAAAAGAGGGCTTCTATAAATCTAACTATACTATAGACTAGAAATCTAATATAATTAAAGATCAAAATTTGCAGTATCGCAATAACGAAAAGCGAATGATAAATTTTTCGAACATATGCAATAACTCAAAAATTATAATACACGTAAATCTGGATCAATACGAATGGCGGCCTTAAACCGCGCGGTCGTTTGCCTCGCGTTCGCTGAAAGGCAATTAAAAATGTTGGCGTCCCGTCAAAGCCGAAAACCTATCTGCCAATACACGACCCGATTTTACTTTTTTTTTTTTTAATCACAGCCGGCCCACGCGTTCAGGCCAGTTCTAAAATAATCTTCGAGTGGCCGCGCTCTAGTGGCCGATATTGGCAACCCGGAAGGTGATAGCGAATTTTATTACGCGTTGCTATTAGCTCGGATCATTTACGAACGGCGATGATCGACGGCCGAACAAATAAACAGTCTTGTCTATCTTTTTTCAGTATGTATGTACGCAATCTCTATAGCAGTATGTTTTATCAGATCAACACCAGCCGAAAAGTGACTTGCACAAAGAAACCTGAAATTATGCTTAAACCATGGATGTTCAGAGAGATACCGCGTTATGACAACAAAAATGTCAGCAAAAAAAATGCCGTAAACTAAATAAGCCATCTGTTGTAATAATAATACAATAAATACATGGAGCATCCCACACGGCACCATCTAGTCCCAAAGTAAGCAAGTATTATGCTTGTGTTATGGGTTACTAGACAACTGATATACATACTTAAATATTCTTTTTTTTATGATAAAAATACGTATATAAATATTTTACACCCAGACCCAGAACGAAATAAACTGTTCAAGCATACAAATGTTTGTCTCGGGCGGGAATCGAACCCACGATCCTTGGCTCCACAGTTAGGGTCTCTATCCACTCGACCAATCGGTCGTCGAACAATCGATCGAAAGTCGTTGTCTTGAAATATTCGCTATGAACATTGCAATGTACTTATATATGTAAAATTCGTATTGTAAAAGAAAATTAAAACTGTGAATTAACATTTCATCTGTAATTTAACAAAATATTTGTCAAAAATAATGATAATAATATAGGTACAGTCTGTCTAATCACTGAGTGGACCGTTTCGAAATATGAGACGCTACATCCTGAGTATTAGGTATGCTTTCTAAGCCTGAAACATATTAATCCAAAAAATTAGTGGGTATCTTTTAGGCGTGGTAAGGGGGGTGAAATGAACGCGGCGTGGTTCAACAAGCTTTCAAATGCATCAAATTCAATTTCAAACTAGTGATTAAAATGTGAATTTCGACGCATCTAAACAATAAACAAAATAGATCTTGCTATCAAATATTTTTTTTGTGAGGACTCGTGACTTCTAAACTTCACGCTATCGTAATATCGGGTCGAAAAATGTTATGGTGCATAAATAAAAAACATGTCTAAGGACCTGCCCTGACGTGTTACCTATGTAACATGTAAAACAGCATCGAAATCTGTCCAGTAGATTTTGAGAAAGTGGCAACATATGCGCACAAACAAACACACATACGGACACACAACTTCTTGCCTCGAACGTTTCGTCGATGGTATAGTTCCAATAAACTTTATGGCGGATTGGAATACAACGCTATATGCATGCTTGCGCAGGTTCAGTCATATGCCTCTCGCTCCACTGCGTCCCGCTACACCTAAAACTGGTTACTGCGACGCGACTTGGGCCTATGTTCACATCCGCCATAAAGGTTGATTGAAACTGTAAAAAAAAGTCATAATATTTTTAATTTTTATAGCTTCGAAGTCTTTGTTGGTGTGTAAATTGAAATGTTATAATAAAATAAAACTAGAATGAAATGCATTGTTTTTTTAAAGATTATTTTAAATCTATTATCATGTAGGAGCAAAAGATACAAAAACGGATATTTCACCGAAGGTACCATGGGCTATATGCACTTTCAAAATAATTTTGAAATGTTCTAAGTACATTTTCAAATTGTGAATTCGTGCCTCTGTACACTGTACAGTGATAATATTCAGATTATCGGAAATATGGTAATAAATGTTCCAAATTAAAACCCACATACAGAATTATTTCTTGTAATCTCGGCTGTTTCTTCAGTTAGTTATCTATGGTGTATCAGAAAAACGAATAAAATCAAGTCACATAAAAGAAAAACGCCTGCATAAAAATACTAGCAATAAACACTCGTACTTCATATAAGTTATTATTTTTCTTCATATAAGTTATAAGCTACAGGTATTATATTGATAAAAGAATTTAAAGTCAAAATATTTCGTATACTTATCTGGTAGGTACCTATTATATTATGTCACATAAAGCACTTTTGAAAAAGTTTTTTTTTTAATTTGCCATTTAAAATAAGAATCCATTTATCACTAAGAGCCAAATGTTAAAAACAGAACGTTTATCATTTCATCATTTTCTTGCGTCTGTCCGTATATATAGACTTTTTATTTACGCCATCTTTCCATCAATAGTGATGAAATTTCACACACAGGCAGATATGTCTTTATATGAACCGCCATATCAGTGGAACCGCTATACAATTCTGTAGATTTTTTTTATTAAGTTTACCTACCATTAACAGTCAACGAACCCACTTTTGTACTCCGACTCCGGTAAATCAAATTTAAAACTCCGGTACCGACTCCGGTTCCGATAAACTCACCTCCGTTGCGTCGTCCCTATTTAAAATTATCAGGCCGACATCAAAACGTCAGCAAGTAGACAAAATACTTTGAACTTTCTAGCAAAACTGCAAAGATTAGGGCGTCCTTGCCGTGGTTCAGTAATGCGTTATATAAGCGAAGTTCCATCGATCGACACTGGAAGTACCTACCACACGCTTTGGCGAATTCACGCCTCTGCGAGTTCCTCAATGAGAACTCAGACAGATTTTTGCTCACATACTTCGCAAACTCGAATATACTTACATATAAACCGGAGGCAACGTAAGTATGCCGTGCCGCGTGAACAGAGGCAAAGTTTTTTTAAAAATCTCTAACAGCCAAACCCAATTACCTATCTATCGACGGCCTAACCATACTAGGGTAGGAAATTCTATCCATTGTATAGTTTTGTCGTCTCAATAACCTATCGACGGATAGACATATCTACCGTCACACGCCATCTATTTTTAAATAGCGGAAACTACACAGACTATAGTAAGCGTCACTTCCGTCAGAATAAGCGTTACTTCCGTCAGAAAAAAATCTGAGTTACTCCATAGTCGCGCCTAAAGAAGTTTTACTTCAAAAAAGGACAACACTTTTTGACTAAGTTTGTATAACGCTTGCTGCGTCGATAAAACAACACACCTCCATTGACGGGCATTACTCAGAGCACAATGGAAGACTTTGTGCGTCTTTCGCGGCCGGGGGGACTCGTTAGAGTGAATGAGACATCTATATATAGACTATTTCTTTCAAAAGACGGTAAAGACAAGTTTCTGTCCTCAAACATGTATTTCCCTATATAACGTGCATTTATTTAAAAATTGTTTGTTTGATTTTACTTAATTATTAGTACAGAGTATCAGGTATGAGGGAATATTAATTTGATAGAGATTTTTAACTACTAACTTTCAAAATAAAATAACATGGTCGCACGTGGGTCGCACCCACCCGATACCATGAAAACTTATGATTTTATCTAGTTTCTAATCCAATGCATACTTTTCAAATAAGATCAGTACAACCCTGTTTTATATAGGTCGTAGAAATACCCAGCGTCTATCGGTCTATAGCATGGGTCTATCGTCATACAGAGCGTGTGGTTTATTCGTAACGCGTGCTATTATTGACTTCTTACAACTGCTTTTATCGCGACTAAATACAAACCTTTGTTACGCGACAATATATACGTAGGTCTGGGGGATCTGGGTGTAGCCAACGTAAACTTTAGGGTCCGTTCCGTATATGTACGCTCGGTAGGTGTACTTTTACTCACAACGTTTATTACACCTAATGATCGTATATAAAACTGTCATGGTTTATCGAAAACACTGTCGTAATATTGATATCATTTCTACTAATAACAAAACTATATTATTTAGTCTATGGTGTGATTATTGCTGTTGAGAGTTGTATAACTGATTGTCTTTGTTTCATGTGGATAGTTCTGTTTGACAGATTGACAAAAAAGTTGTATGTAGTTAAAACGTAAACTGCTTTGTAATTGGTCCAAATCTCATTTTTGTTTAAAGCTAGCCAATCCAGTCACTCTAAATGAAGTCAAATTATTTGATAAATAACATGACGAATTTTCATGAGTAACTTCAAGAACAAATATTAATTATTGCGTGGCTGTTATGCAAATTCCATTTAATCGTGCAGTATTTTCGTTTTTGACACGTTTTATTTCTTTTTCACTCCGCATTTAAAATTGACCAAGTATGAGTGTCGACGCGTACGGCCCAAGCTCGCAAACTCTCACGTTTTTGGATACTGAAGAGGGAGATCTTATCGGAGCTGACACCCAGGGTTCGGAGTTCGAGTTTACGGACTTCACGTTACCGTCCCAAAGTCAGACACAGGCATCTCAGCATGACCATGGACTCGGAACCACGAATCAGGTTTGAAAAAGTCCTCATACTTGCGATAGTGTGTTTTTACTTTCAAACATAACCTTAAAATTGGTAATTCATAATTAATTGGTTTGTAATAATTATTTCCAGGTGAATGGTATCGGCAGAACTGGCGACTTTACTTCTAAGTTGAGTAATGTGAACAATACTATTGCTGAGCTACAATTTGAAGAAGAAGATGAAGCACTTTACAGCAGTAAGGAACTGCCAGATCATGCTTGCAAGTACTGCGGGATTCATGATCCTAGTACAGTTGTCATGTGCAATATCTGCAACAAGTGGTTGGTATTTTTCCAAGTAAACTTGAATTCTTCCTTTTGTTGTTATCACTGATATGTTGATGATAACGTTACTGTATTTTTATTATTTATCAATTATTGATAACTTCTGTAATACATAAAATGCATTACAGATTCCTGCTTGTTTGTCGTGCGTTTTTTATATTCTAGTGGGTTGGAATAGTAGTCGTAGTGCCCATATATTATATTTTATTATATTTTTTTCTATTTTACTCGGATTTTAGGGGTTATCTTAAGTGATTTTTTCTTCAAATTTGTTCTTTTAATATAACTGTATTGCTCGTTTACCTTCTCGCATTGACATAAACTAACCTTACCTAAGGTATTGATTGACAAATAGTGCAAAAGCAACCTACCTAGACATCATTGCCTTGACCTAATTTATTTATAGCAAAACATGATACACCTAGGTAGTATAGTCCACCTCAAACTTCATGGTGAATCGGAATACAACGCTATAAGCGTGCTTGCGCAGGGACAGTCATATACCCATCGCTCCACTGCATCCCGCTACACCTAAAACTGGTTGCTGCGACGTGACTTGTGCCTATGTTCACACCTGCCATAAAGTTTGATTGGAACTGTACCTGACCTTGATTTTTTTTTAAACATTCTTTTAAACATGTGACAAGGATGAGTAACAAATGGCTGTCTGGCTGTTGCAATGGTTTCAACAATGGCATACTGTTCTGTCTGTTTCTGTGTTTAATAAACATGTTTTAGAAATACATTCAGGCCTTGCGAGAAACTCAAAATTACACTGTTAATAATCGCACAGCCAGTAGAACAGTAAGGTTGCTAAAACCTGCAGGTTTTAGTGCTGTAGTTGTTTCATAATAATAAGTGCTAATATGGAATTTATTTGGCACTTTTGTTGTAGTCTATCAGGATTGTCATAATAAATGAGAGATTTTGTAACCAATTTTTTTTTATATGCTTAAGAACTTGTATTTCAGGTTCTGCAACGGCCGCGGTAATACATCAGGGTCACACATCATCAATCACTTAGTGAGAGCAAAACACAAGGAAGCTGCGTTACACCGTGATGGACCACTCGGGGAGACTTTACTAGAATGTTACTCTTGTGGTGCTCGGAATGTATTCGTTCTCGGCTTTATACCTGCTAAAGCTGATTCTGTTGTGGTGCTTTTGTGCCGGTAAGTTTTAGTATATTTAGGTTTGTACAGTTTGATTTTTAGGTTCAAATCCTGAAATATCCTTTGTATGTTTGTGTGAATGGTATTACACAATGAAAATAAAAATAGGAAAAACTGCTAAAGTGTGACTTAGGCTCATACAATTAAGGTTACATAGCACATCAACAAACAGTTTATAAACTGAATTGAATTCTATTCAAGAACATTTAATTCTTTTTTTTTTCAAATTAAGAGACTGACAAAAAAGTTGCAGTTTTCTTGTAATCTAGGACTTAGTGTCTACTAACACTGAAAACACACATTATCAGCTTTAGATACTGGAAGAATTGGCTCCAGTATTTTTCCTGCACATTCTGATATATACTATAATTAAAACCATTTTGCCATAAAAGTATGAATTGACTAGAAGCCCTCTTCTGCGTTTACCGTCTAACCACGAGTCCTGCTCACCATGTTTAAAAACTAAATAAAATTATTTCATTGACTTTGATTGTTATATACTATTATAATACAATGAACGCTTGATAATCCAACACTTAGAATGTTGTCCATCATCGGATTAGCGAAAAGTCTGAATTATTTTATTTTTATTATTTTATTTGTAATACCAACTGCATTTATACATGTAGTAATATGACAAATATCTACCAATGGAATAAATAATAAAAAATTATACTTTGTGTAATCACTTTAAAAACATACTATGTGACTAATGACTAACAGTGTCAGGCCTTTATCTTTATATGAACAACAGCGCCTAAAATGAAACAATCACAAAAAACTTGATACCTAACTGCAAAGAAATAGTAATCATAGAGAACGCCAAATTAGTTGGTAGTTCGAATTACTGGAATGCCAGACTACCGAGTGTCTCTGTATGTGTACGTCACCATGTATCACATCTTTCAAATTTCTATGTTTATGTGTTTTTCAAGATAAAATGTCTCATAACTGAATACAAAACAAACGCAAAAGTGATTGTATAAGGGTTTTGTTTTTGCCATTTGAGATACGGAGCCCTACAATTAATTTTTAAAGCAGCCTTTCTCAAATACAATAATGAAACTACTGATAGGATGTTATGTAAATAGTGTTGTCATTTGTCTACCAAGTTTGTAGACCAGTAAAATATAATATATAAAACAGTTGTTTCAACAATACATTGAGGGTTTTGGTATTGAAACTAGTGAAGCATCGCCTCACTAACATCTTTTGATAATATTTAAAACATAGTCTATTTGACTTTCATATTATCAATTTTAACATTAAAGTCTATGCAATTAAAACGGAAAAAAATTATTATACTACATATATGTAATACATTGATTGTATTGGAATGATTGTATCTGATAGACTTATTGCTTGTATTTGTATTGCGTATTTTGTAATTTCCAGTCAGCCCTGTGCAGCCCAAAGCTCCTTGAAGGACATGAACTGGGATCAAGAACAATGGAAACCTTTAATATGTGAGTTTCTTTTCAATACAGATAACTTACATGTACAGAGTGCATCAAACTTTATGGCGGAATTGAATACAACACTGTAAGCAAGCTTGCGCAGGTACAGTGATATACTTCTCGCTCCACTGCGTCCCGCCACACCTAGAACTGGTTATTGCAATGCGACTTGTGCCTACTTTCAGATCCGCCATAAAGTTTGAATGTAACTGTACAAATATTAACATCTATGGCACACCTGAGCTGCAAACAAGTGACAGTGTAACAACTTTTAAGTTTTCAGTTTAGCAGGTTCGCGACAGAAATGTGTTACAGGCTTAAATAAACATTAATTTAGTAGTTAGTTTAGCATACATTTGATGATAGCAAGTACTTATAAATCTAAAATGTGACACATATTTTTAATTAGAAATTTTAATTTTCTGCAATTCAAAATAAAGTGCATGTTGGACCACGCACATTAGGCTCGAGTGAAACTTACAATAGTGTTACCGAAACTGTTCTTCATATCTAGTATTACCTTAATTTTTACCAGAAATTCTCTACCCTGTTGTTAAGAAGTTACACAAAAGTGGTGACACTTGTTAGGACCATAGAAGAGTATGTCTCAACAACTATTTTGACTTAAATAAAAAAATCATCTTGAAGACCTTTATTTTTGAAGACCTACCTATAATACCACACACGTTTGTGACATGAATTAGATTTTTTTTTTCATACCTGAATTACTGTTATGGCTGACATACCTCAAAAAAAAATTGTAATTTCACTTTACCGTTATATAGTGGTCCATAGATTACAGCTAACTTTCAAATTTCATGTGTATAGTGCCTTAGGCTTAAAATTGTCGTAACAGACCGACAGGATAAAATTATAAGGGTTACATCTTTTGTCATTTGGCTATGGAACCCTTAAAAAGGCAACGGGGTCAATCCTAATAAAGATTCAATAACATATAAACCAAGAAGCGTTTTTACTAGACACTTTATATATCATTTATTTTTATATACAGTCTCAAATTGAAAATAACAATAACATTGTTATGTAATAATATGATATTGTTTTCCAGCTGATCGTGCATTTCTGTCGTGGCTGGTTAAAGTACCTTCTGAAGCCGAGCAGATGAGGGCACGACAAGTGAGCAATTATATTCTTTGTGATATAAATGTGAATAGGTCACTGTTTTTTAGTAAATACTAGCGACCCGCCCCGGCTTCGCACGGGTAGCAGAGCATATAAGCCGTAATATTTTTTCTGTTGTAGTGTCATAACAGCGTCGAACATGTGGATTGGATTTAATTAGATATAAATGTAACTGAAGTTTATCCTACTTGGAGTATTTTTAAAGTATTTTATTTCCAATTCTATAAATATTTGAAAAAGTAAAGAATAAATACATAACCTAACCTAACCACGCGTATCGTGTCGTCCCGTATGGCCGGCCGGCTCGGTGCCGGTCTGGTCGCGCGATATTTTTATTTCGCGATAGCTTCTAAGATATTAATTTAAATTGTATAGTGTAAAGGGCAATCATAATGTGCATAAAATTTTGAAAGTAAATAACGTATTTAATTTGATAAGGATTAATACTGCATCCGTATAAATTGCTTTCCAATTACCTCATCATATGAAACCATTTCTTCAAAAATAGGTATAGTAATCTATAAAAGATAGACATATGCCATCGCGGACTTTTCTTTAGTCCTATAAAAGAGACACAATTCCTCCACACATTATTATGTTATATCTCAAAAGGATTAGATTAGCGTTTTCGATGAAAGCTCCCAGTCGGCAAGATTTTTTCCCGACATCTTCAACAATAATCGTCATATTTCAACTGATTTCCACAAAACATTAATAAATGATACACGTAAACCTTCCTCTTGAAGCGCTCTGTCCATTGGTGTCACCCATATGCCAAACCGTTTGATAGTTTCTGAGTTTATCGCATTCAGACAGACAGACGCGGCGGGGCACTTTATTTTATATGTAGTGATGTAGAACCAGCTTGTGCCACTATTTCTTCTGCGTAGTATACTTCACTGCTTAGTTTCTAATATTAGTAGTGTAATGATGCATCCTCTATAGTTGAACTATAATTTATTAAATATAAAAGATTCATCTAAGTTGGTGTTTCTCCGCTAGTTACTTCAACAGTTGGAATCAGTTATGTTAAAAATTAAAAAAATATATATATATTCATCCCCTCTAACTGGTTTTCCTTCACACTTTCCTAGTGTGTTTGCTTTATAAAAATAATAAACAGAAAGTACATATCAATTTACAGGTGACACCGCAACAGATTGGCCGCTTGGAAGAATTGTGGCGCGATAACGTGGACGCCACTTTTCAGGACCTAGAGAAGCCGGGGGTAGACGAAGAACCCCATCAGGTGTTGCTCAGGTGTGTTAGACATTTTTTTTTCTGTTACCTAGGAAAGGTTCCATTTAATAAATTTGATCAATTTTCAATTGAAATCATATTGATGATATTGGATAATCTGAATGTCTTGGTATTATATTTAACGTTCCAAAACATATTGAATGAAAATTTATCAGCCTTGTGCATATTTTTTTCAATTTTAAAGGTAATCAACCAAAGAATTATTTTATTGAACAGCCAGTTATGATTAGTGTGTTATAACACCCACACTATCGAAGTGGCATAAATAGTTTTGTTGTAAACTGTTTTTCAATTTATGAAGAGCCAAATGTTTAAATTGAAACATAGTCAAGCGTTTGTTGATCAATGATGGTAGGTTTAGTGTAAAAGCACATAGCAATGAATGCATACAAATTAATATTAATTGTGTGTATCAATAATGCAATATTTTTTTTACTAAATTGAGCCTTCAACGTCTCATCTACGAAATGATCTGACGTAATATTGAATTGTTCTAGTTATCTTCATGCTTTGTCATTAATTATATTAATTAGCGAGTACTTAATGTTCAGGGAAATTCTTATGGGCCATGATGTCTCTACCAACCATTATCAGAGAGATTATTGACCCTGCTCTTATTATAAAGAGTTATTATGTTACTTCTTTCGAATTTCTCCTCAGCATGAGGTTCCAAACGTCTGCTCTAAAAAATTGTAAATCACATCATGACAAGTGGTTCATCTCTTTAATAATTTTGAAAATCTGCTTCAAAAAAAAAACACTAGTGAATTTATTTATGAAACAAATACATATTTCAGAACACCTGTGCAAATTGAAATTAAATTATGGAAATTTAACTGTTTAAAACATTGTTTTTTAAAGTTAGTAAATATTAGGTTAGGAAGAAAGTCTTTTCGTGTTATATCAATTCAAGGCATTTTGTCATAGTTTAATAAGAATAATAATAATTTTGACTGTCTTCTACCTATCTAAAGAACTCTAAAAAGACAAAAAAAAAGTGGAAATCAGAGAGTGCAAGGTCAGGCCTATATGCTGGATACATTAACACATCCCAGCTAAATTCTCTCATTTATCCTGAGTGGCTAAAGATGTGTGTGGTCTGGCGTTATTATTGTGAATGACTACACCCTTTCTATTGATCAATTCCGGCTGTTTTTTCTCAATTAGTCTTATCAGCTCTTAGAAGTATACATGCCGCGCGCGCGAGCGAGGAGCGCAAGTTATCCTACCTCTCCTTTATCTCTGCACTCCTATTTTATGCTACTACGACGCTCTTTGTAAATAACTTCACAGCGGCAATGATCAAAGATCCGTGCATATTATTGTACCAATATACCTATAATATTATAAAACAAAATATGTACTTATAATGCGGAAAATGTTCAAAACTGTTTGAAAAATATTTTAAAACATTAACAATTACAATTACCGCCAATTATAATAGGAGTTTAATTTAAATCTGACAGATATGAAGATGGTTATCAATATCAAAACATCTTCGGGCCTCTAGTAAAGCTGGAAGCTGATTACGACAAACGTTTAAAAGAGTCTCAAACTCAGGAAGGCATCGAAGTGCGTTGGGACGTCGGACTTAATAAGAAGACGATAGCTTATTTCACTCTCGCTAAAACTGACAGCGACATGAAGCTGATGCACGGAGATGAACTGAGATTAAGGTATGTTATTGAGGAATTGAATGAGGTTATTATAGCGAGGTAAAGTTGTAATAGAAATAAAAAATAATAAATCACTTTGTACCAAAACAGTTAAAGGGGTGTAGTTTAGCAGAACATGTTGAAACAATAAATTATGAAAAATAATCTTATACTTTCCAGTAGGATGTTTGACTTTATAGAAAATTAATTATTGAATATTATCAATAGATAATAATCTATAAATAAAATCAAAGTGCCTGTGTGATTTCAAAATGAAGACTTTTTGTTATGCTCATTTGTTATTTGTACGTAATTAGACGTAAATTAAATTAAACGTAATTAGAACCCAAAAGTGTTCATACGTAAGTTGGAATTTTTATAAACGTATACATACATATTAATATATTTTTTCATTCACAAAATATACATGTCACAATATGTAAAAAAGGTGCCTTCGCCGAGAGCGCCATCTACAAAAGTTTTGCGTGACACACCCCATTTATACGTGACTTTCACTGGCAAGTAAAGAAGTCTTTCGAGAATATTTATTTATTTACGCCAATCGGCGTTATACATACTTATTATACAAGTGAATGAGTAGACATAGTCAAATGAATTACAAAAGATATTACACTGCATTATACATGTGAACATTATTGTGCAAACTTAGCACATAACAACTTTTTAACATTAGCCAAGAATGACGAAAATATCCTCCAAAGAAGTTGAGATCGGTAGAGTATCATTTAACCAACATAAATCCTATTCATGGGTCCATGATAGACATAGTTTTTGTTTGACCTTTCAACTGATTGCAGCCTTCTAGTTCTAACTTCAATCCTTGAACAAACAAAACCAAAATCAGCCAAGATTTCTGGCGAATCAATAATTCCGTTGATAACCTTAAAAAAGAAAAATAGGTCACCAATTGTCTGCAACTAATTAATCTACAAATTTGATATCGGTGATAAATATTGCTGATACCGTTCTCATACCCCGAGCGCTTAAAAAAACGTGAACATAATATTACAGGTTTTGTTCCAGAAGTATTTAGGATTCCTACGAAAACTTGAAAAACCATGTGTACGAATTAGCGGGTGTTTTTACGCCTATATGTCTATTTGCACCTTACCAAAACCCAAACGCCCGTTTTGTCAAATTCCTGTCTGCCTATTTGTTTGTCCGGCTGAACCGATTTTGCTGGAATTTCCATTGTTATTTGATGACTTTGTAGAGTAACATAGGCTACTTTTTATTTATACATATAAATAAAATAGAATTGTCTCTGTGTTATGTTAAAATATATTGTTTTCCTTAATATGAGCTTCTTTATCATGAGATTCTCACTTTAGTTATTTGACAAACGTAGGGTGGACAGAATGTGATAAATATATGAGATTAGCTGACCCGGCGAACTTTGTACCACCTCAGTACTCAGAACAGTTTAAAACGTATATTGTTGAAGTTGTTGATTTTACTATGTTGTTGTTTACCCTTGTAATTTCTTCACATTTTCACACCTTTTAAATGATCCTTGGACTTCCAGAAATATTTCAAAACCAAAATTAGCAAATTCGGTCCAGCCGTTCTCAAGTGATAGTGTGACATGTAAAAAGTTCATTATATTTTTATATATAAGATAACGAAAAGAAACCCCTTTTTTACCCTGTTAAAAAATGATTACGTTTAATTACGGGATATACAAACAAGTAAAATCGTACACATGGGTGTACCAATCCATGGGCGGTCGCTAGTTTGTGAAATACATAAGTAATTATCGGTTTTTATTCGGAAAAACACAAGATTGATCTATTATTTCAATTTAAAAATTAACATTTTTAGTATATGAATAAAATGTAATGATGTAACGTAGGTCGTATATCTATATTCTTAGAACATAACTATGTCAGATCAGATGTATCAAAAGTTAACTCGCGGCAATGAGAATTCATTAACTACATAATGCAAAGCCAACGAAACTAGATAAAATGATGTGAACGAACCGACTCTCTCTAAGATATCTGGCGATTGTCTGCTCATGCTCCTTTTGTTCCGCGAACGCGTTACGACAGAAATAAAACATCCTTTGGTGATTTATAATACAGGACCACGAATTAACAACATTTTCAACCTGATATATTTTAAATATATAGTTTTTTAAATTTTAATCTATATTCGACATTTGGTTGTAGTAAATACACATAAATAACTAGATATATAATATAGTAGTAGACTAATTTAAAAAAAAAAAAAATTATATGAATTCTAGATTTAACTTTCATGTGAATGTACTAGCGTAACATAGTGACATGAATACACAGATATGTGGGCGAGTTGCATAAAGCATGGTCGGGCGTTGGCCACGTGATCAAAGTGCCTGACAACTACGGGGACGACGTCGGCCTTGAACTGAAGAGCGGCGCTGGCGCACCGCTCGACTGCACCTCCAACTTCGTCGTCGATTTCATTTGGAAGAGCACGTCCTTCGATAGGTACGAATCTAGAACCGATACTAATAAATGTTATTTTACGATCGCCGTTGTTTGTGTGTCTGATAGTTCGAGTCAGATCTTTTCAAAGCATTTGCAATTTTATTTTCGGTTGGAAGTCCCACTATGAATTATATATTAGAAAAGTTTCATAGAACTCTTAAAACTACGTTAATTTGCCACAAAACTTCGTTGTGGCTGGATAATATATTGTAACGTCTATGTATGGAAGCACGTCGATGTGTTGTAGAATGTACTCGAAAAGATCACACGGCTATTCAGAAACATCGAGGTAAAAAATAAATTCCATAAATTAAATTCATTTTAGAGGCGGCTTTTTACTCAAAGAGAATTACGCCTTCGAAAAATACAATTATGAGACGGTGTCGTCAAAGCGCGCTTGATAATTCGAATTATGAGACGCATTTTGGCAAACGCTAGGGTCGGCGTCTGGAATATTCCCACGCTAAAATGAGATTATAATTTTCAAATAGAATATTTGAGGATGGAATATTCGAAATCCCTGTTGGTGGGGGAATTCTGAGGGCTATATATATATATATTTTTATTATTATTTGTGATCTGTGTGAATTGTGATTATATAAGTTTCTGATTTTGTTCCACAATAAAGTATAGTACAGTTAAATTGGTGTTTAGTACATCGCATATATCTGGACAGATAGCCCGTAACAATGTTTTAACAGTTTTTTTATTAATAATAATAACAATAACACACACAATCACAACAACGTCTAGGTCCCAAACTAAGCATTAGCTTCTATTTTGGGTGCCAAGCGAAGACACCACATACATATAACAACCAAGACCCGGTACCAGTATCATCATATTCATCATATAAATACTGACCCGACCTGGGATTTGAACCCGGGACCTCCAGCTTCGCAGGCAGGGTCGCTGCCCACTAGGCTAAGCGGTCGTCCGCTTAATATTATTAATAATTAATTAATATTATTATTAAAATTTTAAATTCATCATTAAAAAATATTTCATCAAATCTAAAGTATACTGCTGTCAATAAAAAAAAATATTCCCCGTTTTACTTTTTTTTTCCAAGTAGAAAAAAGCGTGACTTTAATTTTATTTTTTAGAATGCAATTGGCTCTGCGTAAGTTCGCCTTGGACGACTCGTCGGTCTCAGGGTACATCTACCGTCGATTGCTGGGCCACGAGGTGGACGAGAGTCTGTTCCGTGTGCACCTGCCCAAGCACTTCAGTGCACCCAACCTACCCGATTTGAACCGCTCACAGGTAACACTTTCATTCGTATTGCTAACAGTGTCCAATATTTAAATACTCAGACTCTAAACCACATGCATCTATACTTTGACAGGTTTACGCCGTAAAGCATGCTCTTCAACGCCCGCTGTCCTTGATCCAAGGACCCCCTGGCACAGGCAAAACAGTGACGTCAGCCACCATTGTCTACCAGCTGGTGCGACAGAACGGCGGACCTGTACTTGTGTGCGCACCCTCCAACACCGCCGTCGACCAACTCACCGAGAAAATTCACCGTACCGGCCTGAAGGTGGTGCGGCTGTGCGCTAAATCGCGTGAGGCCATGGAGTCCTCCGTATCGTTTCTGGCGCTGCATGAACAAGCACGCGCGCTAGGCTCTGCCGACAGCGAACTACGTAAGCTGACACGGCTCAAGGAGGAGGCCGGTGAGCTCTCTGCCGCTGATGAGCGCCGATATCGCGCGTTACGCCGCGCAGCCGAGCGCCGCCTACTCGACGCTGCCGACGTCGTGTGCACCACGTGCGTGGGCGCCGGTGACCCGCGCGTCGCCAGAATGCGCTTCCAATCCATTCTAATCGACGAGGGCATGCAATCCACAGAGCCCGAGTGCATGGTACCCGTGGTGCTTGGCGCACGCCAGCTGATCTTGGTGGGCGATCACTGCCAGCTGGGCCCAGTCGTCATGTGCAAAAAAGCAGCGAAGGCTGGCCTCAGCCAAAGTTTGTTCGAACGGCTCGTTGTGCTCGGCATCCGCCCTTTTCGGCTCGAGGTGCAGTACCGTATGCACCCGGAGCTGTCGCGCTTCCCCTCTGACTTCTTTTACGAAGGCTCGCTGCAGAATGGCGTGAGCGCTGAGGAGCGGCGTCTGCACAAGATCGATTTTCCGTGGCCGAGACCAGACCGTCCGATGTTCTTTTACGTGACCCAGGGTCAGGAAGAGATTGCCGGCTCGGGCACCTCCTACCTCAACCGCACTGAGGCGGCTAACGTCGAGAAACTCACGACGCGCTTCCTCAAGGCGGGCGTACGGCCCGAGCAAATTGGCATCATCACGCCTTATGAGGGTCAGCGCTCCTACCTCGTTCAGCATATGCAGTACCAGGGTAGCTTGCATGCCAAACTGTACCAAGAGATTGAAGTCGCCAGCGTGGATGCTTTCCAGGGCCGCGAAAAGGATATCATCATCATGTCTTGCGTACGCTCCAACGAGCACCAGGGCATCGGCTTCTTGAGCGACCCGCGCCGCCTCAACGTCGCTTTGACGCGCGCCAAGTACGGTTTGATCGTCGTCGGCAACCCGAAAGTGTTGAGTAAACAGCCACTGTGGAACCACCTACTCGCGTTCTACAAGGAGCGGCGCGTGCTCACTGAGGGCCCGCTGTCCAACCTCAAGGAGTCGGCCATCCAGTTCGCCAAGCCGAAGAAGCTCGTCAATGCGCAAAACCCCGGCTCCCATTTCATGTCGACGTCGATGTTCGACGCGCGCGAAGCCATGGTTCCTGGATCGGTGTACGACCGCGCGCGTCCGCCGCGCGACCCTTTGGCATACGTGGGCCCCGAACGAGCCGCGCTGCTGCACGCACCCGTGCCTCCCGCCGCGTTCGTAGCTCACCGTATGCCGCGCCTGGGTGGGGTGCCGCCTCTGCCACCGCAGGGAGGGCGTGCGCCGCGTCGTCGCCCACCGCGTCTCTCGCAGGAGCCTCTATCGCAGCAGGGTCCGCTGTCTTTGTCGCAGGGGGCGTCCCAGCCCGACCTGAGCCAAGAGTCGTCAGCGGCCGACTGCCCTTCGCAGCCGGACGGGTTGCTGTCGCAGGACTCGTCATACCAGGGCGGGTTCCGCGCGCGCAGCAGCCAGCCGTACTGAAGAAGCGCGGTCCACCGCCGCGGGACCCCCGCCTGACCGGCCGACGGCCGCCAAAGACGCCCACCGCCCGCTCACCTGCGCGGCGACCGAGCGAACGTAAGATGCGTCACGGGAAATTTCATTGTATCACCGGAGCGGACCCGTCTGGATTCCGACTATTATACATTTCAAGCTGGGAAAATTTGTTAACAGTCACGACTTTCCGGGTGTGAGCCCCATTGCAGTACTTGTAGCGCGAGTCGATAAGAAGAGTCATTAAAAAATCCGATGGTGGTAAATAGTCACTCGAACATCACGCCTCTCTCATAGGAGACCTTAGAGATAGTAATATTTTTTTGGGTTATGCTGACGGTCATCACGTTTCAAATCATAAATATAGCATTATATTCAGCTGTTCATTATGTTCGAAGAATATCTCCATTTTTCACCGATACAAAAAAATATAGTTACGAATCGGTCATTTTTTTTATTCTTAATTATTTTTCCTTCTCAAAAAACATGTGCAAACTGAAGGATATTTTCTTTATGAAATCTTTGGATGTGATATTTATTTTTAAGTAGTAAATTTTTGTTTAATCATTGACTATATATTTGAAGAATTCAAGAATTTGAGCAATGAATTAAAGTTGGGTTATGGCAAGGCTATTACAGGGATCATTATGAAATATAAATGATTTATTAATTTTAAAATGTATGTTTATAGTTTCATCAGATTTCAGCCCTTGGTTTCATGAAAACAACAAGGTGAATTATAAACCTGAAACTCTTATAGTTTTTTCTCTTCCTAAATGGACATATTCATTATAGACAATAAACTAACACAATATTGTTATTGATAGTCAAAATTATATACATATTCATAGACCTCGGTTATTGTCCAGTAAGATTTGTACTTTATTATACTTTTGTTTTATTTAAAAAAGGAAATACAATAATTTTAATAATGTTTTTAATAGAGGCGAAACACACAAAATCAGTACATATTCATAAATTAATGTAATTCTGATGAAAAGCAAACCACATACATTTTATCATTTATACAAGTTTTAATTGTTTAAAAAAGCGTTTTGAATACATTTGCTATTAATACGGTTTTTATGACATCGTAACTTGTACCTTAATGTTGTATTTTACAGTACTAGGCCTTTTACTTTACGCCAAACACAAACGAGCATTCTGTTTGTGTCGCATGCGTAAACCGCAACAAACAACCCGCTCGCGCCCTTAACTCCCTCCATTATTACATTGGAAGTATCTATGTAATTTCAATTGCAAATGTATTGAAAAACGTCCTATGATGCTCGTACTAAGTAACCTGGCTATTATAGTCATCGGTTTATTATAATAAACACCTCGATTATAATATGCAGCTTACCGTACTTGTATCGTAATGTACTATTGTCGTATACCTACGTTATGTGGAATAATTAATTCAAAATATTTTATTTACCAAAAAAAGAATGTGAAATGGTGAAATAAGAGATTTTTAAAATTATATAGGAATTTTGAACCGTAATAGGTCGCCAGTTTTAATTTTCATAAAATATGTGTTAATATGGTGGATATCCTTTCAAATATTTTTTAAAAGAAGGAAGAAATTAAGGGAAGGGAAAGAAGAAATATTTTTAGCGTCAAATTTGGTGTGATTAAGTAGTGCAGACTCTAAAATAAAAAATAATAAAAACCAGCTAAGTGTTAGTCAGGCTCACGCTAAGACCTTGAACTGAATCACAGAAAATTAAAAAATTCTGTAAATACTTGACACAAATATTGTTTGGTGGCATCAAACCTTTGATATGGGAGCCTGAGTCACTTGCCCTCTTTTTGTACTCTTTTATCCCCCAAAATCCCAAACTTCATTTTAATTTGACCCATATTATACAGATTGTTCGGTACAGCGAGAATAAGCTTTAGGCAAACTTTATGGTGGATCCGAAGGTAGGCATAAGTCGTGTCGCAGTAACCTGTTTTAGGTGTAGCGGGACACAGTGGAGCGAGAGGTATATGACTACCTGCGCAAGTTGGCATAGAGCGTTGTATTCAGATCCGCCATTAAGTTTGACGCGATCCGTATACGCGGAGTGTATCGCTTGCACCAGTTTTCCTCTTGGACTGCCTATAACAAGTCCCAAGAATTATGATAGTAGAATAAATATAATGACTGTAATAAGCAATATAATGTTCACATTCCCTTTCTTATTTGTTACAATTTCATAGACAAATTTTAATTAAATATTACAGTAATTCTTTTACTAGAAAAAAATTTAAACATACGTTAAACAACTCGCGAGTTGCGAGCGCGCTCACTAGGTTTGTTGTTTTTATATTACTTAAAATAAAGCCTACATTTTCTAAATTATATCTAAAATTTGAAAATAATCGCGTGATTCATTTTAAAGTACACACGACCACAGATTGAGTTTACCCACTATATATAAGCAAAATTATATAGCTCATATTGTTAGAAAGAAAGCGCATTGCGTAACCAACCAATGTATGTGTATACTTGTCAATGTGTGCGGTTACTGCTGCGGCGGCAGATACACACACTAACGCAGTCCGATGCGACAGGTAAACATAAAGCTATCTTTATCACACATTTTCAAGTGGATAAACTGGATCTGTGGTTGTGTGTACGATTATCATGTATGTAATCGGTATTGGCAACATGTGTTCTGAATTTCAAAGCTTGACGTCAATTAATTTCCCGCATACTTAGGCTTAATGTCCCTGTTCCGAATAATCTAGAACTATGAAATTTCATTTTGCAGTGAAAACATTGAATTGTTGCCTATTATACACCATTGAGAATTAGACATAAGTGTTTTCAGTTCTGGGATAAATTCACAAACAAGTTTGTTTGATAAGACGGGATTCCATCATTGCATAAATAACAATAAATTTATTTTTATATTTCTGTCGCGCCCCAATCTCGTTTGTAAGAAACATCGGCACACGCACGCTCTTCACTACACTTCCTAGTCTATGAATAAAAGAAAATATTCTCAACTGTATTAAAACAAAACAAGAAAAGCTATTCCAACCTTCTTAATTTTTAACTTGTTTATAATTATTTTTTAAATGTTCAAAGTTCAAACACATTCTGTATCTGAAATCAGTTTTACTTGTGTACTCCAGTAACCTTACATATTTTGTAAACATAGTTTATTATGCTGAGGGTAATTTGATGAGTTTATTCTATTTCAAGCGTCAAATGAAATTGTGAAGGAAAAAAAAATAAAGAATGTTGATTTATATGTTGTTGTTTTAATGTTAATTGACTGTTTTTATCTAAGAGTTCTGATAAGAAAAAATTCATTACCATAGACGACGAAAATGTAAGTTTTGTACGCATACATATAAGGGGTGTTCAACAAAAAGTTGTCACTTTAGATATTGAACTCCTTGCGACAAAATAATACTGGCGAGTAGTTGCTAGCATTCATATAAGGTAAGATTTTTAATTTGTTTACTTAAAAATAGGCGCGTTTTACATGAAATAAAACGCATATTAAACTACTTAGTAGAAGCTTATTATATGAGATAGACGATTATAGAGATATTTTTCTTCTTGTTTGGCCGTCTCGCTCGCACACAATCGTCACCGGATAATGGAGGGGGGTGCGCGAGATTCCGCGTACGCCATGTTGTTTCTTCATTGGGTCGAATATCCACCAGGCAGGGATAAAAACTAAGCTTCTAATAAGATAAGTAGTTTAATGTGCGTTTTATTTCAGGTAAAACGCTCCTATTAAACCACTTGACCGTTATTAGAAGCTTATTATATGAGACCTGTTTGTTATCGTCTGGTGTAATGCCAATGTGATCGTAAGTAAATATACAGGCTAAAGGACGTTATTAAAAATAGGTACATGTGTGCAATAAGGCTCCTATAATAAGTGAACCAAAAGAAGAAAAATCTTGTTCATTGGTAAATTAATGAAAAGAAAATGACCTTTAGGGTCCTTACAAAGATAAGCTATATCAATCACTGACATACAATTATAATCATTTATATATTAGACGTGTGTGTGTCGGTCATGAATGACCGGGTCATTTTGACCGAATCATTTAAAAGTATTGGTGATACAATCAAAATCTTACAACTCGACCGTTCATTTTAGGAACCATTTTAGGTAGGTCGAACACGATGTTAACGTGATCGTATCGTATGACCGAATCATTTTGCAAACCAATATATTATAGGTAGATGAAATCAACTAACTGCATTGAATAAAGAAGTAATGGACTGATTATTATTTACATTTGAAGGAATTACTTCACGACAATAGAATTTTTGAAAAGTTTTACACGATCTCCAGTTTCCTCTCTCTAAAATATCGTCGAGAGGGAAATTATCTAACCAATTCCGAGATGCGACAGCCGACCTCACGCTGCCGGGTGTAACAGAGCTTCCTGCTTCTTTCATGAGAGATTTTATCCATCCTGCTATTACAGCGCGTGAGGCTGGTATCGGTGAACCACGTAAGTTGACAAATAAATTTGATGATCCAGAACTAACACGTCTTTCATTTAACACCCGTATTGTACGATAGATCCAGTAAATAGGATCTAAGTTTTGATTTTCAACATAGCGCAGCAGTTTCCAACCTGACTGTCTGTGGCTAATTCAGTAGACCCCGATTTCAGTCAGAGTGAGACATCGCCCTGGTCTCGTGAATTTTGGGGCTACGTGAATAGTCTAGGTTTGAAAAGATGCGTCTTGGGCAACTATATGGTGAATTTTTTTTTTGACAAAGTCAAAAACTTTTTTAAGAAATCGCAAAAAAAAATGTTGCATTTTTTCGGTATCTTTGCGCACTAAATCAACAATTTATCGAAAACGAAAAGCGATACCAAAAAAATAAAAAAAGCGTATTGAGTTGCGCTACATAAAAAAAAACTGGACCTCTCTATCTCTTAATACGCTTTACATAAATAAGTCGAAAAATTTGTTTTCTATAGTTTACGTGTTGTGACAGCTCGAACGCAGCGAACCTGTTTCAGATCTTGCCATGTGGCGATGGTTCGAATCTGAGCATGTACCAATGAGTTTATTCTGACTTAAGTACATTGACTATCACTGACTCCGTGCTTTGGAGAGCAGGTTAAGCAGTCGGTCCCGGCTGCTGTCAATAGATGGTGGTCGTTACAATTCGCCAACCCGCATTGGAGCAGCGTGGTAGATTAAAACTCCAAGCCCCTCATCTTGAGTCGAGGCCTAAGCCTCTGCAGTGGAGTACAAAAAAGGTTGATGGAATGGTTTTCTATAGGCAACCAGATATGAAAGTTTTTTTTTAAAGAAATACAGAGTTGTATTCAATAGGATGATTCGTTACAGAGTTCCTGAGACCACCTTCCTTCTCTATCATCAGAACAGCTCCATGTTACCATAATATTACATTGTCATCGAAGTTACATTTGTATTCTAAATTTCTGCTCAATCGCATGTTTCGTAACAGAGGCAACTTTACCGTCGTACTTCTTAGTACTCATTATATTTCTACTAAACTGAAGAGTGGTTCCCACTGCGTACTGATTTTGTGTAAGTACACGATACGATCGCGATCTATCAATGCGGCGCAAAGCGACATGTTCTCACTATGGAGGCGCCTGGCCGACTGCGCCCAAGCGACTGAAGCGACCGCTCGCTCGTATTCGCATGGTATTCTTGATACGACTCAGTTATACAATACGGGAGTGCGATTTAAGGGTTTTTTTGATTTTCTGAATTTTTTTACACTTATCCATAAGCATTATCTTAAATTCGAATGTTTCAAGGATAAGTAAAATTCATTGGCTAGCTGTCTGATTTTTTTCAAGGTTGTGGAACATCGTTTTCTACATAATTCTCTTACATTCCCGACCCTTGATTTTCGAAAGCGCCCCTTGAGAGATGCATTGGGTTTAATGCTCTGCCAATTCTGTAGTCGCACGTTGGTGTGCTGAAAACTTCAACTGATGATGACCATATCGGTTGGACCATCCTACGTATCCTCGTAGAAATCGAACGACGCCTGTCCCGCCAACTGAAGCCATCGAAAAATATTGACATATTAAACTTTTAATGGACTAATTCACAAGTGCCGCGAGTGAGGTGCTAAACACAAGTGCAGAGCATTTCACTATCGAGTTAGCCACCTATGTTAAGTGCAAATGTTAGTCAAAATAACTTTTTACGTGCTTCTTACCTCTAATAGTACAGTTCCAATCAACCTTTATGGCGGATGTGAACATAGGCACAAGCCGCGTCGCAGTAACCAGTTTTAGGTGTAGCGGGACGCAGTGGAGCAAGGGGCATATGACTGACCCTGCGCAAGCATGCATAAAGCGTTGTATTCCGATCCGCCATAAAGTTTGATTGGAACTATAATCAGGAGTAAACCTATACAGGATACCCTAAAATTACTTAGAGATTGAGCTAGGTTGAAGAAATAAAAGAAGACATATTAAAATAGAAAACTTTATTGCAATAAAAAATCAGTATAAATAAATTTTAATACAAATATCTTCAATTAAATATTCTTTACATTGTATTGTTTGTTACTTTGAAGATTATAAAGCACATATATCACATACGTTTACGCCTACAAATAAACATGAGAATAAAATATTGTTTACTGGTCACTATAACGTGGCAAATGGCGATAATTATTTCAGATCTAAAACGTCTCACACATAGATTAATATTTGTGTCGCACTTTGTCAGAAAACTCCGCAGACTCACCAAACGCGACGGGAAACGAATAACACTTGATCCGTGAACGTTAATTATAATAGTGTTCTTCCCGGTTATGGTGAGACCATGCATCTATGCTAAGCTTACATTGATATTTATAAGGGTTAATCCAACGAATGGGCCCTGGAGGGAATGTATCGTGAATATTAAAGATGGCAAGTTCACTTAAAGGAAACTTTGTTTTTTTAAACTAAAGTCTGCATTCATAGAATTTTAATATCACTTGTCTGAGTCAGCAATCGGTCCGACACAAATTAAAATCAACTCTCTATATTATGGCACAAAGTGAAAGGGACAATGATAAACATCAGTCTCTTCTATAAACATTGTGTCTAAAATCAAAGAAAAACCATGAAAATTATACATGATTTTGTTGATCTAAATACAAATGATTTATGGGAAAAATCGTAATTTTGTTACATCACAAATCGACTTATAGGTAAGTTGTTTGAAATTAAATTGCTTTTCAAGATTCAGATATTTAAAAAAAATATATTATATCTTCATAAATTAGATTTATTTATTTAAGTAATATTTCATTGTCTTCATTTGATTTTAGACACAATTTTTTATAATAAAACCCATCCAATTGGTGCCATAAAAATACAGGAAGTTTTTGATGCTTCTTTTCAGGTCACGCTACGTGAACGATTATACTTATCATCTAGTAGTGCATTAAGTATAATTAATAATAATAATAATATCTGGGACATTCCACACAGCGCCATCTAGTCCGAAAGTAAGCAAGTATTATGCTTGTATTATGGGGTACTAGATAACTGATATATATACATAAATATTCTTTTTTTTATAATGTATACATATATAGATACTTTTACACCCAGACACGGAACAAATAGACATGTTCATGCAAACAAATATTTGTCCCGGGCGGGGATCGAACCCGCGACCGTCGGCTCCGCAGTTAGGGTCTCTAACCTCTCGGCCAACCGGTCAGTCATAAATAACAAACAAAGTATACATATACATATAATTTTTACAATAAAAATTATTGATATAATACACATGTCCCTACACATAATATTTCATATAAATTAAATAAACATATAATTTGTATATAAATTAAAATCGGATTAAATGTTCAACTAAAATCAAAAGTGTTTTTATTTTCATTCACAATCCTTCATACATTGCTACATTCGTTCCATTATCGTTTTATTATGATTTTGATGTTGGTGTCCCATATGGCTCATTGTTTTTGTTATTGTGTCTATTCAATGCCCAGCTCAAACAAGTGACTTTTCAAAATTCCATGAATGCATAGTCAAATCAAATCATCATATACGATACAATCCCAATTGCCCCATTCATTTGACTCGCCCTGTATATGTCTAGGCTATATCGTAAAATTTATCATTTCATGAATATGTTCGACTTTAACAATGTTAATTTTCACATTAATATAAACAAACTTAAACTAATCTATCAATTTAGAAATTATGGAACATCAACCTATCTTGGCCGAATTTCAAATAAATCTGAAAGTGAACACATGAAATGGTCAATTTTATATAGCCACGACATATACATTGATTCTCACATACAAATCGCTTTTTTGTGATTGGGTAGAAAGAATAATATGAAAGAACCACGTCCCTCTAACAAAGTGAATTACTTCTTTGAAAAGTATTTTATAAAAGTCTTTCAAAGTATATAAATTTTTAATCACCACCCATTCATTCATGCCAATTTATAATGACCAAATAATAAAAATTACATTTCCTTAGATCTATTACGATAACAAAATTATGGCTGGTGCGAAACTGCTTGTTCAGTCTGAAGTGAAACGAGTAGCATAACAACAGCTAAAAATGGGTACCAGCGAGCGGACCCTGTGCAAACCTGCACCCGCGTCAATTTCATAGCAAACAAAGCGTTTGACGCAATTTGTACAACTAGACAATCATAACAATCCTTAAAAATTTGAGAATAGATACTTATAGGTAATAAGACACGAATAATTGATGCTCGCGTCTCACTATATTATATAATGTATTAACGCACTGTAGTACTGAAAGGATTCAAGCCGAGAATTAAAGTCTATCAATTCAAAAAGGCATAACTTCAGAACAAAATTTACCTAACTCAAAAATTAAGTAATGAAACGTTTTAAATATCTGTCAAAATCTCATCATATGTTAAAACATGACAATTACATGTTAAGATCTTCTTATAAGTGATGAGATTTCAATGGATATGTCGAAGGATATTTTTTACAGTTTACGGCTTGTATTAGACAGAATCCTACATATTGACAATAGTCCCTTGCACAAATATTCAAATGACCATTTGCTACTAGTTTGCTTGTTCTTATTACTTGTATGACAACGGCCAGAATCTTATTCCGTTAAGTTAATGCATTTTGTTATATGGCAATGTTGGCACTTTTTATATGGTTTCAAATTTAGCAATTACATTTCTCGTGTATCTAATCTGTCAATATATTTATTTTGAAAATAACATTGTTACCTGCTCTTTTAATTAATATAATACGTATATAACCCACAACAATGAGTGAAAAACAATATAATAATAATAACAATGTATACATCACAACAACGTCTAGACCCCAAACTAAGCATTAGCTTGTGTTTTTGAGTACCAAACACACCTCATACATATAACAACCAAGACCCGGTACCAGTATCGATATTCATCATATAAATACTGACCCAACCTGCGATTCAAACCCGGTACCTCCAGCTCCGTAGGCAGGGTCGCTACCCACTAGGCTAAGCCGTCGTCAAAAATATAGTGAAGAAATTATAAATAAAGCGTAAAATATTATTGAAAAATTTCACAATGGTTGACGTTGTTTGTTGCCAAATAGTTCTGTCAATGTCAAATTATAATTAATCGTTAATTTGCGTTTTTGTGATTTCCCGGCTTAAATGAGTTTTACAAGATGGCGCATATTTTTCTGACGTCATCTTGCAGAACTCCGCTACTAATGATGATAATATTTGTGACATCACATACATAGTCATCTAGTCCCAAACTAGATGGAGCCTATACTATGGATACTAGACAACTGATATACGTACCTAAATATTTTTTATATACATATATTTTAGACGACCGCTTAGCCTAGTGGGGTAGTAGCGACCCTGCCTACGAAGCTGGAGGTCCCGGGTTCGAATCCTAGGTCGGGTCAGTATTTATATGATGAATATTAATACTGGTACCGGGTCTTGGTTGTTATATTTATGTGTTGTCTTCGCTTGGTACCCAAAACACAAGCTAATGCTTAGTTTGGGGCCTAGACGTTGTTGTCATGTATACGTCATACGTATACGTCATTTTGACACTACACCCAGATACGGAACCAAATAGGTTCATGCACACAAATATTTGGCCTGGGCGGCAATCAGACCCGCAAAACCATTCATATTGGGATTCATAACTGTACGAGTAAATGCTGATTGAATAAAAAAAATTATATAGAATACGAATTATTGTTGCCATAATCTTAGTGATCAGTGAATTAGAAAAAATATAAAATAGCAGACTCGAGAAGATAACCTCACATACATGTTGATTTGAAAGAACTGTTTTTATGATTACTTCTATCTACCATCTAGCGGATTATTGTCGAACTAATGGATAACGCCTCATTGAATATTGTATTTTGGAGAAAACTCTTGTAGGTCTTACATGTTTGCAACATTCATAGATTTATATTAAGCTACATAGTTTTAAAACATTGTTACCTTGTACATAACTTTGCTTTGTATAATGCTGTTATATAATGCAAATGGGGTGTCCAATTCTTATGACAACAATAAATCTGTAACATTCCCCTCAATATTAATGCCATTGCCTCTGCCCATTAATCCTTTTTCACCATATCAACTTTTGTTTGACATATAAATTGTATTGTTTGATTTTTTTTACATTAAGAAATCCCTGAGTTACCAGAAAATTAACACCCTAGTAAATTACAGATTATTATTGTGCAAATATCCTAAAATTATCCAAAATATATTATTATAGAATAGAGGACATATTTCAAGGAATTCATACAATGTGTGCGTGGCTCATTCTTACAAGAATTGATGTGTAAACATTTTAGCATTTTTAATACCAGGTTCGTACACATATGTATTGTACTAAAAGGTAAAATAAATTTGAAATGCGTATAAGAAGGGCGAACAGACAGCAAATTTTTAAGAACTGAATTTTTTTATTTTCATTTGTAAGATTTATAAATACTGAACTTTAATTAATTTTTACTTAATTTTTTTATATAAACTTAATCGCCCTTTTAATATCACGCCATTAACATCAATATAATATTATTTATTACATTCGAGAAAGTTTTGAAATCAATAATAATACAGTTTGATTGTAAAGTGCGCCATCTAGTGGCAAATCGTGAAGAGCGATTAAACGTACCGTTAATACTAAACAAGAATTTCATTCTACCTCTAAACAGGCTTAGCACTATGAATACAACACTCTTCTTTCAATTCCCAGGTTAAGCAATGTCGCTCTTGGTCAGTATTTGGATGGGTGCCCGTCTATTATCTTTATTCACAAATTTATTTTCTCGTTGAAAGTGCAAGTATTGTCGCCGAAATTACTTTGCGGTTTAGGCTACGTCCGCCAAGTACAGACTTTTGATTCGAAACCTTACTATCTTACCAAAAGGGATTGAATCGAGATTCTTCCCAAGATACAAAACGCTATTTGAAGATATTCAAAATGCCGGCCATCTACTTTCTGTTCCCATTTCCATTGCATTGCATCCGACGACCGCTTAGCCTAGTGGGTAGCGACCCTGCCTACGAAGCTGGAGGTCCCGGGTTCGAATCCCAAATCGGGTCAGTATTTATATGATGAATATTGATACTGGTACCGGGTCTTGGTTGTTATATGTATGTAGTGTCTTCGCTTGGTACCTAAAACACAAGCTAATGCTTAGTTTGGGGCCTAGACGTTGTTGTCATGTATACGTTATTATTATTATTCACGAAATTAGTATCACCAAATACCGCATACCGAAAGCTAAGACATTTACACATCAAAAATCTTGTATATATGTTATTAGCAGTTACAACAAAATTATATTTGAGCATTTTTTTATACAAATATTACAATACAATTTTGTACAATATACAAATAGAGGTAATTGCGGTTTGGAAGAACATTTTATTTTTCAATAACTGCTTTTAAATCTTATATGTTGGGTCACAATGCTGCGGATAAATTTTTTGTTTATCCTTTATAGGAAAGGTAGAGGTTGGAAGACCGTACAGTCATTTCTTATTTTATTTTCAAAGGCCAGATTAAATCCTTGAATTAAGGCATAAACCAAATCTTTAGTTATACAAGGAATTTTACAAGATGATGCCAGAAAACAGGTCATCCCCGCAAGTTCGATCTTGTAAAACTCTCTCACGATCCTGCTCCGAGTTTTTAATAAGAAACATAACAGAGATGGGACATGGGTAATATATATATTTATTCATTTTTAATATTTAATATAGTTTTCAATACAGGCCCAAATTGGGCAGAACCTCGCCGCTTTGTTATTTTCAGTTAAAAATTTTGCTTCTAGTAACTCTTTAGTCTCATAAAAAACAAAAATGTTTCATACTGATTCTGTATAACAAAGCATATATGTTTTACATGTAGAAATGAGCAAAACATGTCTGAGAACAGTAATGTAACTGTGTAGCAATGTAACTTTTACGTAATACTGAATTACTTTTACGACGCACAATTAAAAACATGCAAAAACCATAGAAAAGTGACCAAGTACGTTAAGTCGCATATCAGAATAGGTATGGCATCTATGGTAAACCTTACGTACCTATTATAAAGTCATTCCAGCTGAACGTCAATATGTAGGAAAACATCGCTGTTCTGTACTCCATGCGGGTAGACGTTTTTGGCAGGAGATATGCAAGTTGTATGTTTAATAATTTTAAACTTATAATTTGAAATCTGTACACTCTGGGCAATTTCCTGGGCCTTTATATGATTTTAGAGGTGCCAGGAAGAGATCTGAGTAAATTATGAAAAGCCTGGCCTTTGGAATGTCTTTTGGAAATCCCAGGAAAAGAGTATCTTAATATAATTTCAAATAAAGTTAGGATACACCATTTGTAAATTACAAATCAGTATCTAATTTATTATATTAGCTGTGACACTTTTGTATGTAGACTTAAATAATACAGATAAATATATCGGTATGGTTTTTGACATTGAAAAGTTCACAGTTTTGTAGTAATGTTGCTATACGAGCTACATTTATATTCAGCAACTGCCACAGCTCCTGCCGTTGCCGGAAATAATTTCTGTGGCAACATCGACGCGAGTTAGTGATCACACTCAGCCTTCATACTTCTTTACCGAACGACTCGCAACAATGGCTGACGTCGAGGTTGTTGCGGCGACAGCACTACGTCTCATCATCATCATCAGCCCATTTTTACCCCAATGCAGGGGCTTAGGCCTCCCCCAGGGTGAGGAGGGGGGCTTGGAGCTTAAGTCCACCACGCTGCTCCACTGCGGGTTGGGAACTGTTACGACCGCCATCTATTGACAGCGTCCGGGACCGACTGCTTAACGTGCCCTCCGAAGCACGGTGTCAGTGATATTGTGTACTTAAGTCAGAAAAACTCATTGGTACACGCCCGGATTCGAACCATGGCCCTATGGGGCCTTATAAATTTGAGACAGGTTCGTTGCGCTCTGGGCTATCACGACTACGTCTGCTCAGTATATTTAACTAATTAGGTGTTTTAAAAAGAATAAATGAAAGAAGACGCCGTCGTCGTGAAAGAAGATGGTGGATGAGGAAAAGTCATCGCAATAGAACATAAGTACTACTATAAATTCATGTGCATAAACTTTTGAATAGGATATAATGCATGAGTGAACAAATGAATATATTTTTTGTTACAGAATCAGTATGGAAACTTTTTTTAAGGAGTCAAAAAGAGGGCTGAATGTAACACTCACTTGCACTCGCGCTGCCGGCCCTTTGTCTTCCGCACGAAAAACCGACAATGAGGGAGCGCCGGGCAATGGCACTTTAGATTTTATTTATTTAGATACTCGCGCTGCCCACTTCCCTGTCCCTGAGAGTAAACGTAGCCTATATGGTGGGTTACCCTACTTGGCAGAAACGCCTCTAAAACTATTTTTTTTAAGAATACGAGGTTCGTTCGTTTACTGAGGTAGCGGAGGTGGCTGCACTGCAGCATAAGTCGGATAATACGGCGCGAAGTCCGTACGCCCTGTTATTTTAACGTGTTCCGAATCGTTTCTATCTTGTATGGTGCGTGCCGTGTACGCAGACTCTTTGAATATGGGGTCACCTGAAATAAAAAAATAAGCTATCAAGCAGCGTTAAACGTACCTCGGTGTGTTGGCAGACGTCACTGTGTACTCGATACTGTGAGATCGCTAAGGCGAAAGTTAAATCTAAAGACAATCTTAATAGAGTATTGGAGTGTAACATATTTTTTAAATATGTGTTATGAACTTGATATAATAAATAAAGACTTGGGGTTGTATTGCTGAAAAACAAAACTGGAAAGAATCTTTTTAGCGTTTTGTTAATATAGACTCACAAAATATCTTAAACTAAGAGTTATTATAGTAAAGCGTCCAATTATAATCAAATCCGTCCTAATCATCTTAGACTGACCGAATGGCCGAGTGATTAGAGACCGCAACTGCGGACTCAAGTGTCGTGGGGTCGATTCCCGAGCGGGACAAATATTTTTGTGCATGAACATGTCTCTTTGTTCCATGTCAGGGTGTAAAACGTATCTATATATGTATATATATTACTCGCTGACCCGGCGAACGTCGTACCGCCTTAGAACTCAGAACAGTTTAAAACGTATGTGTTGTAGCGCCCCTCCCTCTGGCAGCCCATAACCACAATCCTTATCTAAAAACTTGCTTTTACGTGATATCTAAGTAAAGCGAAAAACCACGTCAAAAGCCTCCCAACCGTTTTAGAGAAATATATCCATTGCAGTGCCCCCTGGTGGCCCATGATCGCAAACCTTATCGAAGAACAGGCTCTTAGGTTATAATGCAAAATACAGCGTAGAAATCTTCCCAGCAGTTTTAGAGAAACATATTTATTGCAACGCTACTGGTGGCTCATAGCCGCAATCCTTATTTAAGAATCTGCTATTAGATATCTATGTACACAAGAAACCGCGTCAAGATCCTCAGAACTATTTTAGAAAAACATATTTATCGCAGTGCCCTCTGGTGGCCCATGACCGCAAACTTTATCTAAGAACATGCTCTTAAGTGGTATGTTTATAACGCAAAAAACCACGTAGAGGTCCTCCCAGCCGTTTTAGAGAAATGTATTCATTGCAGCGCCCCCTAGTGGCCCATAGCCGCAATCTTTATCTAAGAACCTGCTTTTAGGTGATACCTATGTGACATAAAAAACCGCGTCAAAATGGTCCCAGCCGTTTTGAAGATACATATCTATTGCAGCGCCTGTTGGTGATCCATAACTGCATAACTTATTTAATTATCTATTCGCAGGTGATACTCATGTAATGCAAAAAACCGAATCAAAATCAGTCCAGTCGTTTCGAAGATACACATTTACTGCAGCTCCCTTAGTGCTTAATAACCATAAATCCTATTTAGAAACCCGTTTTCGACTGTTGGAATGTTTGGAATGGAATGTTCTATCTAAATACAAAATTTCATATAAATCTTTAGAGCCGTTTCCGAGATAGCCTATAAAAGAATAAAGAAATTGATCTTTGATGCACCCTGTTTGACAAGTACGAACAGTTTGTATGGGAAAATGAAGTTGTTGTTTTTACTATATTGTTTTTCTTTGCAATTTCTTCACATTTTCTCACCTTTTAAATCTTCCTTGGACTATCGGAAGCATTTCAAAACCAAAATAACCCAAACCGGTCCAGCCGTTTTTGAGTTTTAATGAGACGTGTGAAAAGCTTCATTTCATTTTTATATATAAGATAAAAAAGAATATTTAAGTATGTATATCACTTGTATAGTACTCCATAATATCAGCATAATATTAGCTTACTTTGGGAGTAGACGGTGCTGTATCGGACGTCCCACGTATTATTTTAACATTACTGTGTCAAAAACATAGGTCTCTCGGGCCGACTACCAGAGACCTGTTTCAAAAACAAAACATATGCATGTTTTAAATTGTTTAACTAAAATCGAAGCATGTATTTAAATTTTAGGAACATACTGGTAATTGTTTCATGAGCGACCAGCGCTATAATATACAGATAGAATGGTATAGTAAATATATAAGGTATGTAGGACGTCAATAGATATTTTATATACAATATTCGAAAGACTCGAGTTTCATTTAGGAAATAGAGTTTAGGAAAGTAAGAACAAACAGTGAGGCCAGCAGATATAATAATAATATCTGAGACATCCCACACAGTGCTATCTAGTCCCAAAGTAAGCAAGTATTATGCTTGTATTATGGGGTCTTAGACAACTGATATACATACTGAAACATTTCTTATAATATATACATATATAGATACTTTTACACCCAGAAACGGAACGAATAGACATGTTTCAAATATTTGTCTGGGTATGGGAATCGAACCTGCGACCCTTGGCTCCGCAATTAGGGTCTCTGACCACTCGGCCAATCGGTCAGTCACTAGCGGTCTGTCAGTGGAGTTGCAATCGGATTGCATGAACACGTAACGGTATTTCGAAGGCATGTCGATTAACCGACGGATATCGAAGCCTGAACGTGACGTCGAGACCAGCCTAAGGGGGATCCTCAAAAGCGATGAGTACATACATTTTATTTAATAACTGGTAAACGAAAAGTCCAGTTCAATGCACGAAAAAGCCAAATCCTTTTCGAAACCTATCTTAACAAACCAATGATAAATAACCTAACAGTTATAGTATAACTTTTAATTGGATGCAGTAAAATGATAGCTCAAATGTTATAGAAGAAATAAGAAACTAATGCTTTATAGAAAGACAACGGAACTATTTTTATTATATCTCATTAAAAGCATACTATAAGTTACACTTCCTACAGAGTAGATTATAGCAATAGATCTGATTTTGTGAAGAATAGTGAACAATTACTGACTTAAGGAAGGATAGAGT
The DNA here is from genome assembly GCA_949709985.1 of Luffia ferchaultella. Classification (NCBI taxonomy): domain Eukaryota; kingdom Metazoa; phylum Arthropoda; class Insecta; order Lepidoptera; family Psychidae; genus Luffia; species Luffia ferchaultella. The sequence goes on from OX453254.1 coordinate 14,485,102, forward strand.
GGCTGGTTCGGTGATTGGCCTGGACCGCCTGGAGTTGGAGCCACCCAACCGACACTGCCCTCACCACTGCCAGGCACCTGCAAGTAAATAATAAGAAAAAATAAACCGTAATTCGGTCAAATATGTTATTCAAAGTTCTGTCATTTTAACAAAATCCTTAGTTATTAACACAGTTTTAATTTTAATTCTTTCTAATTATATTATAGGTATATTAGTTAGAAAACTTTCAATATTTCAATTTACACATTAATTTGATATTAAGCAAATAAAGACTTATAAACCAAAATCATGAATTTTAATATCCCGACTAGAACTCATGAACTAGTTTATGCAAGATAATAAAAATTGTGATAATTTCATAGTGGATTCGTAATATATGCTATTCTTTCAAATTTTTCAGATCAGGAGTTCAAGAGTTAAAGGGGAATGATCAATCATATAAAAAACTATTTCGTGAATGAAATTTGATCTGAAATCAAATAACTAAATCTGAAATTTGATGACCGCTTTGCCTAGTGGGTAGCGACTGCCTACGAAACTGGAGATCCGGGTTCAAATCCCAAATTGGGTCAGTATTTATATGATGAATACTGATACTGGTATCGGGTCTTGGTACCACGTCTTGATTTTCATATGTATGTGGTATCTTGGCTTGGTACCCAAAACACAAGCTAATTCTTAGTTTGGGGCCTAGACCTTGTTGTGTATACGTTATTATAATGACTCGTTAACGGGACCAACTACGAGAAATCGTCGAAGACACCCAATAGCAATTCTAAAACAGCTATCCAGCAAGACCCTGCTTGACAGGGTAGGTAATTTATTTTTTTTATGATTATTTCAAGATTTTAATGTGCACTTAAATTTCAAATTTATAGTGCTAAGTGTCTGAAAAAATGTGAACAGTAAAACAAACAGGCATGATGAAACTAAAAAGTCAAATTATGGAACCCTAAACATAGACACATAGTATTTGAGAAATACAATTTAGTTTGTTTTACATAAATTAGATACATCTCTCATACCAATTTATGTAAATAACAAAATCCATTAAAAAATAAAAATGTTAAAAAGGAACCAAGTTCGATACAAAGAATATGCAGGATCATCAGCTTCGCCAATAAAACAAGTGAGTCATAGGTAGGGGCCAATCTGTATAAGTTCCTTGAATCATAGCTATACATATCTACACCGTTCATCGGTGGATGTTATATGGGTCAGCGAGGGGAGGCGGCGCGTGACTACCTTTCACAGCACCTGCACACCTTTCATTCATTGTCTTGAGCGATATATGTTGTGTATACAGTCTCACTATAAATTTATACATATTATTTTATGTTTAGTCAAGTTACATTACATTTCAATATTACCTAAGAAACTGTTGTTTAAATTCTAAACAATAGGAATGTAAGCTTTTTGTATGTATACAGAATATAAAAATAGTGCATGCCAAATTATTTGATTTCAAAATTTTTTTAATATTTCAAATAAAATAAACTAACCACAAATAAGAACAATAAACTCACATTAGGCACACCAGGATTTGGAGCAGGCGGGTAAGGATAAGGCTGTCCAGGTGCGGACGGTTGAAACACTTGTTCGCCGGGTTGCCCTGGTCCTCCTGGTTGCACTGGTCCTCCCGGTTGTCCTGGTGATACCGGTTGACCATCGGTTGGAGCTGGTGGTGCAGTACCCTCTACCAGTGGTATAGTACCAATGGTGATGTACTTTTTATCAGATAAGTTTAGATGTACTCCGGATACAACACACTCGACCTGTTCATATATAGATAGATTATTAGAATTCCTTATAATTTTTATTTTGCACTGAAAACTATTTAATTTTATGAAGTCAGAAATATTATCATCTCCATATTAATCAAATAAAGGCTTAACTATAGTTAATGTGTAAATCTCTATCTTTAATTTAGTAAAAAGGTTTAATAGTTGGTCAAAAATGCAATTTCTTTAGTAGGCCACAGTTAACACAGTCCAAAGACTTATTTGAATACAAGAGTGGTATTCTAGCTAGCGATCAAAGTTTTAAAACAAAACATATAACAAAAAAACCTTAAGATCATAATCCAAATCGATGATACTGCAATTGAGTAAGTTCGATGGAGGCAGTGGAGGTATTTCGAGTTTCAGGCTCCAGTGTTTGGAAGTGCTTGCGGGCGCTGGTCCTTCTTTGGTCTCAACTATTACATTTTTGGTTTTCCTGGTGGCAGACTGAGGCACTGTTGCTCGGAAAGTCACCACCTATGAAATATATATCACATTATTTATTGTATTTGCAATCTATTATTTATACAGTAATGTATAATTATGCAAATAAATGACTATTAAAATCAAGAAAATCAATAAACTAAATTTACAAAACTAATTGAAATAACTTTATAAAATCAAATTATAGTGTAACTTTGGACGTTGGCGTTGGACGCCCCCCGGCCAGGTGGACAGATGACCTGAAGCACCATACCACCATACCGGGGGTAGTTGGATGCGAAAGGCGGAGGACCGTGTGTGCTGGCGAGCCTTGGGAGAGGCCTATATCCTGCAGTGGAGAGACACGGGCTGATGATGATGATAGTGTAACTTTTATTTAGACATACAATACTTGTAACGGATCTGTGCGACTCTGATGTTAGTCACACAACAACATTCGGGCCATGCATAAGAGGCCCTGTAAGTTGACCGTCGTTGTCGTCCACAAGGCCTTCGAGCACGATTATACGCAGCGAGCGTGTATATAGGTTAATTTTTATAGGTTTTCATGTTATTTTCATTAAATTGTAACCCATAATGTGATTTTGCGCACGACTTTTTTTACGTTTATTCAGCATGGAACATTTTTTTTTCAGTACTAATTGAATAAATTTTAAGACAGTTTGTCGTACACTTACGAATATACTATATGCCTCGTACGTATGACTTTTCTGTGATTGGTATTCGATACAAGTTCGCTAAGAAAAACCCTGCAAAATCTGATGTTTCATGTTTACCCAAAAAACGTATTGTTACGAACTGACAAAGTAATGACCGCCATCTAGCGTCAACTAGTAAAACCACTTTGTAGAAGGGTTTACAATAAGGACCCACGAAACCCCTACTCAATACTAAATGGCGTTAGAAAAAAGAATGTTCTAGGATTATTCAAATTGATCCATTACGTTCGTGCGAGTGGAGTGATTTCTGGAATGTTCTCGAGTTCCTTACGACTCATATAAATAGCCGCAGGAGCGTGAGCGATCTCAGTTCATTTTTGGGCTACGATTAAGCAACTTCAAAGCGAAACTAGTGATACACAAGTGAAACCTACTTGGCTACGACCTAATACATCGTGAGTGCTTAGTGTTTGGACTTAGTGCTTTGTGTTGGACCTAGTGTTAGTGAATAAAGTCTTCAAAAGAGTCAGCAGGTCTTTCTCTTCAAGTTCGACGAACTGTAACATGTAACAACTGGTGTCGGAAGTGAAATTTGGAGATGCCATTGACTCCGAGAGAGGACTTCCAGGAGGGCGTCAGGACAAGGGCACGAGCTGCGGAGGCCACGCCTATTGAGGACCAAGCCCCGCCCACTATGTTCACACATAGTGGGCGGGGCGGGGCGTCACACTCACTGGCCCCGCCCACCGACCACGCCCCTCAGGCTCCGCCCACTTTGGCTCAAGCTCCGCCCACTGTGGGCGGAGCCGCACTCACTGGCCCCGCCCACCAGGACACGCCCACTCAGGCCACGCCCACTTGCCCCGCCCACCGGACAAGCCACGCCCACCGGCGACACCGTACCATCTACAGCATCTCAAGTGGCTCTTCAATTAGGAAGTATAATTGAATTGATGGAGCTGCAAAAGGCTGAAATCAGAGCGATTCGAGAATCACAAGAGCAACAAAAAGACCTCCAAGAAAAAGCGCTTCGGGCTATAAATGACGTTAGTGACATGGTGATTAAGCTGCGAAAAGATGTCGACTTAATGGAAGAACGAGTCACCGGGTTAGGATTGGATGTCGAAAATGTGAAAGCCGGCCTCGCTGAACTACAGAAGAAAGTAGTGCGCCTTGAAACCACGGGTGTTGCGATGTCTAGTGGAACTACCGGAGTGGTGCAAGGACCGAGAGTGAAGGTGCCGCCATACGACGGCACTACTTCTTGGAACGCTTATCGTCAGCAATTCCAAACTGTTGCTACTGCCAACGGATGAACGGAAGAACAATGCTTGACCGCTCTCACTGTTGCGCTCAGAGGGCAAGCTTTGTCGGTACTAGAAGCACTGCCACATACAGGAAATGGGTTCCAAGACCTAATGGAGACACTTGAATCTAGATACGGGGAGCGACACCTGGAGCACGTGTTCCGTGCCCAACTGCGTGACCGAGTCCAACGCTCAGGAGAAGGACTACAACAATGGGCGTTGGAAATCCAAAAACTCGTCAGGAAGGCACACCCAGGAGCTGACGCCAGGATGGTAGACACAAATACTGTTCAAGCATTTGTCGACGGAATCAAAGACCTAGAGGTCAGGGCTGCAGTGAGGCTTCGTCGCCATACCTCGCTAAAGGAAGCATTGGCCCATGCTTTGGAGGTCGAGGCTGTTCGCCATGACATACGGCAGACCCATAAGATCCGCGCGGTCTCTGAGGAAGTCAAAGAGGTTAAGGCTCCTACGAAGAAAAGTTCTGGAGCCAGGTGCTACAAGTGCGGCGAGAGGGGCCATCTTCAGCTCAACTGTCCGCAGAAGATGACCCAGATGTCAAGAATGAAAAGGATCGAAGAACAAATAGAGGAGCTAAAGAAGCAAGGGGCTTCGTCTTCTGCTCGGGTGCTGATGAAACTGCCACCAGCTGGAAAGAAAACGTGTAGTTCGATGACAGGCGCAGACTCAGCAAACAGCAACAACTACGGATTCGTGACTGAGCTACTCGATGACTGTAAGAGTAATCTGACTTATTCGCAAGGCATGAAAGCTAAGAAGTTTTTACAGCGCTACGCGAATATCTTCTCCAGTCAAGAAGGGGACCTTGGAAGAACGTCGATGGTTCAGCACAGAATAGATACCGGAAGCGAGAGACCAATTCGTCAACGAGCAAGACGGATACCAATTGCAAAGGAAAAAGAAGTTGAAGGCCTTTTGAAAGATATGAGACAGAATAAGATTATTGAACCGTCTGCAAGTCCGTGGTGCTCACCTGTTGTATTAGTGAAGAAGAAAGATGGTAGCACGAGATTTTGTGTGGACTATAAGCGTCTCAATGATGTCACTAAGAAGGACAGTTACCCGTTACCTCGAATCGACGACACCTTGGATACCTTGAGTGGCATGACATGGTTTTCGACCTTAGACCTGAAATCTGGATACTGGCAGGTGGAAATTCATCCAAAAGACAAGGAGAAGACAGCTTTCTCGACCGGTAAAGGTTTATGGCAATTTAACGTCATGCCCTTCGGATTGTGCAACGCACCTGCCACATTTGAGCGGCTCATGGAGTGTGTACTGGCAGGCTTATTTGGAGAGGCTTGCTTAGTCTAATTGGATGACGTCATCATTGTCGGCCGTGACTTCGAAGACCATTTGCGAAACTTGGAGTTTTCGCCAAAATAGAGGGAGCCAAATTAAAGTTGAACCCGAGAAAGTGTCGTTTATTCAGGAGTGAGGTCAATTATCTCGGCCATGTTATCTCCAGTAATGGAATCCAGACAGACCCAGAGAAACTGGAAGCAGTTCAAAAATGGCCTACCCCTAAGGACAAAACGGAAGTGCGGGCATTCCTCGGCCTATGCTCATACTACAGGCGTTTTGTTAAGGGATTCTCAGAGATAGCCAAGCCATTACATCGGCTGACAGAAGATAAACGACAATTTAGTTGGGATGAGACTTGTGAAGATTCGTTTCAGAAACTGAAGAAACATCTGTGCGAAACACCAATCCTGGGGTATCCACAAACTGAAGGTCTGTTTATAGTCGACACGGACGCAAGCAACACGGCCATTGGAGGGGTGTTATCTCAAAAACAGGGTGAAAGAGAAGTTGTTATCGCATATTTCAGCAAATCTTTATCTAGGCCAGAGAGAAACTACTGTGTGACAAGAAGAGAACTCTTGGCGGTTGTAAAGACGCTACAACATTTCAACAAATATCTCATCGGCAGACAGTTTTTACTGCGAACTGATCACGCAGCCTTGAAGTGGCTACTACAATTCAAGAACCCGGAAGGTCAAGTAGCTCGATGGATTGAACAGCTCCAAGAGTATAACTTCAAGACGGAACATCGCAGCGGAAAGACGCATGGGAATGCCGACGCACTCTCACGAAGGCCGTGTTCGGAAGACTGCAAACATTGTGTTAAGCAGGAATCTAAGGAAGTAACATTAAAACTAACGAGAACAAGTCCTTTGGGTCTCTGGGAGAATGATGCTATGAGGGAGGCTCAAGAAAGAGATGACGACCTTCGGCACATCATCACATGGAAGAAACGGGGTGATGTAAAACCGATCTGGAGTGAGGTTGCACCCACTGGCGCTGTCACTAAAGCGTACTGGGCGCAATGGGACAGTCTGATACTCCAAAACGGAATACTCTACCGGAAATGGGAGAAGACCAACGGCAGAGAGTTCCATCTTCAGATAATTGTCCCACGAGCGAGAGTACCAGACGTTCTCCGCGAAATACATGATGGCATATCAGGAGGTCATCTAGGTGTCAAGAGGACGTTAACAAAAGTGCGAGAACGATTCTACTGGTTGCATTGTCGAGATGATGTACAGGATTGGTGCCGCAAATGTACTACGTGCGCTGCTGTGAAAGGACCACAGACCAGGAGCCGTGGGAACCTGCGGTTGTATAACGTCGGTGCACCGTGGGAACGAATTGCAGTTGACGTAGCTGGGCCATTTCCTGTAACGGAATCGGGAAACAAGTATTTTATGGTCGTCATTGACTACTTCACCAAATGGCCCGAAGTGTTCGCCATACCAAACCAAGAAGCTACAACAGTCGCTTCTAAGTTAGTCGAAGAAGTGATATGTCGTTTTGGTGTGCCTCTAGAAATCCATTCTGATCAGGGCAGAAACTTCGAATCGCAAGTATTCCAGGAAGTGTGCAGAATTTTGGGCATGCATAAGACGAGGACTACCGCGTACCATCCACAGTCTGATGGAATGGTTGAGAGGTTTAACCAGACCCTTGAGAGGCATTTGGCGAAATTGGTAGACGACAAACAAAAGGATTGGGACAAGTATATACCACTCTTCCTTCTGTCGTACCGAACCGCCGAGCACGAGAGCATAAAAGCTACCCCGGCGTATGTCAATTACGGTAGAGAACTACGAATACCAGTAGACCTATTGACAGGAGGGTCACCGGAGGAACCAAAGACGGTACAAGACTATGTCTGCGATTTAAGGAAAAAAATGCGATATATACACGCCTTGGTTCGGGAAAATGGGTTACAGTCAAGTGAGAACATGAAAACCAGATACGACCGGAAATCGAACACGAGCGGCTTCGAGGAAGGGTCACTGGTGTGGCTGCATAACCCAACTCGCCGGAAAGGAAAATTTCCAAAGTTGCAGACCAAGTGGGACGGTCCATACAAAGTGGTTACCCGACTGAATGATGTGACTTATAGGATTCAAAAGCAACCTAGAGGGACATTCAAAGTGGTACACATAGACCGTCTGGCGCGCTACCATGGCAGTAACAACGATGCTCGGGACGAGCATCTCTAAGAGGGGAGTAGTGTTACGAACGGACAGAGTAATGACCGCCATCTAGCGTCAACTAGTAAAACCACTTTGTAGAAGGGTTTACAATAAGGACACACGAAACCCCTACTCAATACTAGATGGCGTTAGAAAAAAGAATGTTCTAGGATTATTCAAATTGATCCATTACGTTCGTGCGAGTGGAGTGATTTCTGGAATGTTCTCGAGTTCCTTACGACTCATATAAATAGCCGCAGGAGCGTGAGCGATCTCAGTTCATTTTTGGGCTACGATTAAGCAACTTCAAAGCGAAACTAGTGATACACAAGTGAAACCTACGACTTGGCTACGACCTAATACATCGTGAGTGCTTAGTGTTTGGACTTAGTGCTTTGTGTTGGACCTAGTGTTAGTGAATAAAGTCTTCAAAAGAGTCAGCAGGTCTTTCTCTTCAAGTTCGACGAACCTTAACACGTAACAGTATGAATGAATTTATTTATTACTTATTCATATTATGTTGTTATCGAAATGAAATTTCGTAGACTTACTAGATGAATAGATGATGAATGACTGATTATGCATTAAAAAATATCGAACTGATCATGGTTATTGATAAATTTGACCTGAAAAATAGTGTTTTTCGATTTTCAGATCGCGAAATCAGTAGGAAGCCTTAACTAGAAACACTAACATAATTGGCCAACTGACCGATTGGCCGTATGGTTAGAGACCCTAACTGCGGAGCCAATGGTCGCGGGTTTCATTCCCGCCTGGGACAAATTTTTGTGTACATGAACATGAGGTCTAAGTATTTGTTCCGTGTCTGGATGTATAAAGTATCTATATGTATATATTATAAAGAAGATAATTTAAGTATGTATACCAGTTGCCTAGTACCCAATAATACAAGCATAATACTTGCTTACTTTAAGACTAGACGGCGCTGTGTGGGATGTTCCAGGTATTATTATTATAATGTGAAAATTTCTCAAGCAACATTTACCTTCCTGAAGTATACTTTAACGAGATGCAACTGCACATTGCTTTTGTTATCCACATCAATCTCTATGGGTATAACTTGGCCAGGGCAGTATCCCATGACTGGGGCACGAACATCCACAGAGAGTGGCGCTGAGGCACAGCATAAGCAGCAGAAGGTCCTTTCAAACTGCATATGTATGGGTTCCTGGTATAATAGATAGATAAGTAAAAAACAAAGTATGTCTATTCGCATAAGAATTTTACAATTAATAGTCGTGTGATCAGGTCGAATTGTCTATTGCATTCTCAACATGAATGGGGTTTGGGTTTAAATTCATGGTGGATTTCACATCAATATTATTGTTGGCATCAACACTGAATGCTAATATATAACAACATTGAAAAGGTATATATGTTGTAAATATATACATACACACAGAAGATGTGCAATTTTGGGTTTTGTGGCAATTAATAGGTTTTCTTAACTACTTAGTTTCTTTTCGATATTTTTGTAAGGTCTGTTCTTTTAGGTCTCTTATAAAAAGAAATGTCAAACACAATAAATAGTAAATATTTGTGTAGAATGCAACTTTTTCTTTCCTGTCTTACAAGATGCCGGCACCATGTAGATAACACCTTGACGGACTGAGTTCTTCGTTGGCATTGATTATGTGAATATAGTATATCATGTAATTTCTGAAGCACTATCATGGGAAATATGTCTTAACATCCTCATTTATACTCGTAAACAATGACAATGGCAACAACAGCTTGAGATATCTTTATCTGTACTGTATTAAATTGACCCAAATCGACTAAAGTATTAAAGCAAACAGTTTACAGAAAGGAAATCTAGTTTAATAATTATTTTGCAGACACATCTACTCATTTATAAGTTTACCACACATTTATTTATTTATTCAAAGCAAACTTACAGCTACACAATCGAGACTTAAAGTCTTTCGAATATACATCAGATGACATTATGCAGTCATCTACACTTGTTTATTATATTGTATTTAAAAATGCCATATTTTAACGGCCTACTAGTATTGCCTTATAAAAAGTCTCACCAATCTTTTGAGGTTACTGATTCAATCACAATCGAGATCAAAGCCGGTCCAATCAATGATTGAGCATTTCTGGGGCAAGATTGACTGATAGTGGTCATCTCGATCAGTCAATCTTATCCTGTAGATGCTCAATGTGGCTCACAATCACTGATTGAAATGGATTCAAAGCGCCACACATACACAGACATATAAGTCATCAAAGTAATGAGGCAAGCGGCGACAAGCCCCTGTTCACTCGTACAAACCAATGTCGATAGTCAGCTACGGGATCTCACACGCTTTACAGGCTATCTGATATGTAATCAAAGTTACTTTATAAAAAAGTCAATTCCGGGAAATTATCTTGTATCATTCATGCACCGCATCTAACTGATGTCCCAAATATGTAGCCGTCTCTACAGCTTTGATTGTTATCACCAATTAATGTGTACCCGTTGCCTACAATTAATGGCTTTATCCATACAAACTGTAACATGCAAATTGGTCTAAATGAGTCTAAACTATTTAGCATTATTATGGTAATTAAAATGGTTTCTCATTAAATAATAGAACGGTTTCCAAATACCAAAGGAAACAATACTACTATTTTAACAATGAAATAGGATTTTTATTTGGTTATTTAATTATATTCTTATTAACTACCACAAATAATAAAGGCATTTCTGAAAGAAGCACTAACACGCAAACGTAAATATTGAGACAAATTAAAAATACATAAAAAAGACCGGTAAAATAGGAGGTAGATGAGAACAACAAAACCTTATCATAAAATAAAATGATGATAAACTCATATTATAGTTAAACCAAGCATTATCTTGATCAACTATACTTGGGGACGAGTTGACCCTACATAGTTGTGACTAATTTTCTTAGCAAGGTTGCTCTACATACTATATTGGATTTTTCATGTTTTCAGAACAGTGGTTCAAGAAGTTTAGAGCGAAGACATGCGATTCATGTGTGAAGGCCATTTAATAGCTAAATATTTTGTTAAAAGAACTTAATTTTGAAATACCATCCATGAACTTCAAAATGATTTTAAAATAGCTATTCAACGATACTCCACTCAAGAGATAGAAAGAAGTAAAAAGAAGTAAAGAAAAAGAGTAAAGAAACTATTACCATTTTCTATGTATTATGTTGGGGATAAAGTCTTTTCGCATATAGATTGTATAACTTTTAAGAAAATCTCTTTGGCTGTACTACTTGTATCTGGCTGGTTTTGATACTGTTAAAAAGGTTACATTTCAAAAAAAGAAACAATTTAGTAATATATTGTTTCCCGCCGGTTTTAATTTGTTTTTATTTCTGTCAAAATGAGTGAAAAAAGAACAAATGCAACGCAAGCTGCGAATTTTTGCAAACGCTAGTGATGTTTATGGCCTTAATGCAATGTCAGTAAGAGTTGCACAAAGTTCGTTTAAACGTTTTCAATCTGGGAATTTTAATGTCAAAGATGCACCTCGCTATGGTCTCTCTGTCACGGCTAAAATGAACACCATTTTTGAAAAAGTGGAGTAAGATCGGCATATCAGTAGTTACGACATAGCTGAAAATCTGAGAACCGACCACAAAACAGTTTTGACCCATTTTAAAAAAGGGTGCCACATGAGCTCATTGAAAGAAACCTTCTTCTTATGGCGTTTTCTGCTTGTATCAATTTCGCCAAGGAACCTAATGAACCGTGTACTCATTTACGATTCTTTATGAAGATGTGATGAAACTGAACTGTTTTTGAAGTGATTGATAACTGGTGATGAAAAGTGGATCAAGTACGATAAGAACGTGCGAAAAAAATCGTGGTCAAAGGTCGGACAGGCTTCACAGACTGTGGCAAAACCCGGGCTAACTCGCGTTATGAGCTTTTACCGCCGGGCAGAACCATTAATTTAGATCTCTACTGCGAACAACTGATGAGATTAAAGAGAGAGAAAGCGGCCGGAATTAATTAATAGAAAAGGTGTGGTCTTCCATCACGATAATGCTAGAACTCATACATCTTTAGTCACTCAGAAAAAAATAAGAGAGTTTGGCTGGGAGGAGTTAATGCATCCGCCATATAGCCCTGACCTTGCACCTTCAGATTTCCACCTGTTTTGGTCTCTTCAGAATTCTTTAGACAGTATCAGGTTAACATCAAGAGAGGACTGCCATAACTACTTGTCGCGTTTTTTTGATCAGTTGTCCCAAAATTTCTATAGCAACGGGATCATGTCACAACTTACAAAATGGCAGACAGTCATCGAACAAAATGGCACATATATATTGTAAATAAAAGTAAATAAACTTTAAAAAAAAAATGTCTTGAGTTTTCATATAAAATGCGAAGAAACTTTTTCCCCGACCCAATATATGAGCCACTTTAGAATAATTTTTTCTCTACATTGTAATACATAGCTGTTACAAATGTGTGTAACAATACCTTTTAGCTTTATAGTACATAAACAATGGCTGTCATATACGTCATGTCTGTGTCTATGTATATACACAGACATAGACATATGTCTATACATAGACACAGACAGACATGGAAATATTATGAAGGTTTTTATCAGACTATGGAACATTAAAAAAAATGAATTAAAATATTTTACCAACTCAACTATTATCCATAGATAGCATAATAATCAGGATGGAGCGTCTCATAATTCGAAACGATGAAAAACGTGAGCAATGTCAGATTCATTGATTAGACAGACTATACGTCGTTACCATTGTATATACATTTTGCTAAATTACACATGAAATGTAATTTCAGAATTATTATCTTCTTTTCCAGTAAGAATTTTACATGCGGGTCACACGAAAATCTACTTCACAGCAAATATTTCAAAACATCAACTGGTTATATTTGATCTGTGTGTATATTGTTGGTTTACATTTTTGTTGTTACAATGCGATATCTCTATGAACATTCATACTATTATACATCGGCCATCGAGAGTTTGTGTTCCTGAAACATGAGATTTATAGCTACAACATCATGTTTGTTATGCGTTGACATAATAATATGATTTTTAATTTAATTTTGTCATTTGTGCATGTAAACTATAATAATATTTGAAAACGGGAATCATCCGACGGTACAAATTCACATCAACCATCTGATTACTATGCCGATTACGACCTGTCAAAAACACAAACTCTCGATGGCCGATGTATATCATAATAATCTTGCCAAACTGTTACTTACTCGATAATGAGGGTTGAGATTCAAATCCAACGGGTTTATGACAGTAAAAGCCATTTTAGTTTCTTGATCAAATTTCCATGGTCTGTCCAAAACCATCTTCACAGTGTACCGGACATATCCAAATTCTCCCTCAAATGATGAGGGCAAAGTTGGTGGCAAAGTACATGTAAATGTATAAACATGTCTTCCAGGTGGGATTTCAATTTCTCCACCTGTTTTAAATAGAAAAATAACATCAAAATCATCAAAAACAACATTTGTAGTGTAAGCCGGTGACTGTTTGTCTTTCAGATTGCCAAAGCTGAAAACTTTTTGGATAATGTTAAGGTAAAAAACAAAAAATCTGGAATTGTTACAACCACAGAGCATGTACGACAATAGTTGCATGAACATGAAAGTCAGTGTGAAACAAGATACTTTTCTATATGTCACATGTAGGTTGCCAGCGCTGCCATGTTGAATTTGTTGTCGTTATAATATTTCAGAATATACATAAATCATTGTGACCTGCACTGCCACCTAGATATCAATAGATTTCGAGGTTTTGAACTCCAGCTCTTCGCAACGGGTGACACATTTTCTGTTCATTCACCATCGACTATAACTCTGGTGCCATAGGTTTTTAGGGGATATAATTATACACTCGGTGGTTAACCCTTGAATTTTTGTATGCAATTGCAGCAACAGTATATTAAAATGGTTGTTTTTGTGTACTAGTGGTTTCCTCCATTTTATCCATTTATTTTATTGATCAACATATATTGACTTTCCGCCCACATGGACGATACAATTGTACCGGGCCTGCTACAAGGACGTGATTATGAAACTTTTTAAAACATTTTGATACTTGACTACCTAAGAAATCTTTATACCATAATCAAAATCCATTTTTAGCCATTTTAGCATGGATAATGGGTATCTCACTGGAATTATATATTTTTAATGGACGAAATTAGCCTGATGAAACCTAAAAACACCTTCATACTAAATTTTATTAAAATCCATTAAACTATTTTAGCATAAAGAATAGTTATCCCACACAAACGGTACCTTTTTCTAGGATAAAAAGGAACCTATGTCAGTTTCCGGCTCATAAATTATATCTATGTAAAAAATCACATTGATCTATTGCTGCCTGATTGACTAGCAAACCTACAAACTGTCAAATTTAAACTTTTTATAATAGGGTAGGATCATATTGCCAAAAGTAAAGTAAACTTTTCTAAAGTATTATGTCATGCTATGTGCTAATGTTTAGGCAAAGCCGATAACTGTATTGCATTGTATTGACTGTCCTTGAGTTTTTATAGTATTACATCATCTGCTAGAACAAAATGAGTTTTTATTAACTAGGCATTTAAAAGTATTACATTTATGATTACTATTAAGCTAACAGTTTCCGCTGATTATATCATTCCCTTCTCATTTTATTATTTTTTATTTGTAGGTGATTATATAAATAATCTATTCTGTAGTTTTTACAGAAATCACGTCCTTTTATTAATGATATTCAAGTTAAAATATTACATATTAGGACATACATTATTGTGATTTATTAGCTTTTTCATATTTCAAAGCACAGAATAGAAAAGAGTTTCACCTGTTTTGTTTCCAACAACATAATAAGTGATTTGAAAATATTCTTCATCACCCGTGTGCGCAGTTTCCACCTCATGTGTTTTCCCTTCAGAATCCCTTTCACTCTTTTTTTCACTCCAAGATGTATGTGCCTCACCTTTAAACTTCACGTAAATACCTATAAAGTAGTAAACCACCCTGTGAATTGTTAATATCTTTTGGAACCTATTTACAACGTGGAAATGGAATGTGCCATATACAAATGTAGCGGTTACAGAGTTGGGTGTAGATGTGGAGATAAAGATTTTTTTTTTTAATTTTCTGTTTATAGTATTGCAAATTGTACAATTAGCTATTAAACTGCCAACTGAAAGTATATCAATAAGCATTACAGATAATATTCATACTCATAACCATAAATTAATATGAGAATTGTCAGGCGCAGAAAGGATGGGATGAGTAGAAACAATGGAAAGCCGACCCGAAATTATAATACTTCTAGGGTGGTAGATTTGGAAGGCTGTACCAAGCATTATGTTTACAAGTTAGAAGAGAGATGTTACGAAAGCAAAAGAGGTTTACAGCTTAAAGCCGATCCCTGCAGTGAGTCATACAATCATAAGTAATTTTTTAAATTGCTTGCCCATTGTGCTTACCTCTAACTTTTTTGGGACTATCAAATTCGTATTCTATCCGGCCATTCACTGTTTGTCCGGCATAGTACGTATTCCATTGGTTATCCAAATATATCGTTGCTTCTTTAATGCCCATTATTAGTCACAACGACAATCTAAAAGAAATATGCTATATTTATTTAACGAGCGTAGGTAACGAATTAATTGGAATTAATTTATAGTAGTAGAAAATGAGTAGAAATAAATACCACAGAGCATTTCACAGAGTACTTGTGGTACTTTAACTTAACTGACTTTGACAGTGTAGTAGTGTTGTGTAGCACAGATTATACAGGGAACAGGTTGTTGTGTAGTATTATAGTTCGCCTCAAACTTTATGGCGGAACGGAGTACAACGCTATAGGCGTGCTTACGCACGTATAGTCATATACCCCTCGCTCCACTGCGTCCAGCTACACCTAAAATTGTTTACTGCGACGCGACTTCTGCCTAAGTTCACATCCGCCATAAAGTTTGATTGGAACTGTACATGTACGAAATACTATGAAGAAACGTAACTCTGCTGTGAACTAACAAACGTTTCCCACTACGTTTCCGTACTCGAACGTTATTCGGACATTCGGTCTATTAGTACATTGGTACGATTGGTACATGCTCTTTGATTTGAATGAGAACGCGAGTGAGTACAAACAACCGTTTATTAACGTTTGTTTGATATTGTGCAAGTGAGGGATTTACACACTTATGAAAAAAAATTGAAATAACTCAGAATAATTAACTATTGAATTGATAGTTTTTCAATTAAATACTTTAAGAGTAGAAACAGATAAGAATCCAAGTTGACTTCTTTAGTAAATTAATTGATCATCTCGCATTGTTACACGCAATATTTAAAAGAACAATTATTTAAATTTTTTAAATTAAAATTTTTATTTCAAAAGTAAATTAAATTAAAAAAAGGTACGGTTACAATGAAATCGGTTTTCATCAATTGCGTCGATATGACTATTTTATTTAAAAATATTTCTGTTAGAAAATACATAGGTACTTAGGTTCTCAAGCTATAATAATTTTTACAAGAAATAAAAATATTATTGGTCACCTAATTTATAAAATAATTCTATGTACGCCATACATTACAGGCATCATGGAACTGGATCTATTGATAACATTACTGTAATGTTAACCCATAACGTTAACTTATTATAACAAATATGGACAATTACGTCCGAAATCATGGTCCGAATAGTACTATTACAGTGTACTAGTACGCAAATTAATTTGTACTAGCGCTCGGAGCGCTCTTTTTATTGTCCGAGCAGGCACAAGACTGCAGTTGTAGTTATTAGCACATGATGCACAGCACAGTGCACATCAGCAAGTGAACCACAGGTCTATGCTAGTCTGTGCTGTGGTCTACAGAAAATTTCTGTGGTCTGTGCCGTGCACGTGCCGTCTGGTCTGTGCCACAGGTTGAACTGGGTTGAACCGAACCCGAAGTTGATTTATAGTGATTGATAGTAATCTGTGGCTTGATTGAACCCGAGAACCTGAGTGTTGAATTGTTTTCGAATTTTAAGATATTTTTTAATATTAAATTCTCACAAAATGTGACAATAATATGTAGTGATCATGGCAGATATTTCAATAATCATACCAATTCACAATGGGGAGAAGTGGATTGATACTTGTATGCAATCTATCGCACTTCAAACAGTTTTGGATTCCGGTATAAAAATAGAAATTGTTGTATATGATGATGGTAGTACGGACGAGACGAGAGGTCTCCTTTTTAAATGGAAGCAGTATTTTCAACGTTATGATATAAAATTACACATTTTAGGTAATGGTAAATCTAAAGGCGTTGGTACGGCAAAAAATGAGGCTGTCAAAGCTAGCACTGGTCAATATTTATGCTTTCAAGACGTTGATGATGTCATGACACCGCAAAGACTTCAATTACAATTTGAAGCTGCAAGCTCTAATAACAATGCTCTTATTGGAAGTCAGATAATCCGTACACCACCAGGCTCTACACCACGTCTTGAGCGGTGGGCTAACACATTACAACTTTCACATCTGCATCTACAAGTGTATACTTCTCATGGACCTACTCTGCTTATGCCAACTTGGTTTTGTCATAGACTGGTTTACGATAAAGTAGGTGGGTTTGATGAAAGCGGAAAAGGAACACCTGAAGATCTGATATTTTTCTATAAGCATTTAGATTTAGGTGGAGATTTAATTAGAATTGATAAAAAACTAGTCATTTACCGGTATCATCCAGAAGCTGCAACATTTTCCATTGCAAGAAAAACTATTTGGGATATACAATTAAATAGATTAGAACAATTTATTCTGTCTCACTGGCAAAGTTTTACAATATGGAATGCTGGACGGGCAGGGCGAAAAATTGTTCGTGCTATTAGTGAAAAATCTCGTAATAAATTAATTGCATTTTGTGATGTTGACAAAAATAAAATAGGAAGAACTATACAACTGTATTGCCCTATAAAGAGAACAAACATCATAAGCTTACCAGTTATACATTTTTCTGAGGCGAAACCCCCGCTGCTTATATGTGTTAAATTAGATATGACTAATGGTGATTTTGAAAGGAATCTCAAAGCTCTAGATCTTGAAGAAGGAAGAGACTACATTTTATTCTGCTGAATTCGATCTGAAAATCATACTTCTATGAATGCTTTTAAATATTTAATTAATCTTTGATTTGAACAGTTAAATCTGATTTTTAAAATTTGCAAACATTTTATAATGTGTTAAGCACTTTATTATTATATTAGTACTATGTACATATAAAATTCTAAAAATGAAATATCTTGTTGGCAATGTTTCAAATAAATAGTTTATAAATTATTATGTATCAATGTAGAATGTATGGCGCATGCGCTGTGGAAGTAGTGCCCGGTTAAGGGTGCCCTTAGTTGGAAGTCGGATATGCGTTGGTGTTACATTTCGTACTAATTCGGTTCGTTCGATCGAAATGTCTTACAGAATGTTATATTTCAAAGTTTTAAGCTTATTCAGATACAGTTGTGTTATTTTTTTTGTAAAAAAATTTATTTCGAAAAATATTCAAAATATGTGTGTTTACTTTATTCCGTTAGGTTCATTTCCAACGTCGTAAGAAGTTCGTGCGAAAGCAGGAGACCCGTTGATTTTTCTATCGAAAACGTAATTTCATATTCTCAAAAGCTATACAAAATATTACAATTTTCGAGAATCATATGAGATATAAGTAGGTAGGTATCAACTTTCATGATACAAATTTCAGTTTTCACTAGAAACAAAATATGTTTCATTGAAATTGTCTCATGAGACTAAAAGTGAAGTGGTACGAGAATTACCCCCCTGGAACGCTCATCTCCAATATAACGTGGGCGCTGAATGCGTCAAGCGATGCGCGTTCCTTTTCACTCTAGCTAGCCTTTAAGTGCCCATAAGTCCATTTTACTTGAGCGGGTGAACTGCCCACGCTCGACTACCCAAGTCAAGTTAATATGGAAAGAATCTTTTATCCACACACAATAATTGAAACACAGACGTGACTGTAAAGAAATTTATTTGATTTTATGTGCTACGGAATAGGATTAATTTATTAAAAAGTTGTCGTTTTATTTTAATGAAACAATCTTTTTTTACTTTATGATCAAAGACTAAATTAATTTGACAGCAGCGTTTGGTTTTAACTCAGGGTTTTAATCCATGGTTTTAATAGAGTTATAAATACATAAATGTCACTTTACAGTACCTATCGAAGTGACGCAGTTTTGCGGGGTTGAAGACCGGCGGGCGGGGATTTCGTGGGGGTGAATACCGGCTTGCGGGGACCTCGCGCACTGAACCTCTGAGTGAAACTTGTCATCTTACACGAGATAGCCAAAGTATGAGTGTTAATTGGTTAGACGGTGAACACAGTAGAGGGCTTCTTGTCAATTCGTACTTTTATGCTTTGTGACACAAACGCAACCGAATATAATGTTCTAACACCTATATTCGAAATTTTTGGTGTGTATTAAAACATTTGTTTAAAACAATAATAACGACGTATGCTCTGTGAAATTCCCAGATATTTATTAAAATTCATCTGCCATTGATAGGGTTGCCAACCATAGTATAGACTTTTAAAAACAGTAAGTACCTATCACTACATAGTATAAAACAAAACCGCTTCCCGCTGTCTGTTTGTCCCTATGTATGCTTAGATCTTTAAAACTACCAACGGATTATGTTTTGATGCAGTTTTTTTTACACAGAGTGATTCAAGAAGAAGATTTATATGTAGGTAAGTATATAACATGCATAATATAGTAGAGAAACACTGATAATTTTAGAGGTTTCTAATGTGATGTCGTAAATAAACACATTTTTTTGTGCTTACATTGCAAACGCTGGCTGAACCCTACGAGACAGATCAAAATAATGTACTACAGTATTGTACACCTTATGAAGGTCTATAAAAAAGTCCGCGATGGTACACGTATTTTAATTTTTGGAGGCGAGTCATTTCACTTTTGAAGCATGCTCACAACATGGAAATTTAAAAAAATTAAATAAATGTGCCGAATGGCGAGTGCACACTGACCGAGTGTATGTTTATACATGCCGAGCGAGCAAGCGAATCAGTGCGGGTAGCGCAGGGGTGGGCACTTGGTCTAGTAAAAAGATTAGGGTCTGAGTGACTGTCTCGCCCTCTCTCTCGGTCTATATAGGAGTCCCGCAAGGCTCTACTCTCAGCCCGATACTGTACTCATAGCGTACACGAACGATATTCCGTTGCCGCGTAACGGAGTCCAATTAGCACTATTCGCCGACGACAGTGCTTTATATTCGCGTGCGCACGAACGGTCATATCACCCTTCGGTTACAGTCCTCTATAGACGAACTCACGCAGTGGTTTCGCATAAGGAGGATTGAATTAAATCCGGACAAATCCGCAGCCATCTGCTTTCGCCATTCCAAAGCGAAAGCCCGACTCCTTATCCCACGAAACATAGACACACTAAAAATGTCCGGTGTCAACATTCCGTGGCATCATAACTGAAGAATATATTTTGAGTTTGACACTTGTCATATGGTTGTCACATTTATCAAAACCTTATCGCGAGTTAATTGGATGTCTTTTATACTTGTCTACTTCAAGTAGACCTGATATTAGTTTTGCCGTTTCTTACTTAAGCAGTTTTTTGGATAAGCCTACTATATCACTTTGGAAAGCTGCAAAGCGAGTTTTGCGTTATTTAAAACAAAGTCAAAGGCTTTGGTATACAGAAAGCACTCTAGCAGTAGTTTAGTTGCGTATAGTGACGCAAATTGGGCTGGTGATAAACGTGACAGGAAAAGCGTTAGTGGCTCGGTAGTGTTCTATTGGAATAATTTAATTTCTTGGTATTCAAAGATATTAAAACTTATTATTTGACATGAATAAAATACTGAATACATAATCTGACTTTTATTTAATATTAATTTCCTTTTACAATCAACGCTTACATTTCAACCATTTTCTATTGAGAGAGAAAACCACAGAAGTGTTTTCATGGACGTAATGTACAGATGCAAAACCATAGAGCAGTAACTATTCAACATAAATTCTTAACACTCCTCCTCGATTGAAATTTCCTAAATCTTAAATCGCTAAACTACAAAATATTCAAAGAAGTTCTAAAGAAATTTAGTTTATCATATGACAAAGTTTTTGTCAGTATATCAGATACATTTTGTTCTGAAGGAACATATTTAACATGAATTTGTTTATTATGAACCAAATCTTTAACAAAGCGTGTTTTTATATCAATATGTTTTGCATGTTTGCTATTTTCTAACGTTTTTGTTAGTTCAATTGCACCTTTGTTATCTATATAAAGAATACACTGCACTTCGACATCACTCGATTGTCCATTATTGTTAAAGTCACAAAACAGTCTCTTAATATGTATTAAATCACAGGCACTAGTTGCAGCAGCAATGTACTCCGCTTCTGCAGTGGACAGGGCTACGCAATTCTGCTTTCGTGATAGCCATGCTACGACATTTCCATTGTACAAAGTAACTGATCCTGAGACACTTTTTCGGTCTTGGTGGTTACCAGCCCAGTCAGCGTCTGAATATGTTTCTATACATCTTGAAATATTCTTCTTATATACAAGTCCCATATTAATAGTGTCTTTTAAATATCTTAGGACACGCTTAGCTTGTATCCATAAGCTTTTAGTGGGTTTATCCAAATACTGGCTTAAGTATGAAGTAGCAAATGTAATATCTGGACGACACGCTACTGACACAAACATGAGGCTTCCAATGATTTGTCTGTATGGCACATTGTCAATAATCGGTTCTGTAGGATTAAACTGATATCCTTTTACCAATGGTGTTGATGCCCCTTTGCATTCTTGCATTCCAAATTTTTCTAACATTTTACTTATCTGCTTCGACTGTGTAATTTTCAAAGTTTTATTTTTTCTCTCTATTTCCATCCCTAAAAATGAACTTGGTTGTCCAAAATCTTTTATCTTAAATTCTCTTTCTAATTCATTAATTAATTTATCTACTGATGCTTGTTCTCCTGTTACAATGATATCATCCACATAAATTACTAAATATACTTTCGATCCCATGTATAGACAAAAGTCATTTTTAGATCTTTTAAGTTCTTTTTCTTGCATATAACTATCAAATCTTTGATTCCAGCACTTTGGGCTTTCTCGTAATCCATATAGTCCTCTATTCAGTTTTAAAACTTTGTTATTTTCTATCATCACTCCATCTGGTGGTTTAATATATACTTCACTTTCTAACCTGCCATTTAAGAAAACAGTTGGTACATCAAGTTGTCTAATATCCCAAGAATTTTTTACAGCTTGTGCTAATGTTACACGAATTGTTGACATTCTTGCTACAGGAGCGTAATTTTTTCCGAAGTCGTCTTTTTCCTTTATTTGATATCCTCGTGCCACTAACCTGGCCTTTTTAACTCCATTTTCTTTTTTCTTAAAGATCCACTTCGCTTCTATGATCTGTTTATCTACAGGTACATCTGTTACTGTCCATGTCTCCATTTTCTTATGAGCATTCAGTTCATTTTCTATAGCCTCTTGCCATCCCTGTTCTATTGCTTCTTTATATGTTTGTGGTACTTCTTCTGTTGTGCATAAACAGTATGCCTGATACATTTCATACTCGTTAAGATGTTTAGGTTGTTTCACCAGCCTTCCACTCTTTGTTATTGTAGGTTCTTTATCGTTTATACAATCAGGTTCTATATTTTCTCTTATTTGCTTATCTTGTATTATATTTTCTTGTGTTTCTATACTTTTTCTTAATATTTGCTCTCTTTCTTCATTACAATTTTTATTGTCGTTCACGTTTTCTTCGTAATCATAATAATACTCATTCCTTCTTTCATTATTATTTTATTGTTTTCCTTTATTGTATTGTTTTCAAATTGTATATCACTCTCATCGAAACGTACATCACACGATATTATTACATTATTTGTCATAGGGTCCCATAACTTATATCCGTTTCTGGAATAGCCAATCATTCTCATGGGTATAGCTCTTTTATCTAGTTTATCACCTCTTGGTAATATTACTGCCCATGCTTTGGCACCGAATATTTTTAATTTATTTAGCATAAATTCTCTGCCAAATATTTTTGCAGGAATTCTATTATTTATGGCAGTTGAAGGAGATCTATTAATTACATATGTGGCACATAATATGGCTTCGCCCCACAGGTATCTTGGTAACTTGGATTCTTCTAGCATTGTTCGGGCTCGATTATAAATTGTTCTGTTCATCCGTTCTGCTTTACCATTTTGTTGGGGGCTATATGGTAAAGTGTATTCTATTATTATACCTCTTCGTCTGCAAAAATCTTTAAACCATTTAGACGTGTACTCCCCTCCATTGTCACAGCGAATTCTTTTAATGTTTATACTTTTTTCTGTTCTTATTGCTTCCACATAATCTGCTAAATTTTGGGCGGCTTCTGACTTATTTTTCAACAAATATGTTTGAGTGAAATGAGAGTAGTCATCTATTATTGTTTGAAAATATCTGTTACCTTCTTTTGTTGGTACTCGGGTTGGACCAGCTATGTCAGAGTGTATAAGGTCTCCTATTTGGAACGATCTCGGTCCTTGAACCTTTTTAAATGGTAGTCTTGTAGATTTCGCCTCCATACATGGCCCACACTGCTTCTTGCTCATAGGCAAATTTAAAATAGCCAAACCCTTTCTTCCAAGATGCCCTAATCTTTTGTGCGATAAATCTTCTATTATTTGACAATCTTCAATCATTATTTTCATCTTGATAATGTATAATTTTCCACTTTTTTCCCCAAAATACTTTTGTTGTCCTCTTTGAATTTTTAAGTTTTGGTTTGAGAATATAACAGCGAAATTTCTTTCCATTAATTTATTAACTGACAGAAGGTTCTGACTCAGACCTGGTACTATTAGACATTCAATTGTTACTGGAATATTATTTTCATATAATACCTTCATAAAACCTTTTTTCTTCGCCTCTAAAAATTCTCCATATTTGCTATTTTTATTTTTAATCCTTGGTGTAATTCCTGAATATTTGTCATATATTGATATTTTTCTTGTATGAAATGTTGTGTAGCTCCCGAATCGACTATAAATGTAATGTTGTTTTCGTTGTCGTTATCTTCTATATTTGTTGAAAATGCTATGAAAAAATTTTCTGAATTCTCCATTCCGGTATTTGCTGATAAATCTAAGCCTCTGCCTCTACCTCTGTTCATCCATATTCTTCCTCTAGGTCGTTCTCTGTTTCCTCTAGATCTACCTCTAAACTGGCGATAATTATATTGTTTTATGTTGTCATGACATTGAAAAGATTTATGTCCAGGTTTTCCACATTTGTAACATGCCAAAAATGTATTTTCATTAGTATCAGTATGCTCTTTGCCCTTAATTTTAAGTTCTGCATCTAAAAGTCGAGATTTGACAAATTCAATTGTTAGCTCTTTTTCGTCGCTCATGGTTTCTAGTGTGGTTATTACGGTTTCATAATCATTTGGCAATGTTAAAAGTAAGTGGCAAACTTTATCACTTTCTTCCATTTTACATCCAGTTGCCTCCAATTCTGCTATTGTCGATTCAAACTTTAAGAAATGATCTTGTAGGTTCTGATCAGATTCACATCTCAACGTAAGAAGTTTTTTCTTCAGAAATAATTTGTTGAAAATGCTTTTTCTTTCAAATATTTTTTCTAATTGTGTTAACATATCCGAAGCGGTGTTTGATTTTTTCACTATTTCTAGATAACGGTCAGACAAACATTGTACGATGACTGATCGTGCTTTTGCGTCTTTAATTTTGAATGACTCCACATCTTTATCTCTTACATTTGGCAATTCGTTCAAAGATACTCCTTTTTCTTCTAATAATATTTTTATCCGAAATTTCCAGTTCGAAAAATTGGTTTTTTCGTTTAGTTGAGGAAAATGTATAGTTGTTACTGTCGCCATTTTTACGATTTTCGGATACGCGTTACTTCTTTTTTATTTCATTTAATATATTGTCCCTATTCTAAATCTAACGAGCGCTCTGGACCCATAACCTATTAAAACTTATTATTTGACGTGAATAAAATACTGAATACATAATCTGACTTTTATTTAATATTAATTTCCTTTTACAATCAAACAATCAACGCTTACATTTCAACCATTTTCTATTGAGAGAGAAAACCACAGAAGTGTTTCCATGGACGTAATGTACAGATGCAAAACCATAGAGCAGTAACTATTCAACATAAATTCTTTACAAAAGAAACAAAATGTTGTCGCTTTATCTACTGCCGAAGCTGAATATATAGCTGCTGCTCTAAACTCTACTGAGATACTTTATGTAAGAGGTTTATTAAAAGATTTTAGATCCGAATGTGATTGCATACTATATATTGACAATCAAAGTGCTATGAAAATGATAGAATCAAATGAAAATAGTAAGCGGTCAAAACATATTGATATTAAATATCATTTTATAAAGGACTTAATTAATAAAAAGTTGATATCTATTAAATATGTGGCCACAAATGAAAACATTGCAGATGTGTTAACAAAAGCACTAGCAAAGCCAAAACATTGTTACTTTGTAAATAAATTAAATTTGGCTTCATGAATTGTTTTATGTCTAAAAATTTTGCTTTTGTATTTAATTTCTTTGTATATGTATTTATCGAATTTTTGTTATTAATTTTATTCTAACTAGAGAGCTATTGAAGTTTAGTTTGTTTGCTTTTACTAATAATATTAAGTACAATTCCTGTTTCTAACTGAATCAGAATTGAGAGGGGATGAAGAAGAGGTATATTTTGAGTTTGACACTTGTCATATGGTTGTCACATTTGTCTTTTGTTTCTATTCCATTATGGTGTCTAAATATAATGGTTCTATTAGTAATATAAATGGTTTTATTACATTAAACTATAATTAGTTTATAACAAGAACCTTTCAGGTTTCAATAATAACTATAAATATTTAGGTGTTACGCTTGACAAGCATCTGCACTTTCGCGATCATGTCGAGCGTGTTAGTAAACTCGCCAAATTTTACATGGCCCGCCTCTCTTGTATGATAGGTAGCCGCAGTAAGTTATCGATGCGCAACAAGCGCACACTTTACGTGATGGCCATCAGACCGGTCATGACTTATGCATGCCCGGTCTTTGCTTACGCCAAAGAAACGGGACTTAAGCCGCTACAGGTCATACAGAGTAGATTCTGTAGAAAAGCCTTCGGTGCTCTATGGTACGTTCGTAACAGCCTGCTTCACAGCGATTTCGACATACCAACATTTTGCAAATACATGAAGGACGCGTCGCAGAGCGTTTCTTTGCCGCCGCGGTGGCGCACCCCAACCCGTTACTTTCGGCAGCGGCCTCTTACGAGCCCCCACCCGCCAATCACTTTCTCAGACGTCCACGGAATGTACTCACAGATCCACCTGACGATCTCACCACCGAAGTTGAGAGTCTCAGGGCTTCAGGCAGATCAGACCTTCAGTCTGACGTAGGAGAGCAGTACCTACCGCCCGATATCACCTAGTTAACGTAACGTAACGTAAATCTGCTCGAATGGCATCTGAGCCTTGTTTGTTCACAGTCGGGCCGTCCAGCTCGAACTGCCCTCCATTGCCGAGGGATCGACACGTGTCGGCCCTCATCCTTATTATTGTCATACGCCTACGAGACGGCGCCCTTAAGGCACCGCCCGTCAAAGGCATTAACACACCGAAGCATCCTCAATGCGTCAGGTAGTTGTTCATGTCAAACCCTATACACTCTCCGGAGTATAGGTTGAGGATGTCGTTTAGCCGGTCGGGCTGCACCTTCTGTGTAGAAATCCGAACCTGGCACTATCTGCGCGGTAGGTCGGGCGCGCAGGTGTCTGTATGCAGATTCGGCCCTCACTAAATAAAATAAAAAAAATCGGTCTATATATATATAGACCGATTTCATATATGAAATACCTACTCTACAATGCATCTTACAGCCTCGCGTTGGTCTCACTTCTCTAGCTTATTTAGTTTTGAGATATAGGTATTACTTTGAATAATAGTCATGCGTATGGTTAATGTTCTCCATATGTCAAGATGAACGCGGAATCTGGTCGCGAAATATACCTACATAAATTGTGTTTGTACATCAAGCCGATATTAAAACATAAGTTTCGTTATAGGACTCGTCATATACCTGCCTATATACCTACTCGTTAAATATTTTCTTTGTTGTTTTATTTTTCTGCCTGGAATATCTAGGTAAAATTTGATTACGAAAATTTTAAAATTTTATATACAAGAGTTAAGAAATTTATTTTTGTCTTGTATAAAAAATTAATATACAAGCAAACAATGAAATTGTTCGAACAACCAAGAACAAACAAATTAGGAAAAAGAAAAAAAAATGAAATGGAACGCCAATTATACCTAAGAGAGAATTTTTAAATATTGTTTATGAAAAATTGAACAACGAACAAACAATGAATTTGACCTGACATTTGATCGAACAATCAAGAACAAATGACGAACCTCATGGCGAACAAACGAATTAGAAAAAAAAAATCTTTTGATCGCCAATTTAAGAAAGAATTTTTAAATCTAAATATTATTTATAAAAAATTGAAGAACGAACAATGAAAAGAGAGCCCTGACGACGCCCACGACTGCATGTCCAAATTACAGACAGAGTGTGGAGCATAAAGGTATATATACTAGCGTAAGAGAGGAACACAGTGTGCGAATGACATCCAGCTCTTTGCGGAAATCCTACATGCGAGAAAGAAATGCAAGAAAATCTGACATAAAACCTCTTTGAACACATTTAGTCTTCTTTACTCACTTGTCAAAATAAGGTCCAGCTTTGTTTTCTATTTTGTGTTTTAATCGTTTTGAATTCTACAAAAATTAATTCTTGTGATAAAAATGGTGTAGTGTTCAGTTTTAAATTGCACTGTAACATATGTTAATAATCCAAATAAAGAGACATTTCACCGGTAAGTACTGCCAATAACATACTGTTATCTTAATGCTTATTTTTATAAAAAGCAATCCTAAATTTACTTGGTTGTACATCAGTAGTATACGGTAAATACTTTATTTTGTAAATAATTTGTTATTTTAAACAATTATGTGTACGATACAAAAATATTGTGTAAAATTACAATCAAACAATGAAGCATAGGGATTGCACAAAATGTATCGATATGTCGATATTTTCAAATATAAATATTTTGTAAATTTGATATTACCTAATTGCACCTGTTCCACTGGAATGATGTCGTTAACTGTTTTTAAACATATTGTGAGGTTTATTTAGCCTGGCAGCATATTGTAAGGGAAAGTATGACATCTATACATATATACTACACATAGGGTATATATGTAAATACAAGACTTTTTCAAATGAAAATATAAGATATATACACAATTAATTTTAATCGTTATTTATTTAAGATTTAAAATCTGATGCTCTATTTAATTTTAATCGTTATTTATTTATGATTTAAAGTCTGACGTTCTATCTGTTCTCTGATTATGAACGTCGTAAATAATTTAACTTTGAATGACAAAACTACTGTATACAATAGTTTAACCTCATTTTCCTCCAAGAAACTGCGGTGTTAAAAAATGCTTCCTGATAATGATGACTATTTCATAATATCCAGGTTTCCTGTAAACACGGTTAGCATAGAACAATGGAAAAAAATGTTAAATAGAACAGGTGGGACTCCTCGAAAACATTCTTTGGTTTGCAGTAGACATTTTACGGATAACTGTTTTGTCTAACTAAATCACCGACGACTTTTGAAGAAAGGATCTATACCTACTGAATTTGTGCCGTTAGGGGTTTCTTTTTTTTTTCATATGTGCTTACTAAGTATATTAAGTAATATACTAATAATACTTAATATCTAAAGTCAGAGCATTTATGCCAACTGTATTTTCTGTACAGGTCAATCTGAAGACCAAGCGATCGGTGTCAGCGTACGTTTACCGGGATATATCACCAGGACCTTCAACTTTAGAGCCTAAACTTTTATTTCAGCACTAATATAAAATGGATTTGAAGAAAAGTCCATCACAGTGAAAATATCAATTTTAGGTAAATTATCACTTTGTCTTTTACAAAAACTTGTTCCTTTATATTCAAATAAAACTTAATTACCTATTACACAAAGAAACAAAAGATATTATAGACTAGTCCAAGGCATCCAAGGCATAATTTGTGGTGCAGTGAGATGACGCGACACTCAATCGAGTAGACAATGTGACGTCATGGGGAGCGTTCAAGTATTACGTAACACAATTTTTGAAGATTTTAGACCCTCCCTCCCCCCCATGTAACGCACCGTAACGTTTCTCTGTACCCCCCCATCCCCCTCCCTAAACGTTACGTAACATTTAAGTGACCTCTAAAGTTTAAAGTCACAAAGTATAATACCTTTGATATTGTAATATTGCGTTTGCAGTAGTAATAAACAAAAAGGAGATAATTTTATGTTTTAATTTAGGCATAAATCAAATAAGTGTATGTACGCAAAAACACAATTCCGTTGCAATTACTGCTCCTCTGTCCACGGGTTTGCCAGCCACTCAGTCTCTTTCATTGCTGGTAATCGGAGAGCAGACGAAAAAGGTTCCGCTATTGTTAAACCATTTGCATCAACTTCGTCTTCATCGAGCCAATCGGCATCCTCAGACAATGCTTCACTATGGCGCACAATGCAAAGCAGCTCATTTGCCCTTCTGGCAGCAAGTCGCTGTAGCCGTACTCTACTCTCACGAGGTTTTTGGGCAGTCTTGCCATGCACGTAACGACTGTGCGTTTGCACACTCTTTTGGGATTTGAAATAGATCCCACAAGTTGCACAAATTCTGTTCTTGAGATCAGATTGTACTGATGGACAACAAAAATCATAAGGCATTTGCTTAAACCCTTCTAGTGGAGGCGACAGATCAACGGACAACCTCACAAGAAATGGTGAAAACTTGCATGATCCTTTATCTAGCTGACTAGGTACCACGAGCTTGCTTGGGGTTTGAAGGATTGGGCAGGGTGGCGGCAAGAAAGTATCCGGAAAGACAGATTTTAACGCACTCCTCGAGGGGGAACAGCAAGATTCGTCCGTGCATTTCATCACTTGCAATAAATATTGCGATTCACGGACGTGAGCGCTATACCACGCCAGATTAGGTTCTCCTGGATCCTGCATGCTATCTTCAGGCTTTTTATATTCCGCCGAAACATCGTAGCTGTCAATATTCATTTCACTACAGACCTTGGCTAGTGACTCTCCAGCGTGCTGGGAATTGCGTTTTTCCAAATCTTCATCAACAGTAATTCCTTTGTCGTCGAGATGAGAACCAAAATGTTCATGCGGCAGGATAAGACCTGACACGCATTTGCTGAGTGGGGCCATGCGTCGCTCTACTCGATTGAATGCACTCCGCCCAGGAGCATTAGCCGCTATGAACAGGGCGTCCAGGTAGTATTTTTTTAAGTGTTGAATGGCAAAATTCTTGACTTCCAAATAGCGCGGATTTTCGTCCGGTCCACCGTCTACAAAGATGATTATCACTGGCTTCACGGTGTTCGATTCTGTCATCACCAAGGGTTTGAATGCAGACACTGATAAAAGTGATTTGAAATCATAAGCATGGGTGTTCGCTGTGGAAGATGAGTGTTTTCCACTCCTTATGGATATGTGTGTCGGACCGTTGTAACCAACAGCTTCTTCCTTACCTAAACCGTCAGGATCCACGTTGACGCCGGCATATACAGACAGAATAAGTTTGTGCCGCTCTGCTACGACCCAGTCATGGTCAGGTAAAAGTACATAATCATAAACGAAAAGGGTTGCCAACTTAGGAAAACAGAAATAAAAGTAACGCACAATACAATCCAGGGATTCCCCGTAAAACATAAACGAAAAGAGTTGCCGATTTGGAAGATTCTGATTCCTTAGTTTTTTTATTAAAATAAAAAAAAATGTTACGTAACGCGTTGTTTAATACCCCCCTCCCGCCCTTGTAACGCACCGTAACGTTTTACAAGACCCCCCCTCCCCCCAAATTGCGTTACGTAATACTTGAACGTTCCCATGGGCAGTAAGAATCCACCAGTCAAACCGCACGAAAATACATAATAATAATAATAACGTGCACATTACAACGTCGTGGCCCCAAACTAAGCATTAGCTTCTGTTTTGCGTACCAAGCGAAGACATCACATACATATAACAACCAAGACCCGGTACCAGTATCGATATTCATCATATAAATACTGACCCGACCTGGGATTCGAACCCGGGACCTCCAGCTTCGTAGGCAGGGTCGCTACCCACTAGGCTAAGCGGTCGTCAAATTAATAAATATCAATAATTTATTTCTCAGTCATTTATTGACGAATTTAAAAAAAACTTTCACTGTTTTATTAGTTTTGGTTTATCTTTCAATTCTATCGAGTTAAATTGTATATTTTGAACATCATGAACTTCTCTATTGTAAATGTTTTTATTTTGTACATTCTCATTTTTTTGTTTACAAAGAGTTAAAATTTTGTTGTTATGCGTTGCAACGTGACGTATTGTAATTAAAAATAAAAATCGTTTATTTATATTGTTTTATTTATTACTTGGCTTGTATTCAACTAAATATTAACATTTCCATAATGATGTTAACGCTTTCTTTACTTCTGCAAATTTTTTATTATCAACTGTTAACAAAAAAAAATATTTATTGGAGTAAAGGAAATGGCATTTGAATTGACTTATTGATGATTTGTCATTTTAAAAAACTAAAAGTTAGGAAAAGTAACTCAAAACAAAAATTATGTAGTATAGCAGATTCAAAATAATAAATAGGATTGCCGATTTCGACTTATGATATCGCGGTAATTTCAACGACACATTATCATGAAAGTACTACGTGCTATCGATAATATAAAAAACACCCATGCACATCACTAAAACTGGCTCAACCACATGTGAATTTTGCACACATACTCATTTCCGTTTCGGTCATGCGATGTTTAGATGACAGTTGGTCTCCTACGCTAGTATATATATGTCTATGGTGTGGAGTAAGTGTTGCAATCATTATGGTTGCAATGGAAATTGTAGTGGAAATACATACAGAATGTCGACTGGATCACAGTCCCGATTTATATTTCGTGGATTGACATGGACTGTCAGACTGTCACACATCTGACACTGACAGGTCAGACTGGATCAGATTGTAGTATTTTGACAACAAAAATCGCAAATTAAAACTTTTAAAACATACATTTATGAAATATTAATAATTAAGACAACCGACCTACTAATACTGCCTACATTCTATGGAAGCACCTAATTAAAATTACAAGCATATTACGAGAAAACTGCATTCCGAGAATGGACGATTCTAAGAAAACACAGGCGACTAACGTTGAAGAAATAAAGAATAAAGGCAACCAGTGTGTAAAAGAAGATAAATTCGTCGAAGCCATTCTACACTATACCCAAGGAATCAAGTTGGACCCTACGAATTATGTGTTGTACAGCAATAGATCATACGCTTTTCTCAAATTAGATCAACATTATTTAGCATTACAGGATGCGAATGAAACTGTTCGATTACAACCCCAATGGGCAAAAGTTAGACATTGTTCATTTTAATTCTCATTTCAAAATCTAATTGAAGGGTTGGCTTTCCATTGTTGCCTGATGAAAATTGTATTCATAAAAATGATCAATTTGAAATCTGGCTAAGATAGGTTGATGGTCCATCATTTCAAAAAAATAGGTTAGGTTATGGTTTGCTAGTGATAATGCGAGAAGCGAAGCGGAGCGACGAGCCACTAATAAACCTTATATTTTTTTTTTCATTTCCTTAAAAAAATATTTACTGCACGAGGTTCCGACACTCCTCCCCCATAAGCCTAAATAAATATTTTGTAACTTTTCAGCAGTCTACAATGGAAAGCGATACCTATTTGAATGTTGAAAAATTATTAGTTACCTCTGTACCGTTTCTAGAACTGAAAACAATAGGCATCTTCATTTTATCCAACACCAAAAATTTGTGAACTTTTGTGTTCTTTTTCTCTAAATCCCAGTCAAACTGCGGGAACTACATCAAATTGTTATGGTACTGCTACACATGCTCATTATTAATATGAAAGCATGCTACTTATGAGTAAGTGCTACCCAGTAGCATATGTTTTAGCAATGCTAGAATTAAGCATGTTTAAACATCAACTGCTTGTTGATTCTCGAGCATGCTACGTGAGATGCGGTAGGAAGAGGTGGTGCTCGAGAGTATGTTTGAACATGTAAGGCTAATATCCAATTGCAGCTCTTGGCGAGTGTGTGTGCCCATTAAAAGATTACTTGTTGGGTGATGAAATAACTATGATGTCTGTTTATGTTATAGCCACTATGTCTGGAAACCCATATTCATCTATACTAGGTATACTATTATATAACGTTCTATATAGTATGTATGTTTGTTCAGAATTAACTTAAAAAGTATTTAATGGATTTTAATGAAATTTGCTTTTCTTCCTTATGACTAGAAGTGCTATAGGCTATGTGTAGTTTTTATTTAACTTTCTATTGTTTTCACCGCTTCATCTTTAAATTGATTTAAATAAAAGCTATAGAGGCTAGACCTCTAACTGAGGAAACATAAAGGACTTTTTACTGCAGTCCACCTGCATGTCTCATCTTTCCATGGCTGAACTGCAGAATCAATCTTGATAACATTTAAAGAATGAGAGCCACCTTCCATACTATGTTTACCTTGTCAAAATGGTGCAGTGATTTGTGAAGGCGATGGACGAACTGATGCGTATGAAAAGCTTGGTTCTTAAATAGAAATAATATAATTATAATAATATATAATGTGGGTTTTTATAGATATTTGTAAAAACAAATTAAAATATAATTTTCTTCTGCCTACATAAAAAAAAACGGTACGTCAAATAATACCGATAGATACTATATTGCATTGATTGAATCTGCGATTGATTGCACAAATGTCTTTATCAGTTGTATCTTTCATTGTGACAATTGCTGACGTCAATCAACCATGAATGTGACGACATGACAACTTTTTTTTCCCCCTATGGTTCCAGAAGCAAAGGCATATAATTAACTTAATGCACTTAAATGTTTACAAAAATATCCAAGAAACCCCATTGTACAAATCAAAATTGTTATTGTATTATTTAATGATACAATGTATATAACTTATTTACCAAAAACTAAGCATCGCTGTGATAACCCCTTTTATACATAATTTTACTAGGCAGATATGGCGCTCATTCTTTGGTAGGCTAACATCCTGAAGACCGGCATAAACAACTTTTTACACTGCAGATGAAGATAAAGGGGTGTTTCCATAAATTCTCTTTTTCTCCACAGGCCTTCCTCTCCTGGTTATGGTGATAGATAGCCCTTGGTTTCCCTTTGATTCTAACTTAGCGGTGGCTGTGAGTGATGAAAATATGTTATGGAATTTTCAGGTTGAGAACATTCTGGTTTTATTTCGAAAGTTTCAGCTTTTTCTAGAAAGCGTTTCTTTGGCAGTACCAGTACAAATGTGTCGTTCATCACAAGTGGAAAGCTAGTTTTTACTCATAATAAAAATAACATTCCAAGGAATAATCATCATCAACTCGTATCTATTGTGTGGGAGGGAAATAAAGATTATTATTGTTATTATCTCTCCACTGCGGAAGAAGGATTGCCACCACACACAATTCTCTGCCTTTTGCATCCAACTACCCAAAGTGCTTAAGCTCATCTCTGTACCTGGCCAGGGGGCCTCCAACGCTTCATTTCTCGGTACGTAGTCTCCACTCGAGACCTCGTCTACCTCATCAGTTATATGGCTAATGTGACAGACCCATTGCCACTTCAGCTTGCTGATCATTGGTCAGTGTTAACCACTTTGGTTCTTCAACGGGTTTCTGTGTTTCTAATTTTATCCATCAAAGAAATACCGAGCATAGCCTGCTAAGCGACATCAAATTTGTGGACTAGTCCTGCCTTGAGAGGCCATGTTTCGGCATTAGGTCACATTGGTTGAAGACCTTGATCTTCAGAAATTGTGGTAATGGTGAACAGATGACGAAGCTTAATGGATGTTAAGATTTATTAAATACCATGAACATCCTCACATTGACAATGATAATCCTGCAAAAGTTGTACCTATATTTTGTTGTTGTAGTTCTCTTGTATATTCACTTTTGAATTATCAATCTGTCCATATTGGATGAAAGCCTGTGATAAATAGCATGTGTATTTTATTTGATCGTTTAATGTCAGCATGATTTTTCGGGAGTGTGCTTATTATAAGCAAATGAGTATAATTGGTAAGCTATAATGCTAGTAACTAGCATGTTTATAAAAAGCATGTGTATCAGTACCTTTAAGATTTATAATATTTTGTTTAATCAATCAGTGTCTAGTTTTACCATTTCTATGTTAATGGTTGTACTGTTAGCATATTTAGTTCAGAATCATTTATTATTTCTAACATTATTTAATATATTTCAGGGTTATTTTCGAAGGGCAGAAGTGGAAGCAGCTAGTGAATTGTATGATGAAGCTATCATTTCATACACACGAGCATTACAGTTTGAACCCCACAATACAAAACTTATGGAATGTATTAAATCCATAACGGAAACACAAAAGAAAAATATTAAAGGTAAGTTTATTAAACACTATTAATAAACTTAATTTTAATTATTAGGTATAAAATAAGTTTTAGAAAAATATTTTAATTTTTTAATTAAGTTTTTGCTTTTGTTCCGTTCCCAGAAACTTCCAATCATATTTACAAAATTCAAAGATACCTCAGGATGAATTACAGTACAATCATTTTAATGTAAATTTCTTAATTTATTTTTATTAATTAAAAATTACTAAAAATATGCTAACCATACAATCATCTAATACAAAGAAATCATTTTTTATTTTTCAGATAATCAAAATTTAATATGGCTTTGCACATGTATTGGTTTGATAATAGGTATTGCTATTGCAATAAGTGATTATACATTTACTGAGAAGCAGACACTTAATGTGAGTTTCTTTGCAAATCATTGTACTTACATAAATTGATTTACTCTTATTGGAATTGGGAATTCGTGTAGTTTTATCATAATGTAATTATCATTGTTCATTTGTAATAAATAAACTCATAATAAGCTATATAAATAAATTCAAAATACCTACCAATTACTCACTGACTCATAATCAACCCTGAGACGAAACTGCTGAAGCGAAGCGAATTACATGGAAATCGGACATTAAGTTTGTTTTGTGACATTAACATCCACTAAGAAAATATTTTTTAAATTCTATCCCTAAGGGGGACCAATAGGAGAGATGAGTTTGTATGGAAATCCATCATTTTTAAAGTTAAATGCATGAAAATTGGTATTTGGACTTTGAGGCAGAAACTAAATATGTCTTGTTTCAAGATTTGGAAATTCAGCCCATAAGGTAACAAAATAGAGGGTGACTATTTTTATGGGGCTTCTGTCAATTCTGAACTGAAATGCATGAAAATTGGTATTTGGCCTTTGGGTCAGAACTAAATATGTTACAAAATTTTCGAAAGTTAACCCTTAAGGAAGCAAAATAGAGGATGAAAGTTTGTATGGGACTTCTGTCAGTTTCGAAATTAAATGCATGAAAATTGGTATTTGGCCTTTAAAGTCACAACTAAATATATTGTTTTAAGATTTTTGAAAATGTAACCCTTAAAGTGATAAAATATGAAACGATTTGTATAGGAATTATTAAAGTTAAAACTGTGAGATTTATTATATGGCAATCGGCTTTTTAATTATTTAATTAAAAAAATCTGTTTTAAAAGTTTTAGAAATTTAACCCTTAAGGGGAAAATTAGTTAAATATTAGTATTTAACCTTTCCGTTGCAAATTAAAAATGAAATGTTTCATTGTTTTTGTAAAGTTACAAAATAACCATTAATACATGCTAATACACAAATGTAATCCACGGGAGCGAGGCCATGTAAAAATGTAAAAGTAATGTAAAAGTGTGTGGGTTGGTTAGTCCTTCTTTCATGCAGCAACGGATCCGCATAATTTTTTGCATATATATACAGTC
Source organism: Luffia ferchaultella (assembly GCA_949709985.1). Classification (NCBI taxonomy): domain Eukaryota; kingdom Metazoa; phylum Arthropoda; class Insecta; order Lepidoptera; family Psychidae; genus Luffia; species Luffia ferchaultella. The sequence goes on from OX453254.1 coordinate 14,521,943, forward strand.
TTTTATTTAATTTGGACTCTGAGGGCAAATCCTAAACCATAAAAGATATGAGAATACTGTATTAGAAGACATTCCCTCTTTGTCAAAAAAATGAAAAGTGCATAATATTTTTTTTGGTCAAGTGCGAGTTTTGTCTAAAAACCGATAGTTCTCCCAAAAAATTTTTTTATGTAAATCGATCCAGTATCGTGTAAAGAATAATTCTTTGTATCGACCAAAAAAATTATCCGAGCAGCGGGAGTTGGTCAAATTTTGCATAATGTATCAGTAATTTGATAATAACATATCTTAAGAGCCTTAGTACACGGTCCATCCTGCTGAACAGCAAACCGCCTCCCAACCCCCTTGTACTGCTCGGATTGGTCTACATAGAGTGTATCGGGGCAGTGTTTGAGAGGCGGTTCGCTATACAGCAAGGATGAACCCTGTTTATGGCGCTTTACATAATTTTCATTGATGAGCATTTGTGAAAACTTGAATACTTTTAAATAAGCAACAGGTATAATTTACAATGTTTTATTTAATTGTAACAATAAAAAAATTGCAAGTACTAAGATTGACCAAGTAAATGTTCTATGTGTCCACCGTTTTGAGTTATGCATAAATTAGCAGGCTTTAGTACACCCTTTGTAGCTTTTGATATGGAACTGTGGTGTGTGTCGTTTAAAACTTCTAAAACACTATTCTTTAGATCTTGCACATTATCATAGCGAGATTCGTATACTTTATTTTTAAAATGTCCACAAATTAAATACTCTAAAGGTGATAGACCAGGTGAACGCGGCGGCCACTTTGTAGGGCCATATGTTCCCATCCATCTCTCAGAAAAATGTTCATTTAAAAAATCTTTACATCTTGTACTATTATGCGCCGGAGCTCCATCTTGTTGTAATAAAATATAATTAAATTCACTTAAAGGCAGGTTTTCTAATTCGTCAACTACGTGATTTAAAATATGCAGATAACTTTCAGTATTTAACATACCCTCGTAAATTTGTGTGGCGAAAATTTTGTTATTTTAATAGCACACCAACAGTTAAATAAAAAGCGGACCTGATTGTCGTTCTTAAAGGATTTCTTGTAGAACAAAAATAATTATTTTGTCTATTATACATTACGTTTTTAGGAAAATTACTTTCGTTGGTCCATATTATTGATTGTAAAAAATTTAAATTTGTAGTCTGTACTCGGGCACATATCCAGTGACAAATTTGTAATCTGCCATTTTCATCGCCAGGTAGTAGTAGTGCTTGCACCGGTCTGCCTTCTATGTAACATTTAAATTTTTTGAGAATCCTTCTTACAGTCGATTCGTTGAATCCGGTATTATCCGTTGGTTCGGTCAATGATGCTTTTGGGTAAGCTTCGAAAAATCCTAGCACAGCGATTATTGCATTATCGGTAATAACAGTCGCGGGCCTATTGTTTTTTTTGTTTAAAAGCACCTTGTTGTCGCAGATTACGTATCAAAGTATAAAATATTTTGCGATCCGGCAATTGACGATCAGGATATCTTTCCCTGTACCACTGTAAAGCATTTCCAAGGCACTGATTGTTTTTAAAATATGCTTCAATTAAATCTACTTTTTCGGTGTTAGGCAATTCCATTTCACAAGCAATTACTTATTTTTACAACTAACAAAAAAAAATGACATTCAGTTTGAAAAAAAGGAAGTATTGAGTGAATCATATCATAAAATTTTTGAATTTAGAACTACTTCCTTTTTTTCACCTAACCTAACCAATTATTAGGTAACGGCCAGTAACAAAGTATAATTTATAGGCGATTAAGTTTTTTTTTTTTCAATTTTGACCAACTTCTGCTGATATTTTTTTTTAGTGCATAGAATGAATTATTCTTTGCACGATACTGGATCGATCTGGATTTAGACAAAACTCGCACTTGACCAGAAATTTAATAATGCAGTTTTACTCTTTTTTTTAAAGATAGAATGTCTTCATATACAGGATTCTTATATCTCTCATGGTTTAGGATTTGCCCTTAGAGTCCAAATTAAATAAAAGACTATACTATAGTTTACGAGCTGGAAAATGTTATGGCTATTTTCTATCTCAAAAGAAGGCACGGATTCTGTGAGATACTTATTCTTCATGCTAAAATGCCTCAACATGTTTTGATAAGATTTGGTACCTAGAGATGTATTCCAAAGGTAGAACTTTTAGAATAGAATAAATAGAATTAAGGTAGAATAAGTGTCAGAACTTTTTAGAATGTTTGATAATGTCCTGGAAAGTCGCGTCCCTTTAGCGGTCCTAGTACAACTGTAGTCCACGGCGAAGCCGCGGGCGGAAAACTAGTAGTATACAGGTGAGGTTTTAATGACCAGCCAAATTTTATTAAAATTTGGCTGGTGATAGTTTTATGATGCTGATGAGGTTTTAATGACCAGCCAAATTTTATTAAAATTTGGCTGGTCATTAAAACCTCATCCTGTATACTACTAGTTTTCCGCCCGCGATTTCCGACCTTTGATAAAAATTCGTTGGGCGTCTTGTTCCTTTTTAGTATCGTTCAATAGGAAAATATTCAGTTAAGATTATGTAAACCTTTTCCAAAATTACCAATATTACTAGTCACCGTTCACGAGGGCGCCAGTGCACGTGCACGTGCACGCGCCCCGCCCACATGCCTCGTCTTTTCGTATGTAAGTAGAAGGTAGCCAAATTTTGTTAAAAAACATTTAGAATATAATTATTGATTATGAATATTTGACCTAAATTTTTATTTACGTTATGAGGTCTATTGATGATACCTAACATCTAGAAAAATTTTGCCTGGTGACTAAAATCTCATCCTATATAATTATGTAATTTGCGTGACGATTTTTTGTGTACTTTGTGGTTCCATTAAAATACCCAATACTGTCTTTGTCTCTGCTAATTACCTATGTTCGTACATGTAATAATGATCAGTATGGACATACATAACTTATCAAGTTATCTTTGAGAACTCCATATGAGTTAGCCTTAATTTGTATTCAAGTAAATTTAAGTTAGACACAAAAATATATGTAGTTTAAATCTCAAGTTCTTGTTTGAATTTTCAGCATCCAGTCATCATGGTGATATTTTCATTGGCGCTGGCGGGATTGGGGTGGGGTATAGGAAAATCAGCAGTATTGATGAGGACATGGAGTGCTGGCAAGTTGTCACCACCTGCAGATTTAGGTGATTTTGATTAGATTTAAAACTAGATTTATACTCTGTCAACGCCAGGGTTAATTTGAAACTTCTAACTTCTGAATTTGAACTTGTTGACTTTAGGTGTGTTCTTATTTACAACCACCTGCTGAGACATCTCAGAGCCAATTTATAAACGTCAAAGTTAATACCATGTGTCATGTTGCATAATTAACCATGTTGGACCACATAACAGTTGACATACTGAAATTAGAGCATCCACTTGCACACTTTTGTTTTTTATAATGAAACCGAAGAAATGTTTATTTTACTAAGAATTAAATAAACCAACAAATAATTATGACATTAGCCCCCCAGATTTGTTTGATCTTTCCATATTTGGTTTTTAGCTATCATATATAGTGATAACAAAGGAATTACTTCACTTCACTTGAACTACTACTTTACTTCACTTGAAACTGGATACCCATTTTATGATTATGAATTTTATTTGAACATTGGTAATAGGGTATTTCACTACTATTATGATGTAAGTAAGATAAGCTATATATTATAGTCGAGGTGTTTATAGGCACGAGACGAAGCCGAGTGTTTATAATAAACCGAGACTATAATAGCCAGCTTACTGAGTACGAGCTTCATACGACGTTTTTCAATATGTTTGCAATTAAAATAAAACTTCAAATGTAATAATAGCGGGAACAAAGGGCACGAGCGGGTTGCTTTTTGCGGTTTACGCATGCGTCACAAACAGAATGCTCGTTTGTGATTGGCGTAAAGTAAAAAGGCCTAGTACTGTAAAATACAACATTACAGTACAAGTATCGATGTCATATGTCTTAAAAATATATTATATTTATCAAAAAAAATATAAATATAGACTTTATATGATAACAAAATTATATTTGGTTGAAGAATATGGAAATTATAAGCTATTAAAATTTTATCTCTGTCTCTTTCTTGCAAAATCATATTTAACATTTTAAATGACCTAACGTCACATATGAGTACACCGAGCCATGCGGTATTGCACTCTGTCTCAGGACATTTAAAACAATCATAACTATGTTAATAATGGTTTATTTTTTAAATTCTTTCACTGTTATATGTTTAGAAAACTCTTTCATATAAAATGATTTTTAAAAAAATATTCAACTAGCCTATTATATATATGTATGTGCCTCAACAGACTTTTCACATTAACTTTGTTATCACGTGTAACTTTTATGATAGGTGAAACTTACATGGAAGGATCAATGACAGTTTTTATAAATTATACTTTCAATATGCATTTTATTTAGCTGCCATGGTACCACAGACAAGTCAACCATTACACCACGCTTTAATAAACGTCAGTACGAAAACGAAATCGCCAAAAAGTGGCGGGTTGTAGGGAGAGGTCGGCTAGTTTTCATTGGCTCGTTCAAAATTGACAATTTAATGGCTTCCAACGTGCTTCCAACTGACGGCTCACTAGTGATGTAGTTATGTAGTGTCACTACATAGCCTTGGCGAATGCTACTCCCTGTTAAAGCGTGGTCTAAAGGTTGACTTGTCTGTGCATGGTACAGACACATATATCCGATATGAAACATCCATTGAATCAGTTCAGCCAATTTCAAATTAATGCATGATTACGATTGTATGAAAATTTCCAAGTTTGGGTTGTTTTTAACTCCATAATTTGATAATGAAGGTAACAACATTTTTGTGACATAATATCATAGTCATAATGACAGTTTTAACAAAGGAATTGTTTTACGTGTGTATGTTGTATTAATGCGCAGTTAAGGAAAAACATGATAAACCAATATTACCTAATACTGGCATTCTGTATTGTTTCATTATTTTGTTTCTGATAAAGAGCTATGACAATAAATTCGTTTTGAAACATCATTAATGATTTATTAACATATGATTTCCTGTTATTTCAACAGAGCAGAAACTGAAAGAACAAGTTTGTGCTCCATTCTCAGTAGGTAACTTCAGATTTCAGGGATATTTTACTGTGAATTGTGACCATGCCCATTGTATCTTTACTATTGTAGGTTGTCACGTCTGGTCTGGTTGTAACGGTTTGTAAGTTTTTCTTAAGGAATAGATAACTTAACCGTCATCCTTGTCACAAATAGTCGCATTCATGTGACCTGCTACCCCTGTTGCAACGTAACACTTACGTGCAAAAGCGTCGTACGACACCAAATAAACGATAAGTTCATGTAAATGGTTGGCTTCTTTCAAAGTCGGTATTGAACTGAATGTCAGATCGTGCAAACACGCCCACTACTAGATACGCGTGTTCTAATATCGAAGCTGGTCTCAGAATCGTCTGTGCCGACAATTCACTGAGTGTTTGTGTTCCAACTCTCTCGTGTGCATGTCGCGGGCATGTGAAAGGCGTGGTATATGTTATATTTAAAAGAAAGCAAAAAATCTTTCTCTGATTTAAAAAACGACTATATTTTTGGACGCATATATACTAAGCAACGAGGTCTGAAAATTTAAGGTTTTGCGCCGGTGATCCCCTTTAGGAAAAAATTCTGTACACAGTAGTGAAGGGTTGAAAGACTGTTTTATTTACATAACTCCTAGCCATATTTAATATTTTTGATTACTGTAAACCTATGACCCCTCCCCCCATTCCCATCATGTCTCGTTACGCTTCCCAACCCTGCACATGAGAAATAATTAACAGATAATACTCAAAAGGATACAAAAACATTACAATGAAATTCTATAAGACACCTACACAAACATTATGGTTTTTTTCTTTTTTCATTTCAGATACAAGTGGCAAAGTGAAAGAAGATGAGACTGTACTTCCTGAGAAAAGACAAAGCAAATATAGCAAAGCGCAAGCTAGACAAAGATATAAACAAGGCAAACTTTAGTCTTAATTAAATTAAAAACATAGTACTTATCAAATTATACCTATAAAAGACTTGGTGAATTTTCCTAAGGTTCGGTGATGGATATCATTAGATTTAAAAGTCAAACTTTTTAATATTTTTAACGAGTGCTTTATTAATTATAGGGACAAATGTTAATGGTTCACTGAAATAAAATTTGTTTTACATTTGAATGTCGTAGTTACTTAATTTGAAACATCAACCATTGTTTAGGGAAATTAAATGTGTGGGTGTATATTTTGAAAAACACTGTTTCTGATATAGGTCAAAATTATATTAATAGGGGTTTTGTTCTGATATTGCCTTCCTGGATACTGACTACTCTGAATAAAAATAAAAGCTGCAATGTTACAGTTTTTAATTTGACACTTTTTAACTTCCCGCTATCCAAGGGAAGTTATTGGTTTGGGTCCGATTTTCGAAAATCGAGTTTTCAACAGAACTCCACGTTTTGAGGTCCTGGGAAGCCATTCTGACTATTTCCGGTTGGACGTCCGTATGTGTGTGTGTGTGTGTGTATGTAACTTTTTTTTGTACGATATCTTGAGCATGAATCAACCGATTAAGATCCACGATACGGCGTTCGAAAGGGTTTATCGAGACTTAGATCTGATTAGATTTTGAAGTCAATCGGTCGAGGTTTTTCAAAAACATTCAAAAAATAAAAAAATAAAATTTTTTAACGTTTTTTTTAGATAACCTTGAGATTTTTCAACCGATCTACTTGAAATTTTCTATACGTTTTTTGTGCGTAAAAACTGCGTTGAATGCCGTAAAAAACGAAAATCGAACGACGTGTTCAAAAAATATCGTAGTTTATAAATTTCCGAAAAAATGTTTTTTAACATAAATTTGAGATTTTACAACCAATTGATTTTTAACTTTATACAAAAAATTTATGCTCACCAAATTGCATAGAATACCGTAAATTGCATTGAAATCAAACGAAGTGTTCAAAAAATATCACAGTTCAAAAATTTCCAAAATAATGTTTTCTTTGAATATGTCCTTGTTTTTTGAGCTCAAAGAACTCTAAATTTATAGAAATTCATATTTTGAGCTTGGAGAGCTCAGAAAATAAATATTGTGAGCTCGAAGAGCTCAAAAAAACCATGAACATCAATATTTTGAGCTCGAGCAATAGCTTTCTAATAGGGATAATTTCGAGCGCTTTGATCTCGAAAATTACGGGAAGTTTCAGGGATGGCCTGCAGGGTCAACCGATTTTTTTTAAATAGAAGCCTTTCGTATTCTAAATTCAAAATCTATAAAACAATTCTATAATTGCTTTTCAATTGTTTTCACAAAAGTGTCAGCTGTCGATGATGTGATTCAAGTAATTTTTTATTAAGAGTTCTTTCAAGACACTAGCGCAGTAAATACATTGTCATAATGCTGTGCTTAGAGGAAACATAACTAGTGAAACCACCATGCGTTTTCGGTTTAATCCTTTTGCAGTGAAAAGTTTGACTTGCAAATGAACCAAGAAGTAGGCCAATAATGAATTGCAAGCCATGGTGGGAGCTGATGCGTATCAATCTAGCGCAGAATTAGTAATATGGTTTGAGGTTAGCATGCTCATAATGATGACCCATTTGCACCGAATTTACAAAATTAAAAAAGAAGTACAACTGGCCAAGTGCCTTACAAGTCAGACTCATTATGAATCGGCGTTTTCAATATTATTTAAATGTGTATTTAAACAACAATACTAAAAATACATTATTCATAATAACTTGAATTTATAGATTCATGACTAGTTTAGTTTTTGAGATGACCCCATAAATGGGTCACTATATAAGTTTTGTGAGAAGCCAAAAGTGAACAATATATTTTGATACGTAATTTACATAATATTTTTTCATAGTATTATTTTTATATTAAGTAGTATTTATTATTCTCTGCAAAATTCCATCCATCTAAATCATCTCGAAACATTTAGTCCCAATCTTCCCTTGACAGGTCAGAAATGGCTGTTACCTAGGTAGCCTCCGCTTCTTCGCCACTTGAAAAAAAAAACTTTATTTTATCTTTGACAATTAGGAATAAAAAAAATCACAGGGAGCTAAGTCGGGCTGTAAGGTGGATGAGGTAGGGTTTTAATACGAGATTCTTTAGTAAACGCCTTTATTCTGAGGGAAGTCTGTAAAGACGCGTTGTTGTTACATTTGAAGTCAGTTAAATCGTATCCACATGCTCGACGCAACAAGCTGATCGACACTATGACAGAAAAAAATGTAAGCATATATTCTGCTACCCATGCGAACCCGGGGCGGGTTGCTAGTGTATTATAAAAAAATATCAAAGTACATATACCAGCTGTCTAGTAGGTACCCATTATCCTATTTTGTGCCAATACAGACTTTGCGTAGTTCGTGACTAGGCGGCCGTGTGTAATGTCCCAAATATTATATAGAGTTGATTTACATGTGTAATGAAGTTGAAAGCTTACTCACCCGGTTGTGTCGCGGTTCCATTTGTTTCTTACCTGACGCCGGAAACTATATTTCTTCAGACCTTGATACTCAACAGTTCATCGTTTGAATATCCCTTGAGAAGAACCGATCTGTCAGATATAGGGCAGGATTCATGCTATTTAGAATTAAGAGTATACCGCAATACACAATATTACAACATGGACATGACTCAATAGTCTAACATGGGTGACACTACCATAGCCCGTTGCGTTGCAAAACATATCCAAGGTCTGTTCGACACTTCTCGAACAAATATTGTCAATATCGCCATGTACATGACGGATTCTTAATAGATATCGACACAGCAAACTTATAGCAACTTAAGACATAGAATACCTCAGAAAATATGCGATTTTACCCTCCCATCCCCGCAGACATTCGTAAAGACCGAAGCGTGTGTCAAAATGAGATGATTAGTCATAGACTAATAACCACCATAATAGCCCCAATCCATATTTTTGCTTGTAATTACAATTCTTATAACTTATTTAGAAAACGGTTTCCGTAAAATACTAGTAATTTTACTAATATTTTTAAAAATATATAATTTAGGTTAATAAATACACCAGATAGCAAAAACATAAAACATGAAATATTCTCAATTTATTTCTAACGAGATTTTTTTTTACTGATTGTGTTTTTAAATTCACAAGTCATTAGACACTATTATCCATTTTCTTGTCGGTTTTCAAATATAAATTTGTTTAATTTTTGGATGCCTGGCTCTTAATTCCTAAAACTGAATAGCGGCTTAAGGTGGAAAAATTATGTGCAAGGTATACAAAATTACTTTGTGCTACAAGGAAAAGATAGGTACCTACTTATTGTTTATTTCATAATACGTAAGGGCCTGAAAAAAATATTATAATTATCATGAAAACTGCAATGAAAGTGGGAATACTTTATTGATCCTAGTGTAAAATGTATTTCGAAAATTGCATCAATACAATATATTCTTTGAATAAAATTCTTGGTCTCATGCCTTACTTTTAAATAAATCCAACATAATATATGCTAAGGAAAATAATCTATACAACAATAAAGTACTAACTTTATACATCAACACAGTAATGACAGTGATGAAATTTACAATACATTTACACAAATCAATGGAAAGTACGGCCGACCAAACCAAGCGCCATTCTTAGAATAACGCCTACGCTCAAACAACCAAAATGTTACACAATCTTCAACGCAACGGTAACAAACATAATTATTATTATGTATATTAATTAATATTTAATTTTATTGTATTGTAGAGTTGCACTTTGGTGTTTAAAATTATTACTGTCCTTTTTACATGAGATATGTCAATCACTGTCTGAGATTGCCTTCTTTCGTCGTTTGGCCTGTTTGGGCTTCACTATTTCTTCTTCCTGAAATCAAAAAGAATCATCACAATTTTCATTGCAGCAATTTGTTTGATCTAACTCTAGGAAAATTTGTAAGAAACAAAAGCGCATAATAGTAACGCGGGCGATTAGTGCAATGTGTAACTAACCATGATACCCTTTAAGATGCTTTAATTTATCAAAATGACAAATGACAAATAATATGCAAAGCAATATCAATTTCTTTTTCTAATTTCTAATCATCTTCTTTAATTACGATTTTAATTTACCTAATATTAAAGAAAAATATCTAACCATTTAAAATAGGTTCTTTGAAACAGAATCAAATAGGAATAATTATTGCTCAAGATTTTAATTAATATATCTCAAATCACCTCATTATGGTACTTGTTTAGCAATATCAGAAATTTGATCCCCAGCCGAATTTTTAAATTCTACGAATTTAAAATCGCTGGCGCTGGTGTGTCGTTACACTATATATTTCTTTTCAACCATATAAAAGAAAACGCAAAGTTAGGTACCAAAAAATGTACCATATTAATTATAATTATGAGATTATTTTTACATTAAATTACATGGGTTAACTTATATTTTAAAATGCATTTATATTTGTACTAGCTTTTGCGAGCGACTTCGCTCGCGAGAACATACATGGCATCAGCATACTTATGTTTTCCCCAACTCTGTTCCTGCAGCCATATCAATTCTGCTTCTTGAGTTCTACTACCACCATTGTGCCATCTCAAAACTTGATGCCTTGCCCATTACTCATTTTGAATCCTAGAATGTTGCCCTCGTTAACTATAGTGACTCATCACGCTACAGATACAATATTCGTAAGACAGAAGAATTTTGTAGACCTGACCTTAAAATTCTGAAAATTTTGTAACCGATGTCGGGCACCCCGACATTGGTTACAGAATTTTCAAGTTGGAATGGCAATGTGCAGGCTGCATCGCAGAACCGATAACCGCTGGGAAAGAGAGGTCCTCGTGTGGCGACTACGAACCGAACGTCGTAGCGTGAGACGGTCGACAATTAGGTAGACTGACAACTCGAAAAAATCGCGGCCGGCCGCCTTTAGTTATGGGTTGTCTGGCGGTTGAGAATACTATTTATGCATTTCCAATCTTGGTTAATTCAACAAAGACACTTTCGCTTATATATATAATATAGCATAGTACTAGACGACAACAAAGGACTTTTGTTTTTTTTCGGATGTTTTTCACTTATTGGAATTTTTACTCTAGTTGATGAACTGTATTGCTTTGATGATTGTAAATAAAAAAGAAAGATTATATTCTGTCACACTGAGCACATTGGAATCAATTTAATATTTACTGGTATGTTAGGAGAGCTCCTATAAAATTTAAGGCACCATCCTTTCACCATGTTAACCATTTTTGAAATTTATTTATTTAGGTATATATATTCTTTTTTTGTTGAATTGTTGATTTATTGTTGGTCGTAATAATAATATTTATTCCTTATGACTGTCTCAAAAAATAGTTATAGGTGCAAATTCTTACCTCACTGTCATCATTAGAAGAATGTAAATTTTGGCTGATTTGAAGAGGCATTGTGCTAGAAACTAATTTCCTAGCTCGCCTTGATATTGGTAATTCGTCTTCCCATGCTAATGCAAATAAATCACTATATTGTCTCTGTGAAATAAAATGAAATAAAAGATATATTAAATCTGTTGTCACAACAATAATATATTTTGTTTACATCCAAATAGGAATTTCATAATACATGGTATTACACAAATGATTTAGGTTTTTCTCGCCGCGTAGGTGACGCGTAGGTCACCAGCGCGTGGGGACTACCAGTCTACGAGGAGTGTTCAATAAAAATTAGAGTGACTAAGACACAATTATATTTTAATAAAACTTATTTTTCAATGTAAGCACCTTGTAAATGAATACACTTAATGTGTCTTTTTTCTAAAATGCTTAAAATGTCTTTGCTAAAAAACTCGTCACCCTAAGCCTCTAAAAAATATGTAGGTACAGGTACCACAGCCTCATCGTCTTCAAATTATCAACCTCAGAAATGCTATTGCAAAATTTATTTCAAGTGCAAGGTCCATTTAATATGGAATATCATCATCATCCCATTTTTACCCCACTGCAGGGGCTTAGGCCTCCCCCAGGGTGAGGAGTGGGGCTTGGAGCTTAAGTCCACCACGCTGCTCCACTGCGGGTTGGGGAATATGGAATATGTTCCATCAATTAAAAGCCAGCATCTTCAATGGTAGCCATCGCAACTTTGAACTTGTGCGTGGGGGCGTTATCTTCGTGGAACAAAACAAATTTACCGAGTTTGCCAAGTGCCTAAGTTTCTCGCGTATTTCGTTACGCAATTTTTTAATTTATATGCAGGATATATAAAGTCCTCGTAATAGTGGCGCCATGATTGAAGTATTTGATCAATACCACCCCTTGTTTGTTGCACACCAAAGAGCGACTCTTGAATATGGGGGAGTCTTAAACCCTAATGTTAGTCACAAGTCTTGATTTACCTGCTCTACTTTAGTAAAAATTTTCAAATAGTGATGTTTGATCACCGCGCGAATCTCAGTTTTCTTCATTTTGGAGAACGCGCTCCGACACGTAGGAAACATATTATGATTTAAAAAAAAAAACAAAAATCAATAACTTTTAAATTATTATGATAAAAAAGGTCTAGGACTTTGCCTACCAGTATTTATTTTTTCTTACCAAGGAGTACAGTACAACGCACGGATCTTTGCCGCTCTGAATTGCCAGCGAATAACGCTATTCGCAGGTAGGGCAGCGAGGGGTAGAAATGGGAGGCGCAGGCCGGTACGCGCGACCATACCTCCCCTACCCGACCACTCCTTCATCTCCTCCGCGCTCCTATTTTATGGTACTGCAACGCTTTCTGTAAATTACTTCACAGCGGCAAAGATTCCTGCGGTGAACTGTAGCTATCTCATTCTCACTTTTTATTGAACACTTCTCGTACATCTCATTTTAATCACATAATAATAATAATAATAACACATACAATCACAACAACGTCTAGGCCCAAAACTAAGCATTAGCTTGTATTTTGGGTACCAAGCGAAGACACCACATACATGTGACAACCAAGACCCGGTGCCAGTATTAATATTCATCATATAAATACTGACCCGACCTGGGATTCGAACCCGGGACCTCCAGCTTCGTAGGCAGGGTCGCTGCCCACTAGGCTAAGCGGTCGTCAACACACATTTTAACTTTACTTATATTAACATTCAATTTTTGACTGACCGATTGGCCAAGTGATTAGAGACCCCAACTGCTGAGCCAAGGGTCGCGGGTTCGATTCCCGTCCAGGACAAATATTTGTGTTCATGAACATGTCTACCTTTTCATGTCTGGGTGTAAAAATATTTGTATATGTATATATTATAAAGAATATTTAAGTATGTACATCAGTTGTCTAATAATTATCCATTATACAAGATTTGGTTAGTTTGTTACTAGATGGCGCTGTGTGGAATGTCCCAGGTATTATTATTATTCACATCAAACACTATTAATTTTTTTAAATTATTAAATTATTTCCGTGATTATAAGACAGTTAATTATCACCAAAAATGTTAAAATTTTGGATACGTAGGTAAGTATTAAGTTTTAATGAATTTTTTTTAAATTCATTTTTTTCTCAGCAGACACAAAATGGGGATCAAATGAAAGCCAATCATATTACTTACTTTTCGGTATGTGAGCGATATTACAAAAACGTAAAAAAACTTAATTTTAAAAATGACTAATATAAAAAATCCAGATTTCTATATGTCTTTGTATGATCTTATAAACTAGTTTCCAATCAAATAATATGGCTCTAAAATTCGTGTACATAATTGAACAGAACCTTTGGCGCGTGTTTGATGTATGAGAAAGTGTTACTTACTCTTATGCTATCACTACTATTAGACTGAGCTTGTTGTAATGCTTTCTGCATACACTCCATGTTGAATATAGACATGTCATCTTGATCGACGCAACTTGTCCTCATTTGTTCCAAATGTCCCAGCACCTGAAAGCAAATAATTTCAACAAATTATTTTAACTATGCACATACATGTATCAATATTTTTTTATGGTCGAAACTTGTGATATATATTCCAACAAATCTAAATTATACAAACCAGTTCTGCCGAAGGTGGTGCATTTGGTGATATACTGTGTTTGCCTGGACGTTTTCTCTTGTTGGGGCTTGTTCCTGGGTACCTGGTGCTTAAAAGAACAGACACTAGGTCTCCTACTTTGTCTTCATAATCTTGACACCAGTACATGAGAGTTGACATAACAAAAGTGTCTTCTTCTTCTATGGGTCTGCAAAATATTTGCCTCACCACTTCTGCTGTAGGTCGTTCTTGCTTTAGCATTAGTAACACCGATGTGATAGCTTCTGCATGCTCTTTGTATGAAAGTTTAGGTATGATTGGTAAAACATCTTCTACAGAGATGTCGTGTGCTGTGAGAAGTTGCCATAGACAATACTGCTCAAAGGTTTCCCAGCCTAAACTGGTTAACAGCATCATAGTGATGTCGTCTGATTTGAACATCATAAGTGTGCCTTGGAGGGTTAGGCAGACGAGTCGCTGTAATTGTATTGCATCTAAAGTGGAGACAATTACGTGTAATAGTCTAATGTGGTTTTGCGCAGCGTCCTTAAACTCACGATATACGTCTGGTATCAGCCAAACTAGCGTGTTAGCGTCGTGCTCTTGGCACCGTTCGAAATCGTCCGCCAGAGTCTCTGCCAACTTTAAATCTAAATGACTACAGTAATCTTTGTACACGTCCGCTTTGAACTTCACTTCTCTTCGTTTGATAAGATCGCGTTCCGCTCGCCGTTCCCGTTCGTAACACACTCTCAAGTAGAACAAGAGAGAGTACCCCACGCAACGAAATGAGCCCTGTGCGTGCATCTCTTTCAAAGTCTCCATGACTAGTTTACGTCGAGATATAGCATCAGTACCGTGCGCCACGAGGCAGGCGAACAGTGAGAATAATGGAGTATCGATAGCAATGTCTAATTCTGCAAAGGTCGGACTTTGAGAGATTTTCAGAGGAGGTGTATCTTGTATCACTGATAAGAATAGATCGGCCAGAGCTACAGGAGTTGGCATTGGGGCGTCAGTCGCTGCCTCCAACAAAGCTGCACCTGCACTCGCCTTCCGCTCGTCCATGAATGTTTCTGCAAGAGGTCGTAGCGTGATGGGCAATGCGGCCGCCAGCTCCGGTCTTTCGCGCGCGCGTACCTCTGATAAAGGGAGGTCATCATCATCGGTGTCTTCTGCAGCTTCCTCCTCGTCATCCGAAAATGCCGGCTCTTCTGGCCCTGATCGTGGTAACTCTTCACTCCCTTCTTCTCTGAGTCCTGCCACACCTTCACCATTTCCATTTCCACAAAATTCCTTGAATGTGTCTCTCACTGTTGTGCGTAATTCTCGATCCAGTTTAGGTGAGTCAAATAAAGGTTGCAAGTTTGGGAGAACTCTTTTTTCAATTATCTGTTGTAAAGAATTAAATATTCCTTGCCTTACTTTATCGGCGTAAGGTGGATAGAAATTTGGTATTATTCGACAAAGAAAATCAAGAAGTGTCGCTGTGACAGCTGGATGTGACCTCATTGAGTGATGCATAACTAAGATGGCAGGCTCAATATTCATGATATTATCTTTCTCAGAATCATAAAACAACCAATCATAGAATAATGCTAACTTTGCATTAGAAGCGGCGACATTAGACGTACATGTGGTCAGTAGCCACCCTATTACTGCCCACCGAGGAATGATATCAGAGCACAAGAGTTCATTAGTGGGATGAATTACACCCACAATGAAACGTATCATGTCACTTCGCAGAGACTGTGACTCAGGTGTAGCAAGGTACTGTCTCTGAAACCATTCCTGATATCGCTTATGATGACCAAATCTAACTTGTGACGTTAGAAATACGAGTTTTCTTTCCATATCTGGTGTGAGTCTAGATTGTAAATACCTTCGAGAAGTCCTTGATTGAAGAAGTTGCATTAAGCTTGTAAATGAGGGGCACAACAACTTGGGATTCATCAACATGTCCTGCCAAAGCTGGTTAAATTCTGGAATGCGAGCGACGTTCTGTAGTAAACGCACTAAGTCTCTGCCTAAAGTTAACACTTCCGAAAATCGTTCCCTTATTAATGAAATTACAAAATTAACTTCCTTCTGTCGAAGCGGCAAGAGAGGGGGCACATTGTGGTCTTCAATCAATCTTAAATAAGTATATACCACCATACAAATTAGAACTGGAAACTTATCTAACCATCCTCTGTTTTCAATGTAAATATCCAACAATGATTCTACTAGATATATGTTCTTAGGTGTGATGTCACCACCAGACGCGTAACGCATTATGTTCCAGCAAACACTGTCCACTCCGTTCACCGCATTCCGTATCATTTCTCTCACGAGCCATAACAGCTGGTTGCGTGTCGTGTCTTGAAATCTGAGGTATCTCTCTAGAATCAAGTTGGATAGGTTGTTCAACACGCATGTGAGACCATCCCTGCTAACAAGGGTCAAGTCTCTGTAGCATTTGGAGGCATTGTGGGGCTCTGTCAAGATCGACATGAGCATACCCAGAGACACGTCTTCTGGATTCTTACAAACAGCATTGTTGAGCGCATCGTGAGCTTCCTTTTCACTGCAGTCCGCAGTCAGCGATTGTAAATAATTGTATGCTCTTTCGTACCTCTAGAAAAGACAAAAAATCATGATATGTTTGCAATATTATCAATTATATTCAAAGAATTCAATTTTGGCGCCCTAAGCTCAGCAGCGCCACAAACGGCTAATCGCAAAATGTAGGTTTTACATGGCTGACTAAAAGATTCTTTGTTGAAAAACTAGTGATTTTCTTACACTACCTCTTCTATTTCGTCCTTGTTTTCTATGGCCGTGCACACAAAAAGTCTAGGTGAATTGGATTTGCCCTGATCCATAATATAGGAAATTTTAGAACTATTTAAATCGCTAAAAATTTAGCACTGCTTGTCTCCTGCATGGCTGTCGTAGGCGAAAAATATTTATGAAGCAACACAATTATAAAAATGAGAATGTGTGTGTATATATGTCATTCTCAAAACGCCAGAAGCAGGCAGAATTAGCGGAAGGCAAACGGGCAAAGCGTTCTCTCGCAAGAGCGCGCTGCTGTCTGCCGCGGCGTATTCCGATTACATTTTAAGTAATCATATAATTTTACAGAATGAACATTAAATAATGTAAGTTTATTTAGTTTTATTCTAAATTATCAAAAGAATTTAATTATTTGCATATTTATTTACCAAAACATAGTAGAATTAATTTTACATACAAGGACGTTCTCGCCTCGCAAATTAAAAAACCCAAAAATTATTACGTGGAACATGGCGCGACCATAGAGATATTATAAACTAGAGTAGACAAGCAGGCAAGCTCCTTGAGTCCGTATGTAACGGTTAGGCATAGGGATGGAAAAGTGTTGATATCGATATTTATATCGATATGCAATTAAATATCTAAGCCAATAATATCGATATATAAATAATCAATATAAAAAAATAATTTTAGGATGTCTCCCGTACATGAAAAGTAAGGACGAAAAAAAAATGTCACATGTCTTTTCGAGGAAATAGTTTTTTTTTTTAATGGTTTGTCAACTTCAGAACTCATTTATGAATGCATAAGACGTATATATATATCTTGACAAAATTGATGAGAAACGTATTTCTAACATTTATATTTAGGAAACTCCTAATATTTTATGCAGCGTGTTTGAGCATATTGGGATCGTTTTGACAAGATATTTCTTGAGTAATTAGTCCTGAGTGCCCGCGCGGGCATGCAAAAACTTAACGCGCTTGGCTGCGTACATCTGTGGGAATTGATTACTTTGTAAATAGAGGAGATCAGCCATCCAATCATAAATTACAATCTAGGTAGCTTTATTTCTGTGATTAAATCAAAGATTTGTATTCAAAGCAGTATTATATATAAGGGCATGTCGCTACTTTATTAAGGTGATTAAATATCTATCTTATTAAAGCGTTGATTTTTAAAAGTTATAACTGCTTCGCAATTTATTTTGGAGTTGCTAACCCTCCACCGACGGATTATATTTTATGCAGGTTGCTGCTTTAGTGACTAGCTCTCTTGAACTTATATTTTGAAAAATCTAAAGAAGTTAATAACAATATAAGATAGCGTAGATACTATGTACGATAACTTATGATGAACCAAAATCATAAGTTTAAACTGATGACAGTTATTGATTTATGATTATTTTTCTAATTACACATTTGACTTGAAGCACTTTTTGATGACTTTGTGATTAGTTTTTGTTCTTGGTATGTTTACGCCACCACGTGATTCGACACGCAATTGTTGTTCTTTGGCTGTTCTTTAAGGTGTCGCCAATTTGATTTAAATTTCCATTTTTCTCAAGCGCCGTTTCCCTGCCAACTTTTTCATCACACACATCCGTTTTTTAGATTTTTATTATCTTTTTTCGTTTATAAGTTAGTATAATTTGTTATTATAGAGTATTTACTAGCAACAAAAGTCAAGATGTGTAAAGAAAAAAATAAGAATGAAAATAAATTATTGTCATCCTAGAAGAAAAGAGACAAAGGGACTTGGACCTCACTATTTTATCTCCTCGTTCTCAAAACTGAGTGCACTATCTTGAACTCCCTGAATTTAATATTACATCCATGGGTAAAACAAAACAAAACGATGCGCCTCGTGAGGTCTTGGTACATGAAATATATTGCCATATTAAAAAAAAAAGATTTTTGAACATGACGTGTTCTTTGTTTAATAAGAGATTCAATTCGGGTGTTGTATATGTTGCGAAACTACTGAATCTCATAATGAAATGCATCGTGCTGTCTTAAATTACATTAAAATTGTGTACAATGTTAGATATTGCATTAAAATGAAAAGAAGGTTAATTTTTTGTGAAAGCGTTACTTTTTACAATTTTAGGTAACTTTTGAGGTCAAGGCATTGGCAACACTGGCCTCAGCAGCCATTTGCATTTGCTATTGTTTGTTAATTGCTTGCATTTTGATGCGGCATTTTGTTTGCTTAAGTTTGGTAGCAGAAGCGCAAAAATCTTTGGCGTTGTATTTCAGCTCCGAAATTCTGTTTTTTTCATAATTCTATCATTTTATGTAAGTATTAGTTCAGCATTCCGTGATTATTTAAACGACATAATTTGACTACAATTGCATCGATGTTTAAAATATCTAATGAAAACTATAGTGGTAATGAAGATTCTGTGTTTGATTTATTGTTATTGGCTAATTAATTTTGCATTTTAGTAACACACTTTCTTTAGAATGGATAGCTCGCGCGAAAAAGACCGAGACCGTACTCGCCGAAGTGACAGGCCTTCGCGTTTTTCTGATGCTACAAGGGACCGGTCGATGGACAGAGAGCGCTCTGACGGCAGAAGGATATTTGTGTCCAACATTCCGTACGAGTTTCGATGGACTGAACTTAAAGATCTGTTTAAAGAAAAGGTGTGTTTATCGTCATTCATAATTTTAAATTTCGGTACGGCTTTCAAAAACTACCACCCTAGACGTGTTAATAATAATTTAGGGGATGGAAGGACGAGGACAGAAAAGCCACTTTCAGAATTTTCAGGAATGCGGAAATTTGAAAAAAACCAAAAATAAAAACTGAAAACTACGTACCCGTTACCACCGACATGAATTTGCTCCTTGTATTGACATAAAGGATCGACTATTGAAAGAGGGAATAGACTTCAACATTAAAATAAATTGAAAACTTCAGTAAATACGTTCAGAATTTCCTAACCTAACTTTAGTAACAATTGAAAATTCGATTTGCATGGCTTTGCATTTGATTTTTTATGTTCTTAATGGGTTGGAACCATCGATTGTTGGAACAGTAGTCGGAGTGCCTATATATTCAGTTTTATTGTATATTTTTATTAATCTAACCTAAACTACCTATTGATTAAGTAATGGCGGGAAAGCAACCTACATTAACCAAATTTCTTTTAAACATTCTTTTACTAAACCTAAATAGTTGAGATTTATTAGAAGAGTGGCTGGCCATTTAGTGTTAGTTTCAAGTGTTTTGAGTTTGAGGGTTATTAAAAATGTCTTAATAGCAGGTATGTATCGCACTCATTTTTAATTTCGCCTTTTTTCATGTTTCCGCATTTCTAAAAATTCTTAAAGTGGGTCTTTTCACCTTGCTACCTTCATTTTTATTATTAATACCCTTAGGGTGGTAGTTTTGGAAAGCTAACCCTAAATTTCAAATAATTCAACATATGAATTTTTCCATTCTACATTTTTTCCCATACTAGAAAAATATGTGGCTTTACCTGTGTATACTAGTAGCCACTTCAATGCAAACCATGTGTAGCATCATTTTATTTTAGTCGATACATCAAGTAAATAAGATTTTTTAAGTAGGTACTAAGCACAACATATTAAACAACATGCCGGGATGAGTCATGTGCATAATTACATCATAATTTTTATTAAAACTTATTATTTCGAATAAATAGATGGAGAAGACATTATTCACTGGGAATAGATTTTGAAATCTTATGTGCATTCTTTCCAACACTACATATGTATATTTGTCGAGTGGTACTTATGTTGTAACTTTGTGAATTCTACGTAAGTTATAAAAATGTAACATTTATTATTATCAGGTTGGGGATGTGGCATATGTGGAGTTATTCAATGATGAAAATGGGAAGCCACGAGGCTGTGGTCTTGTTGAGTTCACTAATTCTGAAGCAATGAAGAAGGCTCTATCAGTGATGCATAGATATGAATTAAATGGCCGTAAGCTTGTACTTAAGGAAGAAACAGGTAAGACTGGTAAAGAAAAGAAGATAAATTAACAAGAATTATCATTGATTTATGGGTCTAAGTGAAGGCGAGGGTGGTGGCTCATCTCCCACTTTTAATAGAAGATTCACTTCTGTAATATCGTGCAACACATTACGTTAAACATCTGATATATTAAAATAACTTTTTTCTTTAGCTAACTTTTCAAATTTGGTAATTTTACTAAAAGTATTTGGTATCTAGTTCCTTATTCTTCTTATGTAAATGTGGGTTACTGCTATTAAATTGCCAACAGGACTGGGTACAACTTCACTCTATTACACACCCAGAGAAGGTCATGGTTATATATTATGCTCCGAGTATAGTTAGCAATTGTCTAAAACCATGCGAATTTGCAAAATGCTTAGTCTTTTTAGCAATTTGGATGATACATAGCTGCGAAATGAACTATTAATTATCATATTTCAGGTAATGAGAGACACAGGATGAATGCGCAACGAGGAGGTGGTAGTGGTGGCGGAAACAGGAGTGTTCGTGATGATAAAGATGGGTAAGTGTAAGAATTTGTGAAACAAAGACCGTTTAGAATATTAAAAAAAAAACTTAGTTGCTCAAAGTTTTTTTTTTGGAAATAACTGAACAGTGTTTGTGTTTAGTTAGTGGAAAAAAAATATATATCAAATGTATGTAAATAAAAATTAATCAAGAAGTATTACAAAATAATTTATTCAGTATCAATACTGTTGTCACTTTTTGTAGCTCAGCTTGTTTAAAAAAAAAAAACTAGTAATTAGGTATAAAATATATTGTAATATGTTTTTTTTTGTTATTTTACTTAGTCGGGTCGTAAGTTCTGTCACATATGTTTAATGAAATAATTTATACATATTAGTATTCATATTAATGTTTTATACATAAAACGAAAAGTAATGGAACACATTCTATCTTCAATAAAGTTATTGAAAATACATTAGCCCATTTTCAACAAAAGCTTTCAATCTGTGTGGCCAATCATCAATAGTAGTACACACAACATCAATGTCAATATCAGCGACGCTTTATGTGACTCCAAATTATGTTGAGGCTTAGCACAGATCCTATCCTCCAAATACTGCCATATTTTATAACATAACGGATACAAGTCAAAACTAATGGAAGACCAGACTTTGTGCCTTATGAAGTCAATTTCAGGAGCAATTAGCCAGTTTTGCATGCTTTATTTTTAATTTTCGCTCTATGAGCTGGTGCAGAATACTGCTGCAATACTAAGTGCCTGTTTTCGAACATTGTATGAGAGATAAGTTCCACAAGGTTTGTTAAGACTGTATTTTGATATGCAACAGCCTTTGCTTTCACACCTTTCTTAAAAATACTTCTCAGTTATGCCTAAATAAGAAAATATCAGGCAAACCATAAATGACAAAGGATGATGTCACATTTTACATTTTATAATGTTGTTTATTGTACTTCTCCTCAACTGTAAAAGTTTTCTTATCCAAAAAAAAACATTATTTTTAACCATTGTAAAAATTGTATATCTCAGTTGGCGTATAATCGCAGCGATATGTAACGCGATTACCGCAACCATTTTTCCATCGATATTTAAAACTAAGGCCAAATTAAAAAAAAAATTGTTTTTGTGTAAATGAAATGTTCTTAATTTGAACGCAATTCATATTTATTTTGCCACCTTTTTGACATTTTGATAACAAATTTCAAGTGGTGTGACAGAATTCATGAACCGACTAAATTTAAAGGGCAGGCAGATCCATCTTGGCAGAGAACACACTGTTTGAAATATAATGCAAACAATAATAGCCATCTAGTGCGAGTTATACTCGCACTGCGAGGCTTCCGTACACCACACTTTTATAATTGTGTTATGTATTTACCAAAAAATTGTATTTCCTTTCATTCTTTTTGGGATTCTTAATGCGAGTCTGACTCATAATTGCCCGGTTTTCATTATTTGCTATTTTGCTTTAGAGTATTCATGATAATTATGTCAAATGTATTACCTACCAGTTTGTATGTATTACCTACCATTTTTATGATAAAGTGAAAACAAGGTATCCTAAAAAAATATATGTTTTTTGTATGGTGACCGCATTTTTTTATTATTTTTTTAACATATCTGCCATAATAACACATATCCTGTGCAAATTTTAATTAGCTACCTATTGCGGTTCACAAGATACAGCCTTTTAAAGGTATAATGTACAGGTAGACAGACTGATGACTCAGCGTTCGTCTCATCGACACCTCTTGGGTTAGGAACCCTAAAAACGCACGAAAATTCACATACATGGTTGCACATTGATTGGTTATTGGACCCCACAGCACAGTTGGACTTGCAGTCCACCTGAAGTACTACTAACAGTTACAATACTTACCAAGTTTGAGGCATAAACATGGTGTAGAAATGATAGCCCAGTTTCGAAATGTTTCGTAAAGTGAAAATGTCTCATTTTACTTAGCACATTGTGAAATATTGTTGACCGAATATTTTAAACCATTCTAGGTGGACTCTAAATAAGCCCAGGGAAGTAGAGAACTTCAATACATATGGATTAAGTTTACAATTTTTGGAGTCTATTAATGTTCAACCGCCTTTGGTTAAAAAAGTCTTTGTTGCCAATGTGAGTATAATTTGACAAAATTAGTTCTTTAATTTCAATACTTTTATAGGTAAGTAAAAAATTATAATATTTCTATAATTACTAGTATTACATGTAAATATAGAATATATTTCATAATTAATTAATGATTTGTACTTGTGTTTTTTCAGTTGGATTACAAAGCAGACCGTGCTAAAATTAAGGAAGTGTTCAAGATGGCAGGCAAAGTTCGTAACATTGATTTAGCTGTTGATAAAGATGGGAATAGTCGAGGTTTTGCTGTCATAGAATATGACCACCCTGTTGAAGCCGTTCAGGTATTTTTTGATTTTGACTTGCAATATTTTTTTTTCTTTATCGGATAGCCTTGTTATACAGTATTATGTAGATAACATATTGGGTGTCAGTTATAATTTTATCACATTTGTGTTTCACCATTTGTGTTTATATGGCTTTTGTCTGACACTTGGTTTATCAAATATTTAGTATAAGGATGATATGCTATGAACCAAGGTGTTTAGATTATATTTTGAACAAAATATGTATTTTCTAGGCCATCTCAATGTTCGACAAACAAATGCTCTATGACAGAAGGATGACCGTGCGAATGGACCGAGGTGTAACGGACAAACATGAAGTTAGATTGCCTGAAGGTCTTAAAAGCATTGGTCTGGGATTAGGTCCCAATGGAGAGCCTTTGAGGGACGTAGCTCAGAACTTACCACAGACCCAGGCTACGACAGGGGGTCTGACTCTCGCTAATACAGGGTCTAGTTTGGCTCAAGGGGTTTTAGGAGCTGTGCCCAATGCTGGTGTGTCATTAAACGGTCTTGGTGCAGGCATCACAGCCAATGCTCTCAATACTAACACTGCTCTAGGAGGTGGATTGGGCTTACAGGTGGGTAGACAGCATTTCTATGTGATTGTGAATTTCTCCAAGGCTTGACTTGTGGATCATTTCTCAACCACAGAATTCTATGCAAATGTAGACATCTGTATTTTTACAAATCAATTCACGCGGGCCATAAGAGTGGCAATGACCTAATCAATTCATTATGATTTTCTTTGATTTGATATGATTCAGCTGTTAAAGCTCCCCAAAAATGTGACAGCTAACCGCTTGCGGAATTCCAATGGCCGCGATTGTACAGCAACGCCACCACTGTCGCTAGACACACCGCGATACTCCGACGTTAAAATCGTTCATTCATTCTCTCTAGTGTCAGTACTAGGAGGGGAGGCTGATAAGTAATACACCTAACTATGAAACAAAAGACGAGCATGGCAATTTTTTTTTGTTTTTCAATGTCATGGAGTAAATAAATTTGATAGTGGCGTTTGGTTTTAATAGTCAGAAATGTCACTTCACAGTATCGAAAATGTCAAACGTAACTTCGCGGGGGTGAACACCGGCACGCGAGGATTTCGCGGGGACCTCGCGGACTGTAACTCACTATCTTGCACCAGCGAGCTAGAGTATGAGTGGTTAGACCATAAATTCTAATCAATTCGTCCTTATATGTTCAATGTATTGTCTTGAAAGGGATAGGTACTTATGATATTTTTCATAAGCCGATTCATGGAAAAAAGGTTATTCAGTTTGTAGTCTAAATACTCATTTACCGCGGACTTCATCTCATCATCAGATGAAAATCTTTGCCCTCTCAATTTTTTCTTTAAAAGTCTGAACAGAAAATAATTGCAAGGTGCTAAATCAATATATGCTATATGGTGGGGTCGATTTTCTTGAAGCCGTTTTTGGTCATAGCCAGCTTCGTTTTTAGAGTGGTGTGCACAGATGCATTGTCATGCAAAATCAGAATCCTTTTATTAGTTTGCCTCTTCTTTTTCTTTATAGACACACATAATTGATCCAATAAATTAGTCTAATATTCGGCTGTCATCGTAGTTAGGCAAGTAATCTATTAGCAATATCACCTCAACATCCCAGAAATTGTTGCCATCAGTTTACTTGCCGACGCGACGACCTTAACTTTTTGAGGAGGCTTTTCGCCCTTAAATATCCATTGTAATGATAACAATTTATTTCTGGATGCTGTCGAATTCAGGTATAATCACACGTAACTATTCTAGAGATAAAATTTTCCTCTTTACCTTGACTCATTTTAAAAAACGACTTAACATTCCACACGTCGTTGCCTGTCGAATGAGATTTTAAGGAAACTTTGCAGACGGGAAAGAAGGTTGTCAAGATATTTGACATGAGCTACTTTTTGTCCGTCTGTTTGTCTGTACGTCTATTCAATTCAATTTTATCTATTCGAGCTAATTTCCAATACGGCTGAACAGATTTTAATGAAACTTTGCAGACGTGAAAGAAGGTTGTCAAGAGTGTCATAAGCTACTTTTTGTGTTTGTTTGTCTGTCTATCTGTCTGTCGTTTGTCCTCACTGATCTAGCAACGTACAGCTGAAAGTACTAAGTCTAGGAAGCTTAAATTTGGAACATAAGTTTATTTTATAACGTGAGCATTATAAAGTTAAGAAAGGCTTTTTTAGAAATTTCAAACTTAAGGATGGGAATGGAGGGACTTAAATAATGACGTGTTTCAGGGTTTTTAGATTTTCACATTTTAAGAGTGGGAAACGGGAGATGAAAAATTGTATCGGTTTTTTAAAGGGTGGAAGGGGAATGAAGATTGAAAGTTTGAATGGGTGTGACCAAAATTGGTTCCAGCAAAAAGTACGTATAAACCATCTCGAACGTTAATAGTACCTATAACAGGAATTCGTAGTCTACGCAAGCGAAGCTGCGGGCGGTCGCTAGTAATGATTATAAGGCTACGGCCACATTAGTTTATAGTTAGCGGCGTGTCAATTACCCCAGTCAATTATATTATGCCACAAAGATAGTCAATCAGACCGACTGCTATGTGGCGTGATGTGATTGACTAAGCCACTGACTGTGAGCTAATATAGCCACAGCTTAATAGTAAGTGCTACATAATACAATGTAAATTCAATAGACTTTTTACTTATTGAAATATTTATTAAGGCAGCCTTTAGTTTCACAGTTAAAACCAGCACTGTTAGAAATCTTTGCTTTTCACTAATTTGAAAAACAGATGTTTAAATTATAATATTCCTGATATAGGCTTTAGGATTGACGAGTTTGGGCGCATTACAAAATCAACTACTGCAACAAGGATTGACAGCCAATGATTTGGCGACAGTTTTGAGTGCTCAGGCCAGTGTTAACAGTTCAAGCTTGGGTATGGGTAACGCCGACCTTGGAGGTGGGGTTTTGGGTAACTCGGGTTTGAGTGGCAGCGTACTCGGCCCTGGCGGTGGAATGAACAGTGGATCTTTATCAGGTAATAGATATTTTAGTTATATTAGAACATCAGTGCAGGCGACGCAATAAACATGGAACAAAGAAGCGGACACAACATAAGGTTGTCCGTGTGTTTGTGTGTTCATCAACACGACTCGTTTGAAAGCCGACTTACCTGCGTGATGTTAGCTGTTTACCGTCTGATCTGTGATCAAAATGGACGCGTTTTTTAAAACTAATATCACGTGCACATACAATTTAAGTAAATATTCACCGATAAGCATGCTTTGCATGTGCGTCTATGTGTAGTTTTTAGCAGAATTAAATGAAGATCCAAAGAAATAATTTTAGAGGACTGACTGCAATTCGTGAATGTCATTTTGAGAACTGTCAACAAGAAAAGAAATCAGCTAAGTGCGTGTCTGACACGCGCACCGAGGCTTCCATACCAACACACGATATATTTGTGTTATGCATTTGCCCACTGTCACAAAGTTTGCTGTTTGTGCTCTCATTCCAATGTTTTATTGCTTTGCCTGCAGTGAGTCTTTGACATGGTTATAGTTGTTTAATGTCATTTCCACCAAGTATTATAAACGATTTGATCCCATCTTAATGTAAAAGTCTATTCTCAATATTTACATGTATACCTATGCATTTAGTTGATATAATATTAGATATACAATAATACAAAAAATCTTTTTTAAAGGCGGTAACCGTCCTATGAGCGGCGTTTCTTCGGGCAACTCCTTCGGTCGCGACACAAACGTCGCAACAGGCAATCGCGATAAACATTCAGATATGGTCGTCATTACTAACGTAAGTGTTTTGAAGTGTGAGTGTAGCTCGCGCTAAACTTCTTGTTCGCTCTGAAGTTAAAGTGGGTGCGCTTTGCTCAGGTGCGGGACCGTTCTCGTCTCCCTGATAACCGTTTTTCCTACCGCGACGCTACTCGTATTGATTTCAGAGCAAACAAGAAGCTTGACGCGAGCTGTAACTGTCATTAGCTAACCAATTGAATACAAATTCTGATTAAAATATATTTAACAGCCGAAGTTGCACAATTGCGTATGGTACCTAGATTCTCAAAACTGACATTTCAATTGATTGAAAAAATATGTATAAACGCTGAAATAATTGATTTTTGTTTTAATATATGGTGAAACATAGTTGGACTAGAGAAGATGTGTAAATAAATTTTTGCATTCTCAGTTGCCGCCAACAGTCACATGGCAACTTATCCGTGAGAAGTTCAGCGAGTGTGGTGACGTCAAGTTCGCCGAGATGACTGCGGCCGACACCGCTATAGTGCGTTTTCACAAAGAGTGGGACGCCGAACGCGCTATTAGTATCCTTTCAACGCGACAATTATTTATATAAGAGTAGAAATTTAACGATATATCTGTCAATATTTACCGACTTCTTGCTTACGGACTTTAAGGCTATAGGCGATCAATGGAAATTAAAAAAAAAAACCCGGCTAGTGTAAGTCATGCTTCAGTTAATGTTCCGTTGTTAAAGTTGTCATAGAATCTTTTTTTCACTAATTCCAATTAATGGAATCAAATACTTTGGATTTTATGTAAGTTATTTATGGGAAAAAAAACTACATGGATACTGTATTGCAATCTTGACAATTTTTGTTTAATCTACATCTTATCCTCATTGTTCAGGATTTTTTCAGATTTCTCTGGGCAGGGGTGGGGCGGCAGAGTTTATGTTATTAGAGTTAGAGTTATTTAGAATGGATTAGATATTTTAGTTAGCATTTTTATTTAATTCGAATAAAGCTCTTCATGAATTCATTTTACATGAAGACAATCTGTTGCAAATGAAACAAGTGTACATTTTAGGTTTTCCTTAACCTTTTTCACAGAAATGTTTGACAGGACTCGCATTGACGGGAGAACCATAGATGTTAGATTTTTCTAAATACCAAGGAGCAAAGGTAAGTCTCAAGTTACCGTGAAAATTCAAGGCATTCTGCATATCACACATTTTTATTGTCCAGCGTTAATTTATTATTGATGTGTTCAAAAAATCACCTCTGCTGAATTTCGTCGTTGTCGATACGATCGATGTCGGCTTCCATATCATACTAATTTTAGATTATTCTGTTCAAAAAGATAATATTCCAAATGTTAAAAAACAAAATGTATATAGGAGAGTATTTATTGAAGAAAGTCCATCATTTCAATTCATAAAGATTACCACAAACATACCAAGGATCATTAATCAATATACGCATGTAAATAATTCTTTGTATATCCTAAATCATGTTTATAAATTTCTTCTACAGAAAGAAATTTCTTGTAAAGCACAGAAGATTATCTCCGGAAAAATATTTAAATACTTAAATACCGACTCTCGGTACGACGCAATAAAGTGCAATTCAGCGATACTTCGTAGGAACCCCATTCACCTGCAAGTGCTTAATGGCCGCCGTTCTATCTCATGACTCTTATCTCTTTCTGCGCCAATAAATGGCCGGCCCGGGCGTACCTGCCGATATACTGGTGGCTTCTAGGTAAAAGTACGAAGTGCGCCAGGTCTGCTAAATGTTGCAACCCTCAATCACAGTCCTATTTATATTCTTTCAAAAAATAGACGTAGCATGGGACGAAAAGTTGGGTTAACTGTTTCCAAAAACAGATTACTGTGCAGGGATGCTCGAAACTACCAGTATTTTGCCTATTGTCTGTATGTGCATTGTGTTTCGATTATTTTGAAAAACTTTCACGTCGCAAAAAAATGTATTATCAATATTTCGCCAGCATTTGGAATATCTTGCGTCGAAACGATTCCCATAGCGAGTCTGTATGGCAGGATTTTTGCTTCCGTCACGTTTTATTGAGCAATATGTGTTTTTTGTGTTTTACAGGAATAATGTGTCGAGGTCGATATCGTGTTGTGGGGTTCCGTATCAAGTAGCCGACTACCCGCATATCGGCGTTGTTCGTTGT
This sequence comes from Luffia ferchaultella, assembly GCA_949709985.1. NCBI lineage: Eukaryota > Metazoa > Arthropoda > Insecta > Lepidoptera > Psychidae > Luffia > Luffia ferchaultella. The sequence continues at coordinate 14,551,605 of OX453254.1, forward strand.
CTGTTGTCGCAGTGCGTTCGAGACGTCGGATTTCCAACAATTCTCTTCCTCTGACACAATCGTTCCTTCGATTGACTAAATGTAATCTAGGTTAACGCGCGGTGTATAGTTAAACGTGTCAAATTTTTTAGAAACAGTTTAGGTTGATTTAAACCATAGAGGTATCAAAATATCGAGGGGATTGGGTACAGTCGTAATGTCTTTCTGCTTAAACAAAACAGATATTCATGTTGAATTTTAAATTAAAATATTTAAAAAAAAAGATTTTAACTCAATAAAACAACTCGGTAGTGAAAACTAATTGGAGATGTTTCGTTTTGCGTTTGTGATTTATTTTTGCATGATTTTTCGCACACGATCTTCTTTCACACTGTGCCAGTTTACGCTTGTTTGTCAAGCAACTGACGGGCAGTTGGTAATCATAAATTGTCCAACGTTTTGATACCTCTATAAATAAAACCAACACAAATGTATTCATAATTGCCTTAAAGACAGAACTGTCGGGTTTAAATTTTAAAGCATCTTCAACCTCTTTAATTTGTGTCACAATTTTCATTTCGATAACCGAACTGGATTTGCCGATGATTGTAATGGTTTTAGTACATATTTCAAGACTGAGAAACGTTTTCTGAACGGGGTACATTGAATATTGGTGTCCCAGGTTGATTGAGTGTTATATAATCCCTCATTGTTCCCAAAACATTTTTTTTTGGTAACTTGTGGATACATTTTTTGACATATTTAACTATGCCCCAGGTATATTGTAAGAGTCTTTTTGTCTTGTCTGGTATTTATAGTTGCTATCAAATAAAATTAATCATACATATTATATTGTCTTTAAAATTCTGGTATCGATAATGGTATTTTCCGAATTTTTCCAAGTATACCATCTCCATTATAATGATAATTTTCACTTTAAATAGAGTGAAATGGAGTTACACATTTGAAATGGTAAATAGTCTAATATTCATTAGCGGAAAACAGGTTTGTAATTCCATAGTTGTGCAATACAAGTGTCACAAACAAGTTTTACACGAATGTTTATATAACACATGAGGATTTGACTGAAAATTTCATGGTTCTACACGACGTTGTTTATAGAATGGCGTACACTTGGCGTATAATTCAAAGAATTTTTCGCCATTTTGCTGAAAAGGATACGGCGTTCACTGCGTTTGGGATTGGTCATTGCGTGGTTCTTTTTTTTAAAATATACTTGTTCCTTGTACACATTACTATCTTAATGGCCCACACGGAGCTTCACAATTGTATCGGCTGTCTAATTAGCAAGGTTTCGTTGTCACTAACAGTTTACCGAACTGCTGTGCGTCGCATGTGATTTGTATATGAAACCGCATTAATTTTTTACTGTTGCACGGTCGGCCGTTATTGACTTCCACAAAACGCTTCTGTCTGTCGCTAGTCTTAACAAAGCCTTAAAGGAAATAAAGTTCACAACAGTGTCTGCGAATATATTCGTCGCTAAATGCAAGAGTGGCGTTACGAAAATAGGCTGTCATTTCTATCGCATTACGTTTCTGAGGGCATTTTTCGGGATGGTCATTTTTATTATAAGAGAAAAAGTTCTGGAGTGTTTGCTGTTTATTGAATAAATACTAAGCTTTATAATTTTTCATAATGGTTTTTGGAAGTCACAGACAAGTCAACCTTATAGACCACGCTTCGACAGGGAGTAGCATTCGCCAAGGCTATGTAGTGACACAACATAACTACGTCGCTAGTGAGCCGTCAGTTGGAAGCACATCGGAATTGGCATTATATTGTCAATTTTAAACGAGCCAATGAAAACTAGGCGACCTCTCCCCGCACCCCGCCACTTTTTGGCGATTTCGTTTTCGTACTGACGTTTATTAAAGCGTGGTCTATAGGTTGACTGGTCTGTGTTGGAAGTGCAAATGGTTTTAAATATATTGTAATAAAAATAAAATGAATAGATTACGTTTGGAGGTTATCGATTATTAGCATATTAATTTTTCTTGATAGTCCAATAGAATTAAGGTTATTTTAAGCAAAAACTCGGAATGATTCCAGAGTGCATTTTTTCTTTTGCAACGTTTAAAGTACATCACTGTTAGAGACCTCATAATTTTTTCTAATAGATATAACTATAGCTCTAGGTAGGGTTAATCATGATAAATGGAAACAGGGGTGATTGGAAACAGTACTAATATTGCCTATGGTATGACGATTTTTGCATTAAAATATATTCGGAACACGTGATTAAAATCACCATACCATAGGAAATATTAGTACCGCTTCCAATTACCCCTGTTTCCATTTACCCTGATTGACTATATAATAATCTAGGGTTTTCTCACATCTGGCTACAGCTGTCTCTAGAAAAAAATACTAATACATTTTATCAACATATTTATGTCGCTAGATCTTGAATAACTAAGTACTTAAATTTTATAACACTTTATTTAGGCCATGGAAATAAAGAATAATGTAAAACAATGAACAAATTATTTCATTGCTTTAGAAAAAAAAAATCAAGTTGTTTTTTTACTAAACTAAGATTTCATAGTGCACAAAGGAATGTAATATAAAAAAATCTAACATATTCGTCAATGGACGACATTGTTAGCACTCAAATATTTATGTCGTTACAGAAGCTACGATAAAAAATTCTAGTCTCTGTGACAGAGTACATATCAAAACGGTACCTCTAATAAAGCTTGGTTTAGTTAATTTTGGACAGATAACTAACCGCTTTACATTTCTTGAAGATTACACAACAATAATAATTTTTGTATTGAAATTTAAAATGTTATAGCTCTCGCTGCTACTTGCTGAAGATATTAATAGATCAATTGCTTGTTTAAGAAAAAAATGTTAAACAAAATCCTGACAATTTGGGTAGTCTTGTATTTTTCAGAGGTAGTCTTTGGTCATAGATTAATTGCATGTTGTTCACAATGAGGTGAAAACCCGTTTGAGAGAACTCATTCTATGATGTCAATATTAAAAGTTAAGCTGTATGAAGTTAATGTTCCTTCATCTTCACCAAGGAGTACTAAAACTAGAAAAATCAAAGCTGAAGGTGCGATAGGTAGTATATGTATTATAAATTGGTAAGAAATTCGCTCTTGGAGGACGTTCTTCGCGTCAGGACATCGTTTTCAATGCAAGAGCTAATTTCGCGAAAATTTTAAAGTTATCGATTTGTAAAGTGACTTTTTCTGCTTTGTGTGTTAAACAAAGAACTTCCGGTTTCTCCACGAATCGGTGAACTTCGCTTTTGGAGGAAATTCTTGTAAGGACATTGTTTTATATTGCAAGAGCTGATTTCGCAAAATCGTAAAGTATAATTAGATTTTTAATAACTTTTCTATTTTGTGGGTTAAATAAGGAATTAAGGGTTCCCAAGGAAAGAAATTCGTTCTTGGGTGATATTCTTGCGTAGTGAAATTCAAATAACAAGCCACAAAGGTTGCCCAATATCCGGTTTTCCTTCAGCGATAACTCACGTTGCTTGTGAACAAAAAAAAATACCATAGAATATCATAGTAACGGTTCCCAGTAACTCGAAACTAAACGATACGAAAGCGTTACATTCTGCCGTGCTAAACTATAGTTATTTTTTGTTGGGCAGCGTATTATAGTACAGGCAATAGATACTAGTTTTGTCTTGTTATTTGATTTTTACTATAAGGACATTGGTTTTCAATGAAAGAACTGATTTCCTAAATATCGTAAATGTAATCGGTTTTTAAAGTGGGTTTTTTCTGCTTCGCGGGTTCAAAAAGATACTTATAGGGCTCTATGTGTTGGTAAGGAATTTGCTGTAGGACATTGTTTTCGATGCAAGAGCTGATTTCGCGGGAATTGTACTTAGTCGGGTCATAAGTTCTGTCGCGTTTGTTTTACGAAATAATTTAGACATACGACCGCCTAGTCTAGTGGGTAGCGACCCTGCCTACGAAGCTGGAGTTCCCGAGTTCGAATCCCAGGTCGGGTCAGTATTTATGTGATGAATATTCATACTGGTACCGGGTCTTGGTTGTTATATGTATGTGGTGTCTTCGCTTGGTACCCAAAACACAAGCTAACGCTTAGTTTAGGGCCTAGACGTTGTGATGTATATGTTATTATTATTATTATACATAGTATTTATATTAATGTTTTTATTTTTTAAAAAAGATAATAAAACACAGATTCTATCTTCGATGAAGTTATTCACAATGACCTTCCACGATTATCAACACAAACCTTTAAGTGACTCCAAATTACGATGAGCCTTAGCACAGGTCCTCTCCTCCATACTGCCATATTTCATAATTCAACGGATTCAAGTCTGGACTAGCGAAAGGCCAGTCTTCGTGCCTGATGAAATTAATTTCACGTGTGGTTAGCTTTATTTGCGTGCTTTTCGCTCTATGAGCTGGTGCAGAATCCTGCTGCAATACCTAGTGCTTGTTTTCGAACATTGTGCGAGAGAGAGGTTCCACAAGTTTTCCTAGGACTGTATTTTGATACAAAACGGCATTTGCTTTCACACCTTCACAAAAATACACCTCAATTACGTCCAAATACTGACTGTGGCATTTGTTTTCTATACATCAGTTGATGATGTCCTCGCTGGACACGTGCTAAAGATTTTTTTTGCTTTATCATTTTGTTTATTGTAGCTATCCTCAAACGTAAAAATTTTTTATCCGGATAAAGGCTCTCGCAGTGCTTCTTTCCTGCATATCGCTTTAATAAAGTGCGTGATTTCTCCAGCCTAACTTTCTTCAGGCGTGTATCCAGAAACTGTGCTGATTTTCTTCGATAAGACTGTAGTCCTAGGTATTCATTCAACACTTTTCACCGTAGTTTTGCTTATTCCCATCTCTAGAGTCAACAGTTTCTGCTTGCACACGGGATTTCTGAGTAATAGCGCCTTTAATGTATTAATGACCACTGAAGTCCTAACCATGCGAGGACGACCGCTTCTTTTCTATCTTCTAAACTAGAATCTTCCCTATATCTTTGCGTTATTTTAAAATTTTCGAGAAATTTGAAAATCTCAGAAAATCAACTCAACTGCAGCGATCACCACCCACGACCCTATCCTTTTTTGTGTCAATTTCATACTTAACACTGAGGAAAAATAATAAAAAAAAGTACGGGTTTGTGTATATGAAGTGTGAATTTGAACGTAATTCATTTCATAATTATTCATACATACTCATAATTACTTTGACAAGGTTCAAAGTTGAAATTTTGAGTTTTGTGACATATTTTATGAACCGACTAAGTAAAATGATCGATTTTTAACGTGACTTTTTCTACTTTGTGGGTTAAACAAGAAACTTATAGGTCTTCTACGAGATGGTAATAAATTCGCTCTTACAGAACATTCTTGTAAGGACATTGTTTTTCGATACAAGAGCTGATTTAACGCAAATTGTGCAGTAACCATTTTTGTAATTTCGCTTCTTCTATTTTGTGGGTTAAACAAGAATTAGTAAGTCGAAGAAAGGGAGCAGCGAAACGCAAATATTCTGGAAAATCTGAAAACATTGTTCGGTCATATTACCTATAGGAATTTTGCAAAGAGCTATGCATCAGCAGTTTGTATCTACGTCATCGTACAGTCGTGTTCTCAAGATGGCTCGTTGGCGTAGTGTCCCGGGCTGGTGGAAATCTGAAGCGGTCTTCGAGGTTTTTGACCTTTCTAAGTAATCGGGTCACTCCGTATAATCGAATGCTGCGGTAAGTTCATCATCAGTTCAAATTTTATTGTTTCAAAATTTCAGGTTATTTTGTCGGTTGCATTTCTGCATAATTTTTTTTGCCATTCGTTGGTCCATGTGCGATGCTACTGTCAACTTTTTTGCATAATGGAACATCACGGACAGTATTGGACGCCTTGAGTACAATATCGGTACAGTCTATTCGTGTTAAGAAACACCATATATGCCTATAGCAATCTATAAATATAGTTCATTGGATTACATTTGTATACAGACATCTCGGTGTATGCATGCGTGTGTTAGTCCACGTGGACCTATATGCAAAGAAAGCTTACGATTCGAGCTAGCATAATTTTTCATATTTTTTCAAATGGTCATCACGAAAAAAAACCTTCTTTCTAGTAATTGCACACCTTCTGTGTATTGTGTGAAAATTAGTTAATTTTTTTTTAGTTTCTATTTTTAAGTTAAGTAAGAAGGAAGTTCTATTTTTAGTAATGTTCTTTTGTCCTTAAAAAATGGCAAGTAAAATCATCGCCAAGACAAAAAGTAAGAGCTATAAATTTGTAGAAATATACTTGAATACTAGTTGCTGGTAGGTATACTGTTTCTTAATATACATAATATCATAATTTATATCCATGTGAACAATTGAAATATCTTTGAATAAATCAGTATTCTTGCAACAATAAAGCTCGGGTTCGAATCCCGAACGAGATGATTTGTTTGTTGAAGATAATATTTGGAACGTGTGGGCATGTTATTTGACTTTGTTATGAAATTGAATTTTTAGGGTTCCGTACCTCAAAAGGAAAAAGAAACCCTTAGAGGATCACTTCGTTGTCTGTTTGTCCGTCTTTCTGTCAGAACCCTTTTTCTCAGGAACACGTAAAGATATCAAGTTGAAATCGATATGTAGGTAGGCCTACGGTCCTTTGAAGCTGTAACAATATCAAGCTTCCAAGTCAACCCAATAAAATAATAGTCATCTATGCTGCATATTTTGATACTCGAAAGTAAATAAAAACTTATAGGGTACTTCTGTTGAGGGTTGTTCATTAATTGCGTAAGACCATTTTTACCATTTTTTAACCCTGCGTAAGAAAAAATAAGATTTATTTAAACCCCCTCCCCCCATCCAATCTCACGTAAGATCGTTATCTACCAAAAATACAAAGAAATACTGCGAAGTAAAAAAAGATGAAAATTCTTTGGTTTGTTATAGAAAAATAATGTACCTAACCCTTATTTGATGCAAAGTATTTGGAGCACACTGAACAAAATTTTTTTGCTGAGCGCAATCGGACAAGTAGACAAAAAACTCGAAAGGAACGTTTTTGAAAGGAGTAACAATGTTAAACTTTAAAGACAGTTGCAACAAAAACGGTGTAAAGTTAGTTGATTGTACGCGTAAAGTAAGAAATATATGGACCCCCACCCGACCCTATGTAAGAAAAATAAGACCTAGTCCAACCCCCTCCCTGCCCAAATAGTCTTACGTAATTAATAAATAGCCCCTGATCTAGAATCATAAAATTTGGTAAGAAACAACAACTTATAGCACATGTAAAGGAATAAATCCGAATATTGTTAATTTCTAGTATGACATAAAATCATACATATTTTGAAATTTCTGTTTACGTGGCATTATGGCGGCAAGTAATGATAAACTCATCAATACAAGTTTATAACTGTATGGGAACCCTTAGGGCGCGAGTCCGTCTCTCACTTGAATTGGTCGTTTTTTTTTTACGTTTTCCCATAGTAACTAAGCTATATTTCAATAAAAGACAGGCATTTCAATATGTTTCAACATTTAATTCAAATTTTGACATACTTTTTATTAACCTTGTTTTATGTCTTTTCCACTGGTCTCGTTTATTGATGAGTCTCGTGTTCGAAATTAATAAAAATTCATTAATTGAAAATGCTGATCCATCGACATGAGGAAATATATAGAGGCGCCTTATAACCAAAGGCAAGGGTAACCGTTTATGGTTGAATTTGTTTATTAAGTATGCAATGAGCCTGGCCCAAATTTTTTAACACATGGGTTTTAATATTTTTTTTCCGAAAATATAGACCAATCTATACCTTTCTCTTAAAATAAAAACAAATTTAGTGTGTAAATTACTTAGTAATTTTTTTCCCAAAAAATTATCAATGTTATATCCCTGTGACGTCAACTGGACAGATGTTTACTATTTGCATTATCATAGACGATATAAAGACATAAAATATTTATTGATCCATGAGGATTACAATTTAATTTCACATAGTGACCTTACCTCAATATTTTTTTTTTATTAAAATTATTTAGTTCTAGCTTCAGTTATTTACTGTGAAAAGCAGCACAATAAGCTCATCCGCTCAGATGCCGTTACACCGGCTATTTAAACTGATGAATTTTCATAAATATTTGGCAAATTCGTAAATAGAAAAAAAAATGATATTTTGAGAGGTTATTTTAAAACCTTATTCCTTTTAATTTTAATGACCATCAGCGCAACTTTAAAATTTTGGTCCAAGCTGTCCAAGCCCATTGAATTGAAATTCGAAACTTTTTTTTGTTTTATGTTGAAGTTCAGAATTTTAGTACGTACCTACTCTGTCAAGTTTGTTTCAAATCGACGTAAACGCCGCCATTTTTTTTTTGTCTAAATAGAGCAAATACGCCAATCATCCGTGTGAGAATTTCTTATCTGTATACACACCGGACCGTTGGAATAATTTTGATGTTTACAAAGTCCACATTTGAATACCCATTATTTCGAATATCGCCGTACCTACTTCACCCCTCAGAAAACGGCGACGCTTCTTTCTATATAAACGCCGGGCCACACTAAAGTAATGTCGTTAATTTTGTTGCACTAGTGGCATCAGTATTGGCACATCTAGAAAACGCAAGGTGATAGTGCAGCCTCACTACAAATAAACTAAACAGATTAACTAGTATTTTCTGATGTCGATATTGGAAAGCATTCCCCTTTTCAATTACACTAGGGTGATGCGAAAAAGACTTTCAGAGACTCAATTTCATTGTATTTACTCGTTAAGAGCGCTACTTGTCGAGACTTATTGAGTTTGAAATAACACAATAGTCCATTGTGATTATTTGCAGAGTAATGGGTTGTTAATACGATTCTTTTATTTCAGACCGAAGGGAATAAATAATATAAATACAATGAAGGCTCACAAATGAAATGGAAATTTCGCCTCTGAGCAATTATCGAACGTCGAGAAATGGTTTTTGAGGTATTGTTATTGCTTATTGTTAAATTATATATTGTTTATTAGTTAAATTCTTTTATAACTGTACTAGCGACCGCCCCCGGCTTCGCCCGCGTGGACTAAATTTTTATATAATTTCTGCTTATAGACAACGAAATGCTACATGGCCATCTGATGGCAAGTAAGATAAAGTGGATACCGCGAAAATCTTTTCTGTGCTTGAATACTTATTTACACCAATTTTTAAATAAAAAATGGTTATTGTGGGTTATCCTTAAGATATAGACATATACTATCCTGGACTTTTTTCTAGACCTTTTTAAGTTGTACAATACTATAGTACATTACTTTGATCTATCTCGTAGGTTTCAGCCAGCGTTTGCAATGTAAGCGCAAAAAATGTGTTTATTTACGACAACACATTAGAAACATCTAAAATTTTTAGTGTTTCTATACTATATTATGCATGTTATATACATATAAATCTTCCCCTTGAATTACTCTATCTATTAAAAAAACCCGCATCCAAATCCGTTGCCTAGTTTTAAAGATCTAAGCATACATAGGGACAGACAGCGGGAAGCAACTTTGTTTTATACTATGTAGTGATACTGTAAATAATGTAGTGAATGATAAATCTTTAATGTAAACTATTGTTTTAGTTTCGCCTACTTCGGGCGCCAACTTGAAGGACGACGATGGCAGCCGACGACTTTATATGGAAGAGATATGTTTGAGCACTTTTAAGAAATAAGATAAAATAGAACTGTGGCTTGTTTGTCTATGATTTTATTCAATGTCTTTGGTTTGGAGAAAATCACAGTTGGGCTCCAGTTGGAGCTTGAACCAATGTTACTGAATTTATAGACCTCTATTCTATCTGTTGACCTAGCTATGTACATTTTAAACAAATTGGTCTTCAATAATCATTTAATTATACTAATAATTACACTTAAGTTTATATAGATGAATTCCAATTATTTGTTCTGCTTTTATACCTTTGAGTTTTAGCTATGAATATTTGATTAATTTAAAAAAATTGGCATACAAGTGTACTTACTAGCTAGCGTTCTAATTTACCAATTGACCATTCCCAAATTTTTGAACTAAAGTCCGTCATTTTATTTTTCGAAAGAATAATAGGCAATTTTAAGAAACCAATTTCAATTTTTTTTTGTCTTAGATCGGTATCTACGTAGTTATATCATTTTGAAAATTCTTATAGCGTGACGTCACAGGGTGGAATTATAAGGTCAGCCATTGCCGCTGCATATTTATAAAAATGATGTCACTCTCAGAATGTTGGCTGTCATGTTTCGCAGGTTAGCCCTCATGACAGTTCATGGAACTAATAATGACAGTCGATGACATGACAGCTAACACTTTGAGAGTGACATTTTTTTGTATGATTATGCAACGGCAATAGCGGACCTTATAATTCCACCCTGTGACGTCATGCTATAGGAATTTTCAAAATAATATACGTAGATACCGATCTAAAACAAAAAAAAAATGAAATTAGTTAAGTGCATTATAGAAAGTTTTAATCTGAATACCCTTTTTCATATATAGAAACTTTTGAAGTAAACTTTTAAAATATGTATCATGTTCGATAGACTATCTAAATAGGTCATAGAGTAAATAAATTTGACAGCAGCGTTTGGTTTTAATAGAGTCACAACTTGTTTATTGCTCTAATGCTGATCCACGGATCTTCAAATAATTATATTTTAACAACTATAATGCATTATCATACAATGGAACTTATGAAAATAAATACATCTGAAATGTGATTAAGTTTGTTTTAATTTACAAGCCAAATCTTTCACAGCAATATATTATGACATTATGTATAGACATTTTCACAATTAACACAATTATCTCTGCCAATGATATTATTGAAGATCCGACGCATAGATTTAGTACTCCGCCGCTTCTCACTGAAAAGATAGAAACTATAGGTTATGTACCCATATTATGTATCACAAAGGGATAGCCAGAATACTACAGCCAGCGCCGAACTTCTTATGCTCTGAAGTCGACGCATGTGCGGCGCCCGCAGTCCCTTTTTTCCTACTAACGACGCAAATAGCTTCGACTTCAGAGCGAACGAGAAGAAGCATCAAATCGGCTTAGGGTGCTTAAAGCTTAAAATTAGATACTCACGAAGTATATCATAAAATCCGAAAAGTATTTCCCTTTTCACTCTGACTTTGGGAAAAGCAGATATTTGAACTCTCAGACGAGTGACTAGAGACTCGGTCGTCACCGTTTCTTTATCTTTTGTGTATTTGATTCCTTCGCAAGTGTTCAGACAACCGCAGTCTTTAGATGACTTTGGGAGGTCTTTTAGGTTCGGATATTGCTCTGCTGTTTCTGTACTCGCTGACAATTTTAGAATTTCCTTCTTGTGTTTGGCGACGCAAGATAGACTTTTGATTGCACAGATCTTCTCGTGAGCTAAAAATATATTTGCATAATGATTAACACCTGTATCGAAAACGTAGGTGGTTTCGGTCTGTACGTTCGAGTTTTCCCTTAGACAAAGTGTATGTGTTAAGTACCATCGAGTTTTAAATTAGTTAAATAGAGAAGTAGTGGTGACTGTTTAGTTCGAGAACCAAAGTTATATTTAAGCTATAGGATGAGGAAGGAAGACGGGTTGGACGCGCCTATGGCCCACGCGATTGGTCATCTAGACGTGTTGTGTCTAAGTCTTTGTGTATTACCCGTCCCAACCAGTTACATACTAATAAATAGCGGATAAATATTTTTATTAAGGGGGTCTTCCACCATCTCCAGTTAAAGCGTTAGTTATCCAATGTACCAGTCATCTGGCAGATTTCGTTTCCACGACGTATGGATACTGTTAACCTCCAGTTAAAGACACAGTTATCCCGTCAGCCGGTCGACCTGGCGTATAACTGCATGATAACTGTTATCTGACAGATAAATAAAAGCAATAGGTATGGCGTATTTGTGGTATAATCCATCGATTTTATGTTCGAATCAGCTGGTTGCGTACTTTCGCATAATTTGTGGTTGCGTTACCTACTTATTTTCAATTAATACGTTCATTCATCTTTAATATATTATTTCTGTTGTCTTTTCCCGCGTGTATTTACCCGCAACAAAACGCTATCTAGTAGGAGTAATTTGCAGTTTCTCCTCATTGGCGAATCCTTGCGGCGGTTGCAACTTATAAAAAACTAGCGGTCGTACCCGGCTCTGCCCGGGTGGACTACAGAAATGTTCCCTCTCCCATTCCCTCCACCACCCCTCCTCCCTTCCAGCCACATACACTCCCCTGCCCTCCCTTACCCTCCTAACCCCTATAAACCCGGGTGGGTCGCTAGTCCAACCATATACTATCATTACACTATGGTATCATCGTCATCATACAAACAAAGAAATTCTCTGGCGCGTCTAGCAACAAATTTAATTGGCATAAAAAAGGTTATAGTAAGTCAATCGTAAAAGATGCACATATGCTGTCGCGGACTTTTGGTTAGGACTTTTGAAGGGGAACAATTCCGTAATACATGATTTTTGCTTAACATCAACCGTTTACGCAGCGCGTGTAACAGAAGCTCTCAAAAGGAATAATTTTTCCCGTTTTTGCAACATGCGGCAACAGCGGCGTACGAACAATGTGTGTCACATTGGTTTCGAGTTTCAGTATGAAGCTAGACTCTTGCTGTTATTTTTTTTGAAGAAATGTCAAAAAAACGATAAAATAATTAATTAGATCTTCACCTAAAGGCTTGTAGAAGTGCGGTACGCATCCACATAATCGTAACGTCATATTGATCCTACATTCGGTAAGACAGTAACTGTAAGAGTAGACCGGATACCTTTCGCTGATGGGCTCCTCCAAGAGTCTGTAACAAAAGATTAAAAATTATTATAAGCTTAGACGCGTTGTCGATGCGTTCTCGCTACGCCTATAAGCGGGTCTTTTTAAATCGACCAAAGGGTCGGCTTTCCATTGTAGCCTGGCTCATATCATCCATCTCGTATAGTAATTGTATAGTTTAGGTAATTAGAAACATGCTGTAAAAACATGGATTCACGGAAACGTTTTTTAGCGATTTACTGTGTAATTCAAATGTTTTAAATTAAAGAATGGCGGAAATCCCTTTGTTGTAGGTACGTATTTAAAAAAAAAATTTGTATTTTTTTTTCGCATTTCCTGTAAAAAAGTTATGATTGGTGTTTCTTCTTCCTTCCGTCTTTCTCCTAAATATGTCTTAACCTATGAAGTTGCCGTTCTTCAGTACTGGCCATCACAAACAAAAAAAATTTTGATTGGCTGTTAATTTTGAATTCAAATTAATTTTGTTTTAAAAACATGACATTCTTTTTACAAAGTCAGTCTTTTGTTTATTGATTAGCGTTGTGTTTTCATTAAAATATGAATATTTTTCGTCATAATGGACACTTAAAAAATTCGTGTTATTTTAGAATATGAGTTCCGTCATAGTACTAATGCGGCACAAACGGCACGTAACAACAACGTTTACGGAGAGAACAAACGAACGCACAACCCGTTATTGGTTTGCCCGCTTCCGTTCTGGAAATTATGACTAGAATAATGAACCTCGTTGTCGTTCGGACACTTTGGTTAACAATGATGAATTGAAGGCGATTGTGGAAGCTGATGATATCAGCTCAAACTATAGCTGAACTAGCAGCAGCTTTCGATGTTAACATCAAAACGTTTGATAGATGGGTACCCCACGAACTTAACGATCGCCAGCGCAACGTACGCGTCGAGACCTGCCTGGCGTTGCTCAACAGGCACAGAAATGAAGGAATTTTGAACCGGATTGTTACCTGTGATGAAAAATGGAATTTGTTCGACAATCGAAAGCGCTCAGTAAGTTGGTTAGATCCTGGTTCAGCACCAAAGCAATGTGTTAAACGAAAAATAACTCCTAAAAAGGGGATGGTCACTGTTTGGCGGTCTATAGCCGGTGTGATTCATCACAGTTTTTTACAAATCGCATGAGCATTACTGTAGATGTGTACTGTGAAGAACTGAAGACGATGGAGAAGCTCGCACGTCTGCGACCAGCTTAGGTCAATCGATCGTCCCTACTGCTCCTTCACGACAACGCGCGACCCCATACTGCACAACAAACAGTCTCCAAGCTGCTAGAGTTGGGGTTGGAAGTTCTCCCTCATCCGCCATACTCACCAGACCTTGCACCTACCGACTATTACTTTTTTCAAAAATTGGACAACTTTTTAACGAGAAAAAAAATTAATTTCTGAGAGACAGTGCAAAATGCCTTTGAAGAGTTTGTTGCCTCCCATATAGTTGACATCAATAAACTGCCACTGCGTTGGCAAAGAAGCATCGATTGCACGGGTGATTACTTTGAATAACAGAAATAAAGCTGTTTGAAAAAAAATACTTTACTTATTTTATACAAAACGGCAATTTCGTAGGTTAAGCCCTAATACATATTTTCTAATTTTTCAACCGGCTATAATGGAAAGCGCTACCCGACCAAATACCGTTTATTCAATTTCGGTAACGCTCTGTGTGTCAATTGAACCCAAGATTCGCGTAAGGTGAATACTGTAACTATCTTCTTCATCTTCTTAGTTAATGGCGTTTTCTGCTTGTAGCAATTTCGCCAGAGTCGAGTTTGTTACATTGATACTTTCAGATTGCAACTATAAGTGGTAACGTATCATATAAATTTATAGAGTGAGATCCCAGTCACCCCAGACTTACGTGATTTTAGGAAAGATGAAATTTTTAAGATCGGTAGTATAACTTAAACTAAGAAAGAAATGGATACTCGCTAAGCTGAAAGCGAGGCCGTTTTACAGGTAGCAGCTATGGAAGGTGGCAAAAAAACATGCTAGCTTATTCAAGCGCATAAGTACAAGTGACATGCACTCTGACGCGTGAATATCTCTCTCTTACAACTCGTGGCTACTGTGAGTTAGTGTGTTGTTAGTTTTTAGTCTATATGACTGTTTATTAAAGATGGGCGTTTTCGGATTTTTACGCTAACGATTTACAAACCGATGTCGCAAACGACATTTGTTTTCGCAAATCGATGTCAAAAATAATTATTTTTTTTAAACCGTAAATAGTTTACATGATTTTCTTACAAATATACCTGCTACCTGTGAAACGACCCCGCTTTCAGCTTAGCGAGTATCTATTTCTTTCTAAGTTTATGTTGTACTACCGATCCTCAAAATTTCATCTTTTCTAAAATCACTTATGTCTGGGGTGACTGGGATCTTGGACTATTAATTTAAATCATTCACGGCAAAATGGTTCTCTATTAAAGTAAATACATATTTTTTTCTTTCTGTAGTCGATTATATGTATAAAATAATATATGTGATGGAAAAAGTATTATATCAATAAAGACCTGCACTTCCGTACTGAGATAGGAGAGGTACGCAGTTCGTCCGAAATGCGAGTGCTCCAAGCGGCCACGCCGACGCTGAGCAGTGTGAATAATTTGTGCGTGATGTACGCTGTGGTACTCTGTATCACTTCATCTGGACTGTGGATGTATATCTGTCGGTCAAAGGTACTTTGTATCAAAGTATCCAAATTCATTCGGGAGGATACAGCCATCGATGTATCTACATGGGCTCTCATAAATTGGCATTTTAGAATGCACGACAGAACCAAGTAATATTAAACTACGGTACACCACAATTCATTTTGACAGTAATTTTAATTTTCGTAGCACATAATTTAACAAAAGGATCGACCTTTGCAGGCTTTATAATGAACGGGGAACCAATCTGTAAAGGTGATGACCCGTTATAAATACATATCGGCAACTTCAATTCAACGATAGGATCCTCACACTCGAATTCAGGTAAACCTTGGAACACACAAATTCCTTTCTGATTGTGCCAATTCATACACGCGGTACTTCGTCAAGCCAATCAGATAGCGAGACGTCAGTTCAACCACTTCTAGTTCAGGGCCTTTATAAACCCAGACACAATTCAAAACCAAACAGAACATCGGTCTTAAATACATGTCTCTTAAATTAAGCGGCGAGGGACAACAACGGGATAACAACGAAGTATATACAGATATATTAAAAAAATTCTGCCTACGAAATTATTTTGAACAAGATATTATGAGACTTAGCTTACTTAGTCGTGATAGCCCAAAGCGCAACGAACCTGTCTCAAATTTATAAGGCATAGGGCCATGGTTCGAATCCAGGCGTGTACCAATGAGTTTTTCTGACTTAAGTACATAACTATCACTGACTCCGTCCCTCGCAGAGCACGTTAGGCAGTCGGCCCCGATCGCTGTCAATAGATGGCGGTCGTTACAATCCCCAACCCGCAGTGGAGCAGCGTGGTGGATTTAAGCTCCAAGCCCCCCTCCTCATCCTAGGGGAGGCCTAAGCCCCTGCAGTGGGGTAAAAATAGGCTGATGAAGTGAAGTGAAGAAGATATTATGTCTTAAGTTCTTAAGATACGAGTAATACTTAGCAATTTTCAGTTACCAACAAACTTGATTTTGTGGTCCTTGAAATAAACCTGCATTCAAAGCCACAAATAAGGTTGGTAGACGAAAAATGCTACGGGGCCTTAAACTGACGCACTTGTTTGTTTTTTTTTGCTTTTCCCTTACATTCTACTGAAGCTGATTCTCAAATATGGGCCATTGGGAATTAAAAACTTTGTGCAAACGCCTCCGCAGTCAAGTTCAAGTTATCTTTAAACCCCTTTATCAAGTTTCGTAGACTGAAATAATATTCAGATGAAGAATTCTGAATGTTAAATAATGATTACGATATTCGCGCATATCATAATGGTTGTCTATAAAATAGGAATCTACATTCGCTTACGGCCCAGGAGTTGTGTACAATTTGGTGTGATGCAGACAGAAAAAAATGCGTCGATACTTGATGGTCAAAGATTGTAAGGCAGAGCCAGTGCCAAGTGTATTTCGTTTTGATTGAGGGGAGATTGGTGGCATGACGTAAGAACGGGGAGATTTTAATAACTCAATGAAACAGAATAAATTTTGAGGTTAGTTTAATTGAATTGTACCTACAAGTACTCCGTAGCCGATTCGGTAATTTTAGGCCTGGTACAGTTACAATCAAACTTTATGGCGGACCCGAACGTAGGCACAAGTCGCGGCGCAGTAACCATTTTTAGGTGTAGCGGGACGCAGTGGAGCGAGGGGTATATGAGTGTACTTGCACAAGCACGTTTATAGTGTTGTATTCCGATCCGCCATAAAGTTTGACGCGATCTGTGTACGCTATTTTAATTGTACCTACTTGGCTATATTAAAAAATGTAAGAGACAGTAGGGTAGGTAGCTATGACATACTTGCTTCATTTAAGTGTTATAACTATGTAAGTCCGAGTTGAACTAATCTAGTGAATTCATTGGTTTCACTTGTAGTCTAACCTTATATTCAGGCGCGTATCGCACTATGTGAACATAAAAATCGCTGTCGTACACCGCCAGCTCAATGTTTGACTTGTCGTACGTCTTATTTTTGTGATTCCAAGTTCTGAAACGAAAATTAAAAGTACATTTTGATAATAGACAATCAATAATGGAAAAAAATAAAAACGAAGCACTTTTTTAATTTTTATAATATTTTTTTTTGTTTTGTGGAGGGAGGCACACGTTTTGTGTAAAAATCCATGCCTGCAAATTGAACTATATTTCAATCGAATCGACACAAATTAACCATTAGAAACATTCTGTGTTTTTAAGCGCTAATCAATAGTGGTAATCATAATATTGTGTCTTAAATCCAAGGAAAACCGTGAAAATTAACATTATTTTGACGAAATGAACGCAGAATTAATAATTTTGTGAAATAATAGTATTTATATTAAATGAGAAATCAACTTAACTATTGGTTGGGTATCTCGTAAAATCAACTCCCGATATAACTATTAACCAGCAATAAAATGTTTTTTTATGTTACTATCTTTACCTACTCTTATTAACTTACCAAAAGTCTTTAAACTTAAAAATTATTTTTTACTTTTTAGTTTGGTTGGCTATGAAAGCGTGTTTTTTAGTTTTTTTTTACTATGAATAAACCAATAACATTTTATACCTACATATATTTATATTAGTAGGTATAGTCATAGTTTTGTTCCAGTTAAAACCTTAGGCATTATATTTATTTCTTTATATATATAATTGTCATCAACTATATTGGTCATGTAATAATAATATTTAGTAATCATATAATATAGGTAATATAATTATCATTACCTAACCATGACAATTTTTAACATAGGCAAATTAATACGAAAGTTTTCGTTTGAGTTCCAACTAGTATCAAGTGTAATTGTATCTTAGAAGTTATTAGTGTTATATACAGTGCTAGCAGCATATGGTCAATAAAAACACCATTTTATAAGAACAACAAAAAGGACTACAATCCAGGCCCTAACATATTTAAAAAAAAAACATGGGTTTTTCATTTCCTAATTTTCTAGTAATTTTGTTCATTGTTTAATTTGTTACACAGTTGTTTATGGAATTGAGGTAAGTTTAGGTTTGTTCTATAAATCCTTATATTTTCAAGTCGATTAGAAATTAGGGCAAATATACGTATTTGGCAAGCATACTAACAAAGGATTATCAAAAACTGCGAAATTTGAATTTATCACATGGCACATTCCCAACTCGGTCATAGCTATGTCGCGGGTGATTGGCCAGTCGTTGTACGTAACAATAGGGTGTGTCGGAAACTTCCTCATGAGTGTAGCAGCGACATATGAATAGTTTTCTGGTGGTATAACTCCAGAATCACGCAAATTTAACTCTCCCAATGTCTCCATGTTTGCGTTCGTGATTGACCACAGGTCGTCGCTGACGTCTACATTTAATGAGTCCATATAAGATCTGTAAGACAAAGTTACATTTTAAAATTGTTTAATAAATACTAGCGACCCGCCCGCAGCTTTCCTCGTGTGGAATTCGTTTCTCATGGGAATAACTTTTTTTATCTCAGTCATATCTCATTCCCGTTATCCCCTTTCCCGTTTTCGTTCCCATCACACAAATGTTTTATCGTTTATGTTCCTGGACCTGGTCCCATGCCGTTTTCGTGTCTATTCTCATCAAACAAAGTGAGCGAGGATTATGGGTATAGGGCTTACCCAAAACCGATTCTATGGCGTTTATTATATGAATTATATACTCGTATTTAAAGGGATTATACAGTGTTGTTATATCATATGTTATATTTAAATTGACCATGTAAAGTGTTGCCAACACGGACAAACAGACAGACAAACATACACAGAAAAAAAGATTCTTATGTTAATGCAAACTGCATTGGTACAAGAATATGCGGTATTTGTATATATTGAAAACTATGTTTTCATGAAAACAGAATAAGATATTCTTGGGAAAATATTCTTGATTCAAAATTAAATTCAGATTCTTTATTCAAGACTTTAGTTATTTTCTTATATTAATAAAATAAGAATATTCTTAATCAAACATTTTAGTCATTTTTTTAATCGAAGATTTTAGTTATTTTCTTAGTCCAAGAAGTAGAAAATATTCTTGATTGAAGACTTCTGTAATTATATTAAGCTAAAACAATTATAGTCTTAATTAGAGACTTTAATTATTTTCTTAGTCCTAATTCAATCAATCCAATTTTTAGATGACAACTTTGATAGCTTAGTCTAAGAAAATTATTATTTAGATCAAGCATCTATATCCTTAGTTCAAATGTGCTCTGTTATTAACTTGAGAATTTAATTTTCAATTGAATTCGTAACCAGCATTTATTTAAGAGTATCATTCTTTCAGCTTTAGTATTTAATGTCTTCGATGAATAATTTAATCTTCGACAAGTGTCTTGGTTCAAAATATAGATATTTTTAAATGGAGAAGATTGTAATTTTGTTCTCAACATATTGTTCTTGGATTTTTACACTCAAGAATTTCAAGTTTTGTAAACAAGAAAATCAAATCGACATTATTCTTGGTATAAGAAACTTAGAAGGAATTAAAAAAAGAAAAAACGTTTTCCTGTCTTGAAACATGTGTTTGCTTGTCAAGTTACTTCTGGTATTATTGATGCACCAAAAACCTATATGTCAAATATTTTTGAAAATATTTATGACAAGCGAGAACGTGTTTCAAGATAAGACAGAGTAATTATTGAAATTTCTTCAAAGTAACTTCAATTATGAAAAATAAATATCTTATTGACACAATACTCCTAATATAAGTGAATAAGTACATACTAGAAAAATGGCTTTCATGAAACTTTCACTTATTATCGAAATAGGTAATTAAATTTGAAAAACACGTTTACAAAATTTAATTTATGTAGGTCTACATGGCAACATAAAGTTTTTATCAGATTTGACAATATGATCAATATCTTCATTACAAGCATGTTACACATAGTAATTCAAATATTTATCACACAAGACTTTAACTTTCTATAATTAGTCAGGTACTAAGTACTTCTTACAATCAATCAAAAAAAGGCACTTTGACAAAATTTAATTATTTAGATTTATGGCAATTGCCTGTGTAGTTTTGCAGAATTATAATAATTGGTGGGTAATAATTTAACAATCACGTTGTTACATAAAACAGTTGAAGTATTTATCAGACAATCAGAATTTTTATCTTTTATAATTAGATTCTAACTACGTCTTACCATTAATCAAAAAAAAGCCCCTGACAAAATTTATTCATTTAGATTTAAGCAATTGCTAAAATCATTATTATTAAATGGTTCTGCAGAAAACAATAATAATTATATTAATAACAAGAAAACAAAAAATGTCACACAATATGGCTTATTATTTTTAATTATTAGTCAAGTACTTACTACCTCTTACCATTAATCAAAAAACGCAGTTCTGCAGAATAATAATAACATTACGAATAATAATAAAATGAAATATAAAATAACCAAAATTTTACAACATTAAGGAATAGCTGTATGGTTCTACAGTTATAAACTTTAAAATTTATTAGAAATAGAGAAACGGACTGATTGATATTTTCTTTAATGTAGTGTATCTACGTATAGCATATCATTTGTGTATAATAGTTGGTGTATACGAATAACAACCATCAATCAAGTTTAAAGTATTTTGTTGGTATAGCATATCGCTTATGTATAAATAGTTGGTGTGTACGAATAATCACTTAGTTTAAAGTATTTTCTTGTATTACCTTTTACCGCCATGTATGCCCTATAATATCCTCCCAAGTATTTCTATGTAATTTTGGTAGATAATGATCTTATGTAAGATTGTATAGGGGGTGGAGGGAGGGGGTTTAAACAAATCTTATGTTGTCTTATATAGGGGGAGGGGTGGGTCAAAAAGCAGTAAAAATTGTCTTCCGTAATTAATGAACAGCTAAGTAGTTTCAGAGTTTATCCCGGCCATACATCGTGACACGAGATTTTTTTCACGAGAGAAAATTGGAACGCAATTATATGCCGTTCACGTTTTTTTTTTAATTCAAGGCTGATCCTTTGTTCTAGGTTCAAAGCAATGATGTTAAAGATCATACAGAGTTGCCCTTGGGAATGGTTACATCAAAAATCTTTCATCTCACTCTTCAGTAAAGCCATCTGACGTTAATTTGCAACTTAGATGCCAGAATTTTCAAGGTAGCTCATCTTGAATTTCGAAACGATTGAAAACCAGTGTACAAACAATGATAGATCATACGACATTGCAATTGTCTATATTTTACTCCAAGAATATACATAAGAGCAAAAGAAAGGTATTTACGTGATATAATTGATTGAGAAAAATGTAAAACGTTAAGGTATCATCTACACTTGGGTGTACTTTTTTAGTCAGTCCATACGTCATTATCAAACATTTTGTTAAAGTACACAATGATTACACATGAAGTGTAATTTCTGATTTTTTTTTCAGTTCGAATTTTACACGTGAGTCACACAAGATTCTATCTCTATGTAGTACTTCTAGGCACTTATTTCAAGTGTAGCGGAAACACGACTAGTGAGCACTAAAAATGAATACCTATTATTATATATTATGTCTTCAACAACATACTAATATATATCTACAAATATTATTCTCTAAATATATAATTATATTGTACGTATTGGTAAGTTGGCAACCCTATGCTCGGAACAACTCCATTTTTTTTCGTTTTCTGATGAGGATTGAGGACTCAATTAAAATAACTGCAGTAGATCCGTAGTAAAATCTTGTCAACGGATATTGCTTTTAAAAAAAAAGAATGTACTTACAGTAATAATTTGCTAGAAACCCTCACCTCAGCATGGCTTCGAATTTGTTGTCGTCGTTTTTGTGTTTAGCACAAAGCGTGATGGCGGGGAAGGAAATGTTCCAATTGAAGTAGTCCATTTCCACGCTCGTCACCGTAGGCGAATTCTGGTATAAAAGTTGACATAGTTAAACACATCTTTGCCTACATTATAACTTCTACAAAATCCAAACGACGGTAGTATAAAAATTAAACCACAACATGCCTCCTCCACAACATGACTTGTGATTCAAAAAAAAAAACATTGTTCATATTGCATGAAAAAAAAGTTAGAAAAACATTGTAGTGTAGACATTAGATATATACTATTTAAAAAAAATTATTAATGATGTAGAGATTGTAACGTTGCATAAGGTTGTACTATGTGAACTGCACTGCACTGTTTATATAGAAAAGATTTAATAGGTAATGTTCTCTATTGTTGTTAAAAAAAAAAAGAGAAACTGTAAACCGAAAACTTTACCTATAACAAACAATCAACGAAGACCACATATCTCCATGTAGGTACCGCGCATTAAACCGCGCATCCCGCTGCTGTTATTGTATTTTTATGTAGCTAATTAATTTGTATGCCCGAACACATAAAACAATACATACAGACAAAATCTCTTTGTACTGCCTTACTGCTGCTTTTTTAGGGTTCCGTGACCAAAGGACAAAATGGAAGCCTTGCTGCTGTCACTCTGCTGTCTGAATAATAAATCAAAATTCGAATAAATTATGTCTTAGTGTCTCTTTACAGTCTTACACGGAGCCAAGACATTGTTGATTAGAACTCATCCAGAAAAGCACAAATATGTGAAATAAGAGGCCATTAAATTTGTTTTTTTAGATTATTACGGCTTTTATAAAAAAAATAACTAAACTAGTGAAAAATTTGACATTTCCGTATATTACGAACCATATCCTTACATTATAAACGCGAAAGTTTTTATGTATAGATGTTTGTTGCTCTTTCACGCTAAGACCACTGGATCGATTTTAATGAAACATTACAATAATATAGCTTATACATCATAATAACATATCTATACTAATATTATAAAGCTGAAGAGTTTGTTTGTTTGTTTGTTTGTTTGTTTGTTTGTTTGTTTGAACGCGCAAATCTCAGGAACTACTGGTTCGAATTAAAAAATTCTTTTTGTGTTGGATAGTTTATTTATTGAGGAAGGCTATAGGCTATATGTATAAAATAATACTATCTGTCTGTTTGTCTATTCGAGCAAATCTCCAAAGCGGCTAAACTGATTTTGATGAAACTTCACAGATATGGAAAGAAAGTGGTCAAAAGTGACATACACTACTTTTTGTATGTCTGTATGTACGTCCATCTGTCTATTCGAGCTAACCTCCAAAACGGTTAAACCGACTTTAATGAAATTTCACGGGTATGAAAAGGAGGTGGTCAAAAGTGACATACGCTACTTTTTGTCCGTCTGTTTGTCTGTACGTCTATGTGTCTATTCAAGATAATCTTCAAAACGGCTCAAAAAATTTTAATGAAACTTTGCAGACGTAAAAGAAGGTTGTCAAGAGTGACATCAGTTACTTTTTGTGTCTTTCTGTCATTTGTCTTCACTGATCTATCAACGTAGATAAAGCCGACACTACTAAGTCTAGGAAGCCGAAATTTGGAACAGTGGTTTATTTTATAACGTGAATATTAATTTTTTAAGAAAGGAATATTTGGAAATTTCAAATTTAAGGAGGGAGGGGCGGAGAGGCTTTGTATGAGAGTCTTTGTTCTTTAAAGTTAGAAACATAAAAATTTTAACATAAATAAATAATGACGTGTTTCAGGGTTTTTGGATTTCCACATTTTAAGGGTGGAAAATGGGAGGTGAAAAGTATGGTAGTATCGGTTTTCTTAAAGGAGTGGGGAGAATGAAGATTGAAAGTTTGAATGGGTGTACCCAATATAAGTTTCAGCAAAAAGTACGTATAAACCATTTCGAATGTTAATACTACCTAAAACAGGAATGTGTAGTCTACGCAAGCGAAGCTGCGGGCGGTCGCTAGTAGACTATAATTTATAAAGATATTTGCTTTCTGTCCGCGGCTCCACTCGCGTGGACTACACAGTTGAACACTGATTTAAAAAAAATCTTTTACTTATAGTAAGCTACATTATCAGCAAGTAGCATGGGTTTATATTTTATTTTCAAACTAGCTTTTTGTCCGCGGCTCCGCTCGCATAGACTATACAGTTACACATTAATTCTAAAAGGTAGAGGTGGTGAAGCGATTGGGAAGGGCAACGTTTCTGTAGTCCACCCCGGCGGAGCCGAGTACGACTGCTAGTACTGTATATAAATAACAAATATTGAGAATACAGATTCTTAAGAGGATTATGTACGGCGTTAACGGTTGCACCCCATTAAACCTTAACCGATTGCCAAAAAAGATTAAATGGTATTCAGATCAGCAATGCAATTTGTTTCAAGTTGAACATGTGAAATATGAAACACAATCGAAACGAAATCCCGCCCATTTAAGTTTTTTTTTTCAATGTACAAAATAATAAAACTAAAAAAAAAACGGACGCCGTTCCATTGATGTGCCAGTTGGTAGGTTCACAATCCTCTTAATGTAGTTTGTAAGCTCTGACCAAAACAAACAAAAATTTTTTTCACGGGTCGTTCCAGTGTTTAGCTCGTAGGTAGAAAATAAATTCTTAATACATTGCGTGGTGGTTCCGTATTCTCGGTATACGAGTTCAATTCGCATTTAACCGGTTTTTCTTGATGATCACATGTTTTCATTTAAATCTACACGCGTAACAGTTCATTGAGTTATAATTATTGGTGTAGGTACCTAGATGACCTACACGTAGAAAATTGGAACGATGTTAATTAGGCGCTTCGGAAATATTTGTACTACTATAGCCGACGTTTGTAGTCTAAACAGTTACGGGCACCGAGTTTTGAATTAGTTCAATAGATGAGTAATGCTGACCGTTTAGTTCGCGGGCGGGACACATGTATGGCAGCTATTGGTTACCTAAATGTTTCGTGTCTACGTCTTTGTGTATTATCCATCACAACAGCTAGTTTACGTACTATTGCATGAAAGGCAGATATCTATAAAAAAAATTAAAGTAAATAATGTTGACTAAATTTTGTCGACTTTGAATAGTTGAGTTTACGAGTATGCGCCTTCTACTATACTACATTCAAAGTTCGGCGGTTACGGAACTGCGTGATGGGTGATTGTAACAGATTTTATTGTCATGGCGAAAGGACTCAATCCTTTCCAACGCGTGCTCCAACATTAGTTCTCCAGATACAATTTAGATTGCAAAGGTTCACAAACGGGAACTTTATATCCTTTATTTGTATTGGTACCCTTATATTCAACCCTTACTATGTGGAGTGCAAAATAAAAGTAATGTAAGTGGTTTGAAAACACCTCGACGAAACCTTAATTTCAATATAGGGGGTAAACACTTAAAGGGTCGATCCAATCCACCGGTAAAAGTAATTTTCAATGCGCGGCTATAGATTTTAATATTCCTAGAGTCGGTTCGTTGAGTACAAAACTTGACAGCAGGGTATACGGTACACACGAGAGTGTGGTGTCAGTTTTAAGTAACGAACGAGGCCGACTCAATTCTGCGGGGTTGAAGGGGGCGCAACCACAACAACGTCCTAGCAATCCTAGCATCAGAGCACAGACAAGTCAATCTTATAGACCACGCTTTGACAGGGAGTAGCATTCGCCAAGGCTAAGTAGTGACACTACATAACTACGTCACTAGTGAGCCGTCAGTTGTAAGCACGTCGGAAGCCATTAAATTGTCAATTTTGAACGAGCCAATGAAAACTAGGCGACCTCTCCCCGCACCCCGCCACTTTTTGGCGATTTCGTTTTCGTACTGACGTTTATTAAAGCGTGGTCTATAGGTTGACTGGTCTGTGCATCAGTGTCATTATCTCACTGTAACGCCCGCCGCACATGCTGACACTCGCATTGGTCGTCACGAGCCAACTAGAAGTAGTACTGAACCATTATTGAACTCAAATGTAGACACGTGTCGACCAATATCAGTGTCTATGAGCGCAGTATTGTGTACGAGTACGAGTGTGTGGCATGTGTGGCGGGCGCAAAAGTTTACTAACGGAAATAAGTACATATCACTTATAAAAATGGCCCACGCGTACTATCTTACGATACAGCCTTGACTATATTACGTCTGGATAGAGAGCCGGCGTTAAAAATCAACGGATCTCCTGCTTTCGCACGAACTTCTTACGACATTGGAAATGAACCTAACGGAATAAAGTAAACACACATAATAATATTTTGGATAATATTTTCCGAAATATATTTTTTTCGCAAAAAAAAAATTACACAACTGTATTTGAATAAGCTTGAAACTTCGAAATATAACATTCTATACGACATTTCGATCGAACAAACCGAATTAGTACGAAATGTAACACCGACGTATATTTGACTTCCAACTAAGGGCTAACCACTACTTTCGGTTGTCCGATTCTAACAATTTTAGTCTCAATCGATCCCCAGTCTAATTACCCTGAGCCGTTTTTTTATTTCTTTCTTATTCAGACCTAGTTCTCGAGATATCGGGGTCCCAAAATAAAAATCGGGGAAAAAAATTGCGATTTTTTTCGTTTTTTGCCGATAATTTTTTTGTTTTTGAACTTTTTCCAAATTGTCTTTTGCCATCTTGTAGAGCTCGCCGAGCTGCGTCTTTTGACACCACGGTCATCCCGATATCTCGAAAACTCTTCGTGCAATCTGCCTGTCTCACAAAACTCCCAAATGACCCCCTATACTCCAACGAAATTAAAGTCATTTCCAATGACAACATTTCCAATGACAAAACCGTGAACAAAAATTGTTACAAATTTATTTTTTATTGTATGAAATAAACAGAAGGCATAATTCATAGTAAAAAAAAGTGGAAAATATTAACAATAATTTTTACGAGAGCAATCCAGAAATCAATTACACAAATCATTATGGTTTATCTAAGGTTTTATCCTAAGAATGAATAGAATCTTATTCAAAAAGATTCGTGTCAATTCATTTATTTCCTATAATGTTTCTGAATCGTGAAGACCCACTGACACACAGACCATCGGATATCGTACTAAAATTAATTTAAAAAATGTAATTATTCTATAATTCCATATCTTTAAAAATAATCCATGCATTTTCATTAAATCAGGTTTACTTACATACTCAATAAACCACCGCAAGACTGTCTTGCGAATCGCAAAATTGGAGAATATCTTTAGTTGTTAAAACATCCCTATTGATGTGGATTTAACACCTAACTTGTCACTCCTACTAACCTCATCTCAAATGAGTGAACAGTAAAACAATTTTCACGTTATATTAATAACGTAAATCTTAACCAGAGGCCCGCGCCAACGGAATTATTTCGCTTCGAGTAATGTGTTAACCCCTAAGGTTTACTCGACATCTTCGCGCCAGGTGACACCCTAGTGTGCCTCCTGGCCGCTTCGATGAAGTCGTTGGAGCTTTCGAGCTAATGACACGCGTCCCTATTATGCTTCAGGCGGTTGTTAGTGGGCGCGATTCCACATACCCCTACAGTAGACGTTTATCCGCCTTCCATTCGCATGGGTAAAAAAACCCTAACTTTTAGTATAGCGGCATATCGTTAGTAGAGCACTCCACAAACTCGCACTTTATAAGGCGTGCAATATCACCTAACTGTTCGGTTATAATTCACGCTTACAGAGATAGTTGTACACGTACACGTTTACTAGTATGGCGTAGCTAGAGTGAGTGGTTTGTTGAGTAACATAATGATAATAATAATACCTCGGACATCCCACACAACGCCATCTAGTTTCAAACTAAGTAAAGCCTGTCCCATAGATACCAGACAACTGATATAAATATTTAAATATTCTTTAGAATATATTTATATCTATATATTTCACACCCAGATACGACATAAATGCTCACACGACATGTTCATGCAAATAAATATTTGTCCCACACACTAGAGTTGGCCTATCATTTTTGTTGACATTGTATTATGAGGGTCAGTGGTGAGGGTTCATATCCAGACATTATATAATCAAAGAATACGTAGTATGACATACACCCGTCCAGTATTATATCATTATATCCTTTCTAGGATTTGTACTATACGTGGATACATATAGTTTATGTGGTTTCTGTCATGGTTTCTGTATATTTCTATTTCATACTTTCATCAGTTTTGCAGATTCATTACAGTCATAGAGTAAATAAATTTGACAGCAGATTGTACCTAGTGCAGAATGAGTGCAGACAGTGCATGAAAGTTGCAGAAGCTGTAACTTACATGAAAAAGTCATGACTGAGAAAAAAAAGCATGATAAAAAACGGTTAAGTAAAAGTAAAAATAATCAGTATAAATGTATTCCTTTTAAAATAGGGAAACAAATAAATAATTAGTTACTAACATTTTACCTTCTCCTCGACATACAACTTAAATTTGAGATATTAATTAACTGTCGTACGTGGCCACAAACTGTTAAACTTTAGTTATCTTTGTCATTGTAGCCACGCACGACGACGGCTAGTTAAAATCTAATTAGGTCTATTTATTTCTTTATTGTTATTTAGGAGACTAACAGCCAAACAATCTACTTATAAGATTGTACAATATTTTAGTCTGATTCTATAATAATATTACGTGTTAGGTTCGAATGATCTGGAGAGAAAGACCTGTTGACTCTTTTGAAGAATTTATTCACTACACTAGGTACAACACAAAGCACTAAGTCCAAACACTAAGCACTAACGATGTTCTGGGTTGTAGCCAAGTCGTAGGTTTCACTGGTATCACTTCTTGATCACTAGGTTTCACTTCGAAGTCGCCTCGAAAGTAGCCCATAAACTGAACTGGACTGCTCGTCTTCCTGCGGCTATTTATATAGGTCGTATCGAACCTCGTGAGCATTCTAGAAATCACTCCACTCGCACAAACGTAATTGGCCAGATTGGATAATTCTAGAACATTCTTTCCTCTAACGCCATCTAGTATTGAGTAGGGGTTTCGTGTTTGTTTGTTGTAAAACCCTTCTACAAAGTGGTTTTACTGGTTGACGCTAGATGGCGGTCGTTACTCTGTCTGTTCCATAGATAATACAGTATATATATAGGTTATAGATATGCAACTCTAATTTTTAAATGTTTTTTTCCTCTGTTTGTTTTATCCGATCGATAGATGGCTTGTTTAGTTATTCTTTTTACCGTCGGAGGGCGCTTTTAGTTATTCTGTTTATCGCTAGAGTACCCTTTAAGTTCTATTTAAAAAAAATTATAACTTCCAT
Source organism: Luffia ferchaultella (assembly GCA_949709985.1). NCBI lineage: Eukaryota > Metazoa > Arthropoda > Insecta > Lepidoptera > Psychidae > Luffia > Luffia ferchaultella. The sequence goes on from OX453254.1 coordinate 14,581,162, forward strand.
ACGACCACTTTTTAAAATGCTTTTCTGTGATTCATTAACATTTAAATCGGTAAATTTTTTAATAACAGAATTCACAGAAAAGCATTTTAAAAAGTGGTCATGCAAGTTATGAAGCATGACGCGTTACTGAAAAAAAACAAAAGGGAAAATAATGAAAAACCAACAAGCTTTCACTTTCTTTATTTCGGTGTTTTAAAACAAATTACAAGCTTTTAATTAAATAAGTCATCGTTGGCTGTATTATTTATTTTGTCATTCAATATTTTGTTTACATTATCTATTGCGTCAACTATAAATTATTTAATGAACATTTAATCATATCAATATTTAATAATGTTGCTTTCATGACAAAAGTGTACCTACTTGTCTAATTATTGTCTATGTGTGACAAGTAAAATAATTATTGCTGAGCAACTGTACATATCTCTTGCCTTTTTCATTTCTTTTAATCATTTATTTTTCTGCAGTGATTACAAAAATAAACCAAAGGCATATCACATAGTGAAACTTACAAAATAACTTAAATATTTTAAGGCACACACTTATTCATTTTGTATTCATTCATGTTAATTTCAGTCATGTTATTGTGTCATGTTTCAATTATGTGATAGGCTCAGAGCGATTCTCTCTAAACTTTAATAAAACACATAGTTCCAATTATTTTATATTCCAATCATATATTATATCGTATTATCATTATATAAATCTCTGGAGGAATCAATAATTACATATGGACTCAGCAGCTACGGAAGACCCCACAAATCTCAGCTTAATTGAATTTATGAAATCCAGCTGCACATTACAAAAAAGATTGTGCCTCAAAAATTAAAAGGCAGTTTATAGAAAACATCTCTAGTCTCTTTTCATATTGTAGGGTACTACATATTCACGAAAAGGTTAATTACTCTCTTTTAAGTAAACAATTTTTCAACGAAAAGTTATTGACTCCCTGTGGGTAATGATAGTCGGGTACACCGCCAACATATCAAAAAAATTCATATAAGTAATTTTTATATAACAAATTGTATGGCAAAAACACACTAAAATATAAAATACCTTCTTTGATAAATGAAATACCGAACGAAATCAAAGCCAGGTAATATTTTTGTTTCCATGATGGTTTCTTCTACAGGTTCTTTCTATCCAATTCCTATCGCAAGAGACGAAGTCCGGTGTTGATAACCTGGGTTAGATGTTCACAAAAGGGATCACAGAATCCAAAAAAAGGCCCGAAACGTAAATATAAGCCACAAGGGCTACTTTGAAATTGTTTAAATTTGAATACAAACGATTGAACGTTTGTTGACATTATCAATAATAGGGTGGATGCCCCGATTACCAGCTACTCACCTAATACTTTTCCTCCTGTAATAAGGATCATATTCGTTGTAGAGATAGCGCGACAAACTTATAAAAATCTATATAACTTAAGGAAACAGAATTCCTACCTATTTTGACTACACAGGAACAAAACAGTATGCCTCAGTGTCAGATTGAAAGCGCGAGAGAGATAACACCTGCCATATTTAAATTTATTTCGTAACTTTTGGTCCTGACAAAGTAAAGTGGAATTTCGTTATTTTGAAGTTTATGCTTTGACTTTTTATGTTTAAGACTCAAGACTAAAACTAAGTAATACATTTCTGAATTAAATTACTCCGTAAATGCTCTTATTTAATGTAATGTGGCCGATAATAGGTACATTACTAGTATGATGGCTTTAATATCAGGCGGGAGGGCTGATGTTAAACTGTATGTATTAATTAATTCCAGCCAGGTAGGTCATTTATATAAGAGCTATCACTAAACAGTTTTTATGTGAAGTAATTTAATATTTAACACGCTTATATTAGTTTCATCTGCATGTTTGTTTGTATGTAATGGAATTTTAGAAAGCGATTTTCACCCACTTCCACTAAAGCTATCGGGCTGAAATTTGGAAGACGTACTCGTTTGTAACTTTGATGACAATACACTAAAATGATAAACATAATTTGATGCTGCAGTCAGGGTTGTCGTCTCATGAGGACACTCCTTAATGATTAATAGCACGAATACGAAACTTTATATATACGTTGCATTTAGATATTAACTATGGTTTTCACCTCGAATTGATGCTGAAGGCAAGATTGTCTCCTCATGAGGACACTCAACGATTCATAGCACGGACACGAAACTTTGTACATATGTTGGATGTTGATAGTTAACAATAATTTTCACCACGAATTGATGCAGAAGCTAAGATTATCTCCTCATGAGAGCACTCCTCAACTGTTAGTGGCACGGTTACATAACTTTGTATTCAGGTTGGTTTCTAATAGTTAACTATGATGTGCACCTTGAAGTGATGATTCACGTAGGATAGTTTGCTCACGAAGGAACTCCTCAGTGGTTAGTAGCACAGATATAAAACAATCTAGCTTAGCAATTTTTTTTACTTCAAAGTGTGGCACTGCTTAGCCGCAGTAGCCGAACAATTTATTATAGACCTTAATGTCGACATGAAGTTGATATTAAATTATAATTTGTATCGGTCAAGTTCGCCCACGTGGTTAATCTAAGAAGAAACCCAAGAAAACCTTTTTGTTGTGTCCATCTGTACAAAAATAAAGTGCGTCAAGCAATTACCTATCAAATGAAAGGGTCCTTATGAGAAGCAGAAACATTTTTTTAAATAATTTCAATATGGGCAGTATTAAATAATATATACGAAAATCAAACATTCCCCCCACCTTACCTGCAACTACTGAGCATAAAAATTTTGAAAAAAATACAGAATATTGCATGTTTTAAAAAAATAGTAAACTACTATATTCCAAGTAATTATATTCGGCATCCATCGATCGGCAGATTCGTCACTAGGGCGGTGACCGTCCCGGTTAGCAGAATAATTGAGCACAACCTCAAAATGGCTATGAGGAGCGGGGACAAGGTCGTGGAGAGACTGACGCGCAAAAATAAAGACGGCGCAGCTTCTTGACCCGTTTCCCTTGACCTCAATCCCTATTGTGTAGAATTATATAAAATTTCAGTTAAATAAGTAAAGATACCTTACTTCTAACACGAAAGCCGTCGCACACCAAACGTTTGAATGCGCGGTGGCGTGGGCATCGGGTCGCAGCATTCCCTTCAAAATGGTAGAGTGAGGCGATGGCTGGTTCCCACGTCAAATTGGTGAACTGGTGCCTCGCAGGCAAACCAGACTACTCAAATGTATTGGAATAAGGACATTTAATAAAAAAAAAAAATAAAAAAAATAAAAAACAAATAAAAAAAATAAATCATAGAAAAAAAAAGTTAGTAGTATTGTGACAAATTCATTATAAGATAGCAGTAAGCAAAACGTAGAGCAGATGCGGTAGAAATAATAAATAGATAAGTAATTATATTTCACCTATAACTCAATATCTGTTATGACAGAACCCGAACAGGGGCTGGCATTATGTACGTATTTGGCTGGCAATAGGTACTAAGTGGTTGCAATTAGATCCTTTTTCAAATTAGTTTTAACATTTATCTAATTATTATCCGTAGCAAATACTATATTCTGTACACTGCTGAGTTGATTAAACAAAACATATGTACACAAATTTTTCTAGTATAAACTAGAAAAATGTTTTAGTGTCATGAGGCTGGTATTTGGGGCATCCACCCTATGATCAACAATGACTTTTCGTTCTTTTCCTGTCAATGGTCAAATCATTACGTTTTTAACATTTTTATTCCGCATTGAATTTAAATGTACTGATGAAAATGAATGTAAAAATAATTTTAAAAGAAGGTTAACACAGTATTTCAAAAAAATTCAATAAGAAAATATAATAACTTAGTTAACTAGATTTAGATATATAGATAGTGAGAATAGTGTCATCTTGAGTCAAATAGTAAAACTAATCATTTGAGAACTAAGCTTTGTCCGATCGAAAGATGGCGCTTTCATTTTTTATTTTTGCGTTTGTATGAGAGTTTCATCGCCATGGTCTGTTCGTAACAATAATAAGTCTCCACCCATATATTATAAGGTAAAGTATTTATTTAATTATTTCACTCTTCATAAAGGAATAGATTTTAAATATTTTTTTTGTAACCGTTTTTTCGTCATGGGCCTTTTTAATTTTACTTTTTTTCTTATCTATATTAATAAAATTGAAGTGTCTGTCTGTCTGTCTGTCTGTCTGTTCCGGCTAATCTCCGAAACGGCTGAACCGATTGCAATGAAACTTTGCAGACGTGCAGAGGGCATTACCGCGGGTGACATAGGCTACTTTTTGTTTGTCTGTCTGTCCATCTGTCTGTCTGTTTGAGCTGATCTCAGAAACGGCTTAACCGATTTCAATGAAACTTGGCAGACGTGCAGAGGACAGTACCGGGGATGACATAGGCTACTTTTTGTTTGTCTGTCTGTCCGTCTGTCTGTCTGTTCCGGCTAAACTCCGAAACGACTAAAGCGATTTCAATGAAACTTTGCAGACGTATTTATGTGACCACGTGACCAAATTTTTAAATGCATATATTTTCGAGACCATCAATCGTAGACCTATCGTGTTAGTACTCAAACTTGATGTTTTGGCGAGATCTATGTGACCACGATACCAAATTTTTAAAGACTTATATTTTCGAATCGATCAATCGCAGAGGTATCGTGTTGGTACTCAAACTTAATGTTTTGACGAGATCTATGTGACCACGTGACCACATTTTTAACTGACTGTTTTTTCGAAACCATCAGTCTCAGACCTATCGTGTTGGTACTCAAACTTGATGTTTTGACGAGATCTATGTGACCACGTGACCAAATTTTTAAATGCTTATATTTTCAAAACCATCAATCGCAGACCTATCGTGTTGGTACTCAAACTTAATGTTTTGACGAGATCTATGTGACAACGTGACCAAATTTTTAAATGCTTATATTTTCGAAACTATCAACCGCAGATTTATCGTGTTGGTACTCAAACTTGATGATTTGACAAAATCTATGTGGCCACGTGACCAAATTTTTAAATGCTTATATTTTCGAAACTATCAATCGCAGATTTATCGTGTTTGTACTCAAACTTGATGCTTTGACGAAATCTATGTGACTACATGACCAAATTTTTAAATGCTTATATTTTCGAAACTATCAATCGCAGATTTATCGTGTTGGTACCCAAACTTGATATTTTGACGAGATCTATGTGACCACGTTACCAAATTTTTAAATGCTTATATTTTCGAAACTATCAATCGCAGATTTATCGTGTTGGTACTCAAACTTGATATTTTGACGAGATCTATGTGACCACGTTACCAAATTTTTAAATGCTTATATTTTCGAAACTATCAATCGCAGATTTATCGTGTTGGAACTCAAACTTGATGTTTTGACGAAATCTATGTAACCACGTGACCAAATTTTTAAATGCTTATATTTTCGAAACTATCAATCGCAGATTTATCGTGTTGGTACTCAAACTTGATGTTTTGACGAAATCTATGTGAACATGTCATATTACCAAATTTCATAAAAATTTCATAAGATTTCTTAGGCAGTTAAATTTCAGAACGTTCTAGAAAGTGTTACAATGTTCTAGAGCGTTGCGTTCCTTTAACTGTCCCACTACAACTGTGCTCAACGCGAGCGAAGCCCGCGGGCGGAAAGCTATTATTTTTTAAATGATTAGAAAACCCGTGCATAACAGTTAGACACTTATTATCAGATCATCATGAGTAATGAAAGAGGTGTCTGATTTACTGCAGCGCCCCTGGCGGCTCATAACCGTAAACTTATCTATATATCTGCTCTGAGATGATACCTATGAAACGCGACTGGCTTGCTTACTTTATTTCTGTTATCTGTATGACTAAACGCGGCTCAGCCGGTTTAGGTAAATGCATCAAGTGCAGTGCTCACCTGTGGCTAAAACTGTAATACTTATTAATATGTGACGTAATAAAAAAACCCGCATCAATATCCCAAGCGTTTTACAGAAACATATTTATTGCACCGCTCCCTAGGAATCTTTTATCCGTAAAAAATGTCACGAACGAAATGTGAGAGACCAATAAAATTTCTAGTGCACATTAACATGTAGGATACCTATAGAAAGGTCTTTTAAAATTATATAAATTTTTATTAAAGCAATAGTTGTGGAGATATGTGTTCTAAAGTCCTAAATATTCCCCTATTTAAGTTTTCAACTATGCGGTTGAAACTTCTGAAAAAAATTGAGTTAGTATAACTTAAAAAAACACTTTCAACGAGAATCGTTTTGAATAAGATAATTATTGCGTATATTTTGAGATTGTCATCCTGACTACGGAACTGTACGAGTATGAATCTACATTGTCTGGTGGGTGTTGATGAATTAGGATGTCCGGCGGGTGCTGCTTCAGAGCCCTTTGTTGATGATGATCGACGCGTCGTCTTGGTTTGAGCAATGTTGAATGTGGATGCGCTTTGCTCGTCAGTGCAGTATTCAAGTTGAAGTTGAACATGAACTTGTCGAGTAAGTCCGGGATATGACCGGTAGTTGAATTGTTAAAGCTGAGATTTGTTGACCGTTCGAGAAGAAGTTTTAGGATCAGGAAATTTGACTACTACTAAATATATTATATTTATCAAGAAAATATAAAAATAGACTTATTAAGATAACAAAATTTATAAACAAAATTATATTTGGTTGAAGAATATGTTACTTATAAGTTATTAAAATTTTATCTCTGTGTTTTTCTTGCATAACAACATTAAATAATATTTTAAATGGCGTGACGTCACATATAGGTATGCCGTGCGTCTTGCCCTATCTGTCTAACAAGACATTTTAAGCATTTATAACTTTGTTAATAATGATTTATTTTTTAAATTATTTCACTGCTATTATATATTTAGAAAACTCTTTTATAGAAAAAAAAATAAAAACCGACTTCAAAAACATAAACTAAAAAGTTAAAAATAAAATTTTAACTTTATAGAAAGGAGTATTAACAGGCGGCATATAGTTAATGAAGTCGGTGCCTACTCACTCAGACACTTTAAATTGTGTTCTATTTTTGTTATAGTTATAAATATATCATTGTTGTAATTGTTATTACCTGGTAAGTACCCATTTAAAGTGTCTGAGTTGGCACCGACTTCATTAACTATAGGTATGCCGCCTGTTAATGCTCCTTTCTATAAAGTGAAAATATTATTTTTAACTTTTTAGTTTATGTTTTTGAAGTCGGTTTTTTTTTTTTTAATTATTTTATTTTTCAATTTTTAGTTGAACGCATCTGTAACTTATTTGTATTGAGTATAAATGGGGCTACTAAACGCGCTACTCTAATGAAACAGAACCACGATTACGCAACGTAAATTCAGTGTCAAATTGACGCATCAGCATGCCTAGTAGGCAGTGGTATTCCTATGTAAAACTTCAATCTTAATTATTATTTTTGTGCGAACTGAACATTTTGGCACATTCAAAGGTATGAAGGAAGCCCAACAAAAGGTAACTGCTGTAAATCGTTGATGAATTCCCTCGACTGTTTATGGTCTTCATCATCAGACCTTTAATAGCACTCATAACCCATAAGAGTGCAAAGTTCTCTTCAATAGAAATGAATTAAGTCCAAACACCAGGTAATTGCTGTAAATCGTTAAGGAGTTCCCTCGATTGTGTATGGTCTCCATCATCAGATCTGTAATGGTACTTATAACCCATATGGGTGCAAAGTTCTCATTAATAGAAATGAATTAAGTCCAAACACCAGGTAATTGCTGTAAATCGTTGAGGAGTTCCCTCGATTGTGTATGGTCTCTATCATCAGACCTGTAATGGCACTTATAACCCATATGAGTGCAAAGTTCTCATCAATAGAAACGAATTAACTCCAAACACCAGGTAATTGCTGTAAATCGTTAAGAAGTTCCTTCAACTGTGTATGGTTTCCATCATCAGACCTGTAATGGTACTTATAACCCATATGGGTGCAAAAATCTCATCAATAGAAATAAATTAAGTCCATACACTAGGTAATTGCTGTAAATCGTTGAGGAGTTCCCTCGATTGTGTATGGTCTCCATCATCAGACCTGTAATGGCACTTATAATCCATATGGGTGCAAAGATCTCATCAATAGAAATAAATCAAGTCCAAACACCAGGTAATTGCTGTAAGTCGTTGAGGAGTTCCCTCGACTGTCTTTCAGCTCCATCATCAGATCGACTCCCGACCTTCATTAAATAGTACTAGTAGTAGTACTTTATCAAAATACTTAAAATACGATACTTTAAAATACGATTTTCGAAGGTTGCCCTCGATTTCTCTGGGATGCCATCATCAGATCCTGGTTTCCTTATCATGGTACCATTTCGGAGATATCTTACTTTCACAAAAAAAAAATCATCCAATTCGGTTCATAAACAACGAAGTTATCCCTGAACACACATAAAAAAAAAAAAAACAAACATATATACGGTCGAATTGAGTAACCTCCTTCTTTTTTGAAGTCGCTTAAAAATAATTTAAAGAAAAATAAGGCCATGTTAATTTTAATTGACAGGAACTTTATAATAAGGTCCTTTGTAAAATATTAAAATGCGATAAATAACTGCAAGGGTTCGGATACGATTCGGTACGTATGTATGTGTACGGTACGTTGTATAACAATGTGACCAAAAAAATGCTTACTTTATATCTCTCGAAAAGCGGCGACAGCAACACATAAACCAAGCCGATGCAAAAAATGAAATTCGTTATCCAGAATAATCTGAAACGAAAAACGTGCGAAGTTATGGACCATCGAAAAATATTTTGCAATACAATGCAAAGTTTAACTTTATGGAAACATTTCAGTAGGTATATATAATACTGCAGAGTACAAGTCACATTTTAGACTTTCCGATTTCTTGTTTAATTTCGACAGATAGCAAAGACCAAACTTTCAATATTCTTTGTAAGAACCTTTAACTAAGTCCCCTTCGGTAAGTACCATATGTAAGTAGGTACAATGTACGGAGATTCCACAGCCTAGTACCTAAGTAAAGTCCTCCTACGGATGTTTTTCGTGGACTCGCAGGACCTGTTTAAGTTTCCATTATGAAAATCACCGATGTAAATTGTTTAGGTATGTAGGTGTATCAGTTGTCTAATACCCATAATACAAGCTTTTCTCCGTTTGGGACACTAGAACGCGTTGTGTGGGATGGTCCCAGGTATTATTATTATTAAATTCGTACTGCAAAAGTAGAAGAAATTTTAACAACCATGCAAAAAAATCTAGATGTTAGGTGTCATCAATGAACCTTATATAAAATATACCTAGGTTACATTTTCATAATAAATTATTTTACCTGAATGGCCGTGAATGGTGACTACACATATTGGTTTTTTCGGGAAAGGTTTGTGTAGTCATATCTCAATCGTCCGTTTATTGACTAAGGATATGCAATATCACGCTAAGGCTCAAAGGAGCAGGGTAGTAACCACATGAATAGGTTTGAACCAGTTCTGTCGGCGTATAAACGACAGGGCTGCGGCTGCGGCGCTTTTTCGATGGATTTTGTTAACAAATTATGGATTTTACCACTTCAGTGTTTAAAATAAATAAGATAATATCGATCAAAATAGTAAAAAATTAAAAAAACTAACAAAAAACTTGTTTAGGGTTAATCATTTACAACTAATTTTATTTTAGGATGTGTCAAATTATATTATATATTTATATTATTATATTATATTAAATATTATTATATTAAATATTTATTAAAATATACATTTTACTATGTACTTACCTTATTTTATTTTTCGCGTAAATTTTTGGAGTTTACTCCTTAAGAAACGATATAAGGGGCCCGGTATCGAAATTTTATGGAGAGTAAAATCGAGAAAGCGAGCGTTGAAGCGTTAAGTGCGTCTTGGCGGGGGTAACGGCGGAGCGAAGAAAGAGGGGGCAGGTATAAGCGTACTAGCTGTGAAAGGCCCGACAGCGGGTAGAAAGTGGAGGGAATCGGAATAAAATGATTTACGGGGTCTATCTCTAAACTAAGTAGGAATTTGAAATTTCTGTATATTATGAACCATATAATGTAAACAACAAATATAGAAAACGTCGTTTCGTAGTGAAATTAGTAAGTTGTCTGATATATAAATTACTAAAATCGAATCATTCGAGTAAACTCCTATCGCGCGTCGGAATTGACACGCACGGGGTTTTTTTAATGTGTAATAGGCGTCAACCCTATGAGAATAGCATGAATTTTGTACATTGTTAGAAAGCTTGGAGTTTGTATGGATATCTACTCATGTGGTATACAGTTCGAATCAAATTTTATGGCGGATGTGAACATAGGCACGAGTCGCGTTGCAGTGACCAGTTTTAGGTGTAGCAGGACGCAGTGGAGCGAGGGGTATATGACTGTACCTGCTCAAGCACGCTTATAGCGTTGTATTCCGATCCGCCATAATGTTTGAGGCGAACTATAGTAAAGTAACCACAGAACGTCGCGAGAACAAAGATAGACGACACGGGTGCTGCGTATGGGTATGAAATAGGCATGTATAATCCAAATTTAACGCAGGTGAAATGGTAGAGCACGGCTAGTGTTATTTTGCGTTTAAAAAATATGAAGTCGTTTTTTGAACCTTTTTCTAGTGAATTTGCAACTTCATAAAATCACTTATCTTTTGTCCAGTAAATTTCCTAATAGGTAGGTTTGACTATAAAATTCATTCCGCAGTATATTTTACCAACATTACTAGTAATAAAGTATTATTATATTAAACAAACGACCTAATACTTATGAACGTCTGTAAAGGTAAATGAATTACACCCCTTTATGTGCCCCCTTACGAACAGCACAAACGATAGGGAGTAAAGCCGCGAATATATCGTTTGATCTTTTGATTATATGAATGACAACGATAATGACTATGACAAAGACAGCTACAAAGACAAAGATAGATGCAAACCTGATTGTGGTTAAGAGTACCTACCAGAAGCTGTTGCATACAATATAATTTTTGGAAATTATATGCACATCATTACGGTGGCGTATTTGGGGGGGCACCCATTAAGACATACCTACATTAAGATAAAAACATTCGGCAAGAAGTAGTAAATTATTAATTTACTAAATAAGATTAGGTAAGTAGGTCTACTTACCTAATCTTTTATCTATATTAATAGAATTGTAGTGTCTGTCTGTTTCGGATAATCTCCGTAATGGCTTAACCGATTTCAATGAAACTTTGCAAGCGTGTAGAATGCATTATCAGGGGTGACATAAGTTACTTTTTGTCTGTCTGTCTGTCCGTCTGTATGCCTGTTTGAGCAGATCTCCAAAACGGTTTAACCGATTTTAATGGAACTTGGCAGACGTCCACAAGGCTTTATTGGGAGTGATACAGGTTGCTTTTTGTCTGTCTGTCTGTCCGCCTGTCTGTCTGTTCTGGCTAATCTCCAAAACGGCTAAACTGATTTCAACGAAACTTTGCAGACGTGCAGAGGGCATTATCGGAGTTGACATAGGCTACTTTTTGTCTTTCTGTCTGTTCGTCTGTCTGTATGTTCGAGCTGATCTCCGAAACGGCTGAATCGATTTCGATGAAACTTCACTGATATGATAAAAAAATACAAAAAGTATTGTATGTCACTCCTGTCCTTTTGTATTAAAATTATAAATAAAATATGCTTGTATTACTATATAATAAGCACTTTCATTCCATATGTCACTAGGAGCCCTTAAAAAAGATTTTTTTTTCAATTTTCTACTTAGCTTACCATCAAAATGGAAATCTTTCATTTACGCTATACGTTTTTTATTGTGTCTAATCTAATGACCCTATATTCGGGTTCTTTTTTTCATCTTTGATGTACGGGACCCTAAAAAGGGAGCCCTATACGATCACTTCGTTGTCCGTCTGTATGTCTGTCTAGACACTTTTTCTCCGGAACGCGTGGAAATTAAATTTAAAAAAGTTGAAATTAGTATCCAATTATTACTTCGATCTACGAAGTAATAATAATAAGCTAGCTGTGTTTTTATGAATTAATTATATCGGATGTCTTTATGAATCAACGAAAATTCCCGAAGAACTTCCGTATTAAGATTGTAGAATGTACCTTGCATGTATGGCACTAATATAGGGTTTTAAGTTCAATGAAAAATTTGCCCCCCCCCCCCCCCCCAAAGCTTGAACCCTAGATACTCAAATGCATCATTATCATTTGAACAGCGAAACAAAGTTTATTTCACCTACAGATTAATTCAGGGGTATTTCAAAATTAACAAAAGTTGATTTCGTCGCGATTTGGTGACGAATTTGAGACGGCGGCACAGATGTCACACTGTATCTACGGATATACTAGATATTCCGCATAACATTTTAGAAAAATCACTGGGAAACATTTTCATGAAAATCGTCCAGATTTTGAGATGTAACGAAAGAATGCCTTTCACTTACTTTTCGCACCAATGCGTTTGCGGTTTCACTAAATATGTTAAACCGTGAGTCGTACATGACTGCAGTTCTTCCCTTATAGAAATATTTAGTTTTGTCGGACCTTTATTTCTCCAACTGTTAGATTTTTTCTTAAAAGTAGGACGATTGTCTTTATATTCGTACATTTTTATGTATTCGATGTTACCGTTTGAATTACTACGAACGTAAAACGTATATCGATGCACGCCGGACTATTAGTTCCATGTAAATATCAAGAACATATTGAATTTTATTTTATTGTAGCAAAAATGGACAGATAAAAATCTATATCGAAGAACATCGACAGGTGTGGAAACGCCTTATAACGTGTAACTTCAACAGTTTTTAAATTTTTAAATGAAGAACAGATCCAAGAACTATGTGGAAAGTTCGAGTAATCCGGTAATCGAGACAGCTTTACTGGCTTTACTGTCTTACTCATATCGTCATCATTGTTATTTTACAAACAAAAACACAAGAATCGTATTCACACGACCACTGCTGGCATTTTCATTGCTGAAAAACAAATCAAGTGCGTGTCAACCACGCGCTATGAAAGGTTCCGTAGTTGGAATGAGCGTTCATGTTTAAAAATCAAACAATTAGTTTACATCTACTATCAAAAGCTACTCGATATTGAAACTAATTTTCATTGAAAGTGTTTTACAAGTTGTACCTACTAACTTCATTTTTTCAGTATTTTCCGCCATATAGTGGTAAAATTAAAGAGATGGCACCCTTCTTTGGCCTTAAGAAACGCATATATCTTACCAACTATTAATTAAAAAAAAACTCATTTCAAAAAATTATTTCAATTTTGAAAGATCTGTCTAACGTAAGTATATAGATTATACCCCATAGGTTAAAGTGCGCTGGACATGTACATGTCAGTCACATGTATGGCGACAAATAAAAAAAAATTTTTTTCCTAATTTTCCTTCACTAACGTATGGTACAGCCAAACTTATAGCGCTAATAATCTCCGAGTAAAATGGTTGTGACAGACGGACATGATAAAGAGGTTCCGTTTTTTCCCATTGGCTACGGAACTCTAAAAACACTCGCTCAAACAACCATTCGGTCTATTACCACTCGCAAATCGTCGTTTTCTGATTTCGATTACGAGTGAATCACTCGTGATTTTTCAGTGAATCACAGATTTAGGTTAAAACTGAAATGAGTTGTTCGTAACAATTTGTGATCAAAAATATGGCCTCCACTACTATCCAGTATATCCTGCACCGGTATACCCAGTAGTTCCAGTACCTATTTATTTGTAAGCGGATCGATGTGAACCAAAAGATGTTCAGTAGTAAGCCAATGATATGGTAGTTTTAATTTTCGACGTGGCAATGAAGTATCGACTGATCATACAGCTGTATCCAAAATACACATTAGAATATTTTTCTTAATCAGTTCATCTATTTGTTTGAACGCCTATAAACAAAGATCTATAAAACCGATTTTGACGACACTTTAAAAATTAAGTAGGTGAAATTATAGTTCAAAATTTAAATACATTTCATTGCGTTGTTAGTTTTAAGGGCAGATCAGAAGGAAACAATCAACCTAGAGCAGGGTTTCGTAACCTAGATGAGTGATGCGAAGAATAATTTATCGTCATAAATGTATCGATTTATGATCGATTTATCGAGATGTGGGAAATATATTAATAACTAAATAATGCGAATCGTGAAAACAATGCCAACCAAATCGCAAGTAAAAGCTACTTATTATTATTATGGATCTTCTTTATGAAATATATAAGATGTTTTTCGAAATAACAAAATACTTGCTTGATTTAATAATAGAATTTAAAAACTATTTTATGAGTATACTTACATTACATATTTTATTGTTGTTATTAAGAAGTTATTATTGTATTACTAGCGACCGCCCGCAGCTTCGCTTGCGTAGACTACGAATTCCTGTTATAGGTACTATTAACGTTCGAGATGGTTTATACGTACTTTTTGCTGGAACCAATTTTGGTTACACCCATTCAAACTTTCAATCTTCATTCCCCTTCCACCCTTTAAAAAAACCGATACAATTTTTCATCTCCCGTTTCCCACCCTTAAAATGTGGAAATCTAAAAACCCTGAAACACGTCATTATTTGAGTCCCTCCATTCCCATCCTTAAGTTTGGAATTTCTAAAAAAGCCTTTCTTAACTTAATGCTCACGTTATAAAATAAACCTATGTTCCAAATTTAAGCTTCCTAGACTTAGTAGTTTTGGCTGTAGTAGTTGATAGATCAGTGTGGACAAACGACAGACACACACACAAAAAAACACAAAAAGTTGCTTATGACACTCTTGACAATCTTCTTTCACGTCTGCAAAGTTTCATTAAAATCTGTTCAGCCGTAGTGGAAATTCGCTCGAATAGATAAAATTGAATTGAATAGACACATAGACGTACAGACAAACAGACGGACAAAAAGTAGCTAATGTCAAATCTCTTGATAACCTTCTTTCCCGTCTGCGAAGTTTCCTTAAAATCTGTTTAGCCGTTTTGGAGATTAGCTCAAATAGACAGATACACGTACAGACAGACAGACGGACAAAAAGTAACATTTGTTAGTTTTGACGACCTTCTTTTCATACTTATGATGTTTCATTAAAATTGGTTTAGACAGATGGACGTACAGACAGACATACAAAAAGTTCTGTATGTCACTTTTGACTACATCCTTTCCATATGTGTAAAGTTTCATCAAAATCGGTTAAGCTGTTTTGGCCGAAACCTATTTGCTCGAATAGACACACAGTTCGTTTTAATATATATAGCCTATAACCCTCCGCTAGATTCAGGCTATCAAAGGCAAAAAAAATTTCAAATCCGACTGGTAGTTTCAGAGATTAGCGCATTCAAACAAACAAACAAACTCTTCAGCTTTATAATAAGTATTTCTATTATATAGATTAATAGATTATAAGATAATAAGAAAATAGGATAATACTGAAAACCGTATCAAAGTCTATTGCGTGGATTGGAAGTAAAAAGTTAACGAACCGAGGCAGACAGCGAATTTATTTTCTCCCGCTATAGTTTTCATATTTCGATAAAAACTGCTAAGATATTAATTTAAATTGTGTGGTGTAAAGGGCAATTATAATATGCATGAAATGCTTAACACAACTAACGTATTTAATTTGATAAGGATTAATATCACGTTTAAAAAACATCTTCGCAAATAGTACATAATGTTAGAACAAATTTGATTGTCATAAAAAAGGTTATAGTAAGTTAACCTTAAAAGATACACATATGCTGTCGCGGACTTTTGGTCAGAACTTTTAAAGGGGAACAATTCCGTAATACATGATTTTTGGTTAACATCAACCGTTTACGCAGCGCGCGCGACGGAAGCTCTCAAAACGAATAATTTTTCCCGTTTTTTGCAACATTTTTCATTGATGCTCCACTCCTATTGGTCGTAGCGTGATGTAATATAGCCTATAGCCTTCCTCGATAAATGGACTATCCAACACAACCATAATTTTTCAATTTGAACCAGTAGTTCCTGAGCTTTGCGCGTTCAAACAAACAAACAAACAAACAAACAAACTCTTCAGCTTTATAATATTAGTATAGATTAAGGCTTTTTAATATTTATCATTGTGCCTTGAAATAATATTCATTAGAAATATTCTTTTTCAACGTCCAAATTATCGAAATTTAAAACTCTACGGATTTTTCATTCTTACATAATTACATATCGTAAATTATGTATCGTTTGTATTCAACGATAGAACGAAAGTTATAAAAGCTCTTCAGTGTATTTCGACATTTGAATAGAATCTAGAATTTATTATTTATTGTGAAATACAATAGATTGAAACAGTAATTTTATGTCCAATTTCTATTATTATATACTTCAAATAATTATATCAGAATAGAAATGATTCAATACGGTATTTGACTAGTATTAAATATGTTACATTTATTAAGAAAATATTAAAATAAACTTAATGCGATAACAATATTTATAAACCAAATTATATTCGGTTGAAGAATATTAAAATTTTAAGCTGTTAAAATTCTATCCCTGTCTCTGTGTTGCAAAACAAAATTTAACTTTAATTTAAATGGCCTGACGTCACAGGCTAGTACACCGTGCGGTATCGCCCTCTCTGTCGAACAGAATATTTTAAACATTTATAACTTTTTTTTTTTGGCAAATATCCTTGGCATCCTGAACCTGTACTCTCTTTAAATTTTTTCGTTTATCATTATTTAAATTTTTATACTAATAATATTATTAATAGGTATTCTAATTTTTTAGGTATTTATAGTTTTTTTAATTAGGTTTTAGAAAACTATTTCATATAATTCCAAAAAATAAGAAACTAGCATATTATATTATATTTTTATATAATAAATATGTATAGATGAGTACGTTGTTACATCTTATCAGCTTCGAAAATGTAATAAACTATAATATACAGTCAAAAAATTGCAAGATGGCGCTGAACACCAGATGTACCACTGAGTACCAGATATTTCCATTGTCTGTTAATCAGATTACATACTATGAAAGGTTGTAGCTGAAACAAAAAAGCTTGCGCTTCTTCTGACAATCTTCTTTTTTAATTTAAAAATACATCAAAGTATATTCAGTTAATAGCGCAACATTCTGTTCCGATATGATTCTGTCGATTAGGTATTTAGTTTAGTTTTTCATATTCAATAATTTCGAATATTCATACTTTCATAACTTAACATAACCTGTAATGTCTGAATGACCAACGCACCGTATTTGTTTATAGCTACAAATGTGATAGTAAAATCACTGACGACCGCTTAGCCTAGTGGGAAGCGACTCTGCCTACGAAGCTGGAGGTCCCGGGTTCGAATTCCATGTCGGGTCAGTATTTATATGATGAATTTTAACACTGGCACCGGGTCTTGGTTGATAAATATATGTAGTGTCTTCACTTGGTACCCAAAATACAAGCTAATGCTTAGTTTGGGACCTAGACGTTGTTGTGATTGTATGTGTTATTATTATTATTATTTAAATTATAAGGAAAACATGTTAAAAAGTTATGGTACCGGGTCTTGGTTGTTACATGTATGTGGTGTCTTCGCAAAAACATTTATATTTGTATATATTATAAAGAATATTTAAGTATGTATATCAGTTATTACTTTGGGACTAGATAGCGTTCTGTGGGAAGTCCCATGTACCTATTATTATTTTAAAAACCAGACTACAGTAAAAAAATGATGGGTATCATAAAGTAAAATCTCTAAATAGTAAAAAATACTAAAAAGTTAAAAACAACAATTCAAAAATTGAGATTTCTTTAGAAGTAGGTACGTTTTGGTTTCTTTTACCCTACGCCAGTGTCAGAGACTCATACAAGGTGAGGAATGCGGATTCTTACGATTTGCTATCAATTGCATCAATATCAATGCCAAAGCAGTGAAGAGTATGTATATTATATGTAAAATAAGCTAATTTTTCAAAGTTCCCGAAGGAAACCCAAGTACGTTTAAACGAATAGTTTATATTAGAAAATAACTGCGAACAATAGCGGTATATGGAAAGTATATATTATATGCATATAATTCCTAATAGCAAAAAACATGAAACACACAAAATACAAAGATATTTGAAGCAAACCTAAGTAAGAAATATATTTAAAGAAAAAAATATATTCTCGTAATTAGACATTGATCATTGAATTTAATGAATATTAATTAGGAAAATGAATTTTACCTTCTTAGACACCAGGAAAAAAATCCCTAATGAAGGTCAATTAATTTGCTGAACATTATGCCTGTCTTCTCGATTAAGTCTCTCGTTTTAAGTTATTGTTATGAATATTTAATTATAGAAAGTCTTTACCGTTTTCATTAAGTATTAGAGATTTGCTGTGGTTCATATTAGTTGTTAAGGTTTCCTAATCACCCTACAAATTCTTAAAAGTTATTTTGGTTTTTATCCTACAATATAAACCTTACTACATGAAACGTGTAGTAGACACCTTAATTAAATATGCAATTATCAATCAATCAATCAATCAAAATATCTTTATTTCGTAGTTATGTAACATAATCTTGAAATACGTCATAAGAGTGAATTTTATTACTTTGTCGAAGAAGGTGACCACAAAGGCGCATTCAAAAATGCTGGTTCCTCTCAGAAGAATGCGCAAGAAACTGAGGGACGCTCTTTTTAACAAAATTATTTAAAAAATTTTAACAATAAGTGCTTAAAGAATAATATTATTGAAACAAACTGATAGGTGAGCGGCTTACACCCATGGATTTTTATCATCTAAGTAGTCTGATACTTTATAATAAGCTTTTGCATAAAGCTTTCGTTTTAGTGTAGTTTTAAACTTATTAAGGGGTAGATCTTGAATGTCAGCTGGGATCTTATTGTAAAAGCGTATACATTGCCCTTTAAAAGATTTCGTGATTTTATTGAGGCGGCTGACATGATTAGCAAGTTTATCTTTGTTTCTTGTATTAACATTATGCCGATCACTATTTTGTTTAAATAATGTAATATTTTTTTTACGTACATAATGTTTTCAAATATATATTGAGATGGCAATGTCATTATATAAATTAAAATTATTTTTATTATTATTAATTAAAAAAAACTGTCAAGTGCAAGTCGGATAGCGCCGAGCGTCCCGTACAGTTATAAACGTATGAGGACGTGTTTATCGCTACTCGCCACGGGGAGCATATTTAAAGGGAAAAACACTATTAAATCACTCTTCTGTTCGGCTGTCCTAACAAACGTTTTCGTAACAGAAAGGATAATCATCGAAGTATGCACCACGGTAAGTAGGTATTTATGTTGTATCAATTCCAAAGTTGTTTTAAACAGTGTATAAAACAACAATTTACTATCATTAGTAATTAGAGAAATCAAAACTGGAGTTTCGAAGTTTTATCGATGAATTTAAGAAATCGAATGCTTAAGTTTTCATATGCGATGATGGCGTTATACCAGCAGGATTAGTACATTTTTTTTTGTTTTTAATTGTAATCGATAAAATTATCGATCGGAGTTTTCTTTCAACATTTTTGTTGTTGAAAAGCAACCCGCTCGCGGCCTTAGCTCCTGCCATTATTACATTTGAAATATCTACCTAATTTTCATCGCAATTGTATTGAAAAACGTCGTATGATGCTCGTACTTAGTAAGCTGGCTATTATAGTCATCGGTTTATTATAAGCACTCGGCTTCACCTCGTGCCTATAAACACCTTGTCTATAATATGCAATTTACCGTACTAGCATTATAATGTACTATTATGTGACATGTCAGGAAAAAAAATCGTCACGCGTTACGACCTGTATGTGTGAATGTTGAGTGAGAATAATATATTTCATGAGTATGCATAAACTGGCAAACTTACAATTTAGTAGAAGGTGTAATATACTGATCATGGTTTCATTAGGCCCTTTAATACGTAATCTAATTTTTTTTTCATCGCATAATATTTTTCCATTGGCCCTATAATCCTAAATCTAGTCTCTTTATTTTCTTGTTTCTTATAATCACATTCTCCACTAATACAATAATCGCTCCCTATCTACTCATTACAATTTTCCTCACTCCATTACATATACAATTATTTTTTAAATTAGCTCTGTTACATTTCTAGTTTAATTTGCATTTTATTTATAGTCTCATAAAGTTTAATTTCAATTAAAATCCATATTCATAAAAGACAATAACATAACTATATTGTTATTTATATCTACAATTCAACAATCCATTTATATTTGATTTATTTACATTTGTACCCTATGATAACCTCCACTCGATTCTGACAGTTTAACTTCATCAAAAAACTTTGATAAAAGCACTGACAACAATAGTAAAACCACGCAATATAATATACAATTTCAATAGTAAATAATGATAATAATAAATAATAATAATAACATACACAATCACAACAACGTCTAGGTCCCAAACTAAGCATTAGCTTGTATTTTGGGTACCAAGCGAAGACACCACATATCCATATAACAACCAAGACCCGGTGTCAGTATTAATATTCATCATATAAATACTGACCCGACCTGGGATTCGAACCCGGGACCTCCAGCTTTGCGGGCAGGGTCGCTGCCCACTAGGCTAAGCGGTCGTCAAATAAATAAATAATAAATAATAATAAATAAATAAATACCCTATGAAACATATTTGTGACGTCACGAATGATAAGTTGATCGAAATCGATTGCCAAGGAACCGTAAGTGATAAGGTTATCTTCGACAGTATCTTGATAGTTTAACGCAACAAGGCAATCTGTCGTATAACACAACGCCTCCGAGCCTCATTTCAAACAAACGGAACTTTATCAGAATGCCCCTGTACTAGTCAAGAAAGCCCTAATCGGCCATTTGCTAGCTTTAAGCTCCTATTTATTACAGGGTGTAGTGGCTCGCTATCGTTCTCTTCGAGGCCGGAGATCGTTTTAAGGACGTAACTACCCATTCGTTCGTACCCTTTTACTAATTCAACAAACAGTGAAAATGAGATAACAGCCTGGATTCGGTCCTAGACCCTAGTCCAGGCAGACTTACCTTCGGTTAGGCCATCAAATTGAATGGACTTGCACGACAGATTCAGGTTTATGTAGTGTCGAGACAATGGAGACGTTTGCATTCAAAATGTCGTCTAGTAAAGAAGCATTGCTTTTTAAAGTTTCTTGTTCTTTGCATACTGAAAAAAAAAACCTAATAGTTCTTTCCGTAAAAAAAACTTAAATCGGTGAAATTAAACAAAAAAAGAGTTTGTGGCGTTGGTATTTAAAGACCACGTTTTAGAAAATACAAAGAATTGAATAAGTTACCATATAGGTAAACAGCGTTGTTTTGTTTTTTTTTTTGACTTATTTGAAGCGAGTAACGAAACGTAACAATATTGTTTGACAGCAGATTGTCAGTGATGGTCCTTTTCGTTCGCGGCTGGTCATCATTAGCCTGAGGCGATTTAATAATAATAATAATTTATGCCCCATAGTTATTTTTACAATTTTACACGTTACCTATTTACATATTGATTAAATATTAAAATTAAACAGTACAATAAAATAAAATATTAACAAATTACAACAATAAATAAATACAATTAAAAATTAAAACTAAACAATCAAATAATTATTTATTTTACATGGAGATGTAGCCAATGGGCCATAAATGGAGAGTCCCATCTATCAGCGATAGTGTCCAAAATGATGTTCGCCGTCACGCACCCTCGCGAAAATGGAGGCACAACGTTTGCGCATGATGGCATGAAAGCCTTCCACGCGCACCTCCGCGAACATTCCAGACACGCTACAATTCCGCGACAGCCGCATCAACACCCAGTGTAAAATGATTGACAGAAGGCTCTGAAAAGATAAGCTAATACAACTTAAAAAGCACTTTCAATAAAAATTGGTTTAAAGAAGGTATATTGAATGGTTTTTGAAATATTTGTGCTTCAATTTATTTTTTTAATCCTTCACTGTACATTGTCCGACATGACGCATTTGGCCGGATTTTTTTTTAAAATTATATATATATATATATATATATAATATATATATATATATATATAATGATTTACGTGACTCTTTTAACCAAGTCATAAAAATACCGACTATTTAAGGGGATAGTCTTTCTCTACGCGGCTTCGAATTGGCATCGCCATTTCCGTTTCAATCCCACTTCCCAGACTTGTGAGACAACACGATATATTTGGAAGACAACAAGAGCAAATTCCCAAAAATACCTATAAAATATCTGTCGAAACAGCTTGCGGACCGTGACTGTTTCCACCCCTGAAATGTGTATGAATTTTAACCAAAATTTGCAGGGTCATTAAAAAAGGATTACAGGTCAGTAAGTTTTTTTTTAAATTCGCTATAACGTCGAATTTAAGGCTCATTATTTTTAAAACGAAGAACCGACAGAAATCATGTTTTTTCAGGAATTTATTCTAAAACAATTGAACAAGATATTTAAAAAAAAAACAAAAACATACCACCCTGTGACAGTACTCCTATTACGTCCATGCCTATTACATATTTTTTTCTGTAAATATTGATACAAAAATACAGCGAGAATTAGACACGAGCTGAACCCTCTTTTTGTATGAAAAACCTAGTAGCCGGATTAGTTATTTTTAGTATTTTATTTCATTTAATTTTAATTTAAAGTTTAGTGTAGTATAACATTGATTTAAACAAAACTCCTGGATTGCTTCCACGACAAACGAATCTACAAATGATAAAAATAAATTTAGACCTTTTTGTCACAAAGGTAGACAGCGATCCTAACTTAGGCCATTTAGCAACAAGAAAAAAGGTCTGTCGCAAACAGCCAGTGTGGAGTTTTTAAGAATATAGCGTGGTAAGGAAACTGTAGGGGTGTTTAAAAAGGCAAAGCGCAAATAAAATAGCAGTATCTGTATGTAGGACTGTAACTTTAATATTTATCATGGAAATGCAATTGTCCAGCTCCATAAATATGAAGCTGGGCAATTCCTTGCAAATGCAAGGAACATCTGATCGTATGAATACATAAATACCTATTTTTCAAATAATGTTAAGATGCTTATAGCTACCCACATTTAAATGCTTGTGACATCTAGTGAATGTTATCTCGATATTTACAATAACATTATTATAAACCTATGTAGTTTTTTAATGCTGTTTTTATTTTTTGATTACGATTGCAGATGAAAGTTTGATTTGATAAGTAATTAAAAAAAATAAAAACACACTGACTTGAAGTATCGTCAAAAACTCGATTAATTGATATCAAAATTGAAAGATTTTGATTAGGTGTATCGGGAAGATTCAATATTTTTCGAATTAATAAGGTTATAAGCTTTCAAAGTTACAGTATTTGAAAACTATCTGCTCAACAGTGGCAGCTGGCTATAAAATTCAATAAAATGTTGATACGGTTATAAAAATTCGATCGCTTACCTGTCTGACGATTATTTTTAATTCTATTGGTACTTTTGAAGTAAAATGTGAAATGTGCGTAAATTAATTTACTCACATTTCTACAAAAAAGTTATTAAACTGTATTTTGTACTACAGCCGCATGTAGTTTTATGAGTTTTCATCGCGCTGAACGGGAATGTTGTGTGTGAAATAAATAAAATAATTTAACGAAATTCGTGTTGCTTTATTTTTTGACACGAATTCGATAGACGTATTTACTTACAATGTTTACAGCGCGAATTTCGCGCCACGTTTGGGGCTCGTTTTGCCCCTGGCTGTGTCGGACGGACCTATCGGCATATACAAAGACGTTTTTAATCTGGAGCAATGTTTGACATCCGATAAATCGCATAGCCCGAATTTATTGACACGACTGCGATTGCACTGTATTCTTATGTGCACTGTGACGGCGAGGTGTCTACACGGGTCTCTAAGATCATTACTCTTTGTCGAAGTTACCGCCGCCGCTCCCGCTCAATCTCCGGTCCGCTCAAACCATTTAAACTTAAATAAGAATTGGCGTTTCATACGTAACTACAAGTTTTGCTAGTAAACAGCAACAACTAGTTACTGCTATTTGACCTTGTTTTATATTCAATGCATACATAGGTACATACATACAAAGAATTATATATAATAATATAGAAACAGATATATGCCTATAAAGTGGCTGTTTGAGACGAGGCCGTACTAGCCCGTTACGGAACAAATGTTTCAATTCCTCTGGGATGATTTTTTTGGCTCTCACAATGGAAATTGCTGTGCTAGTTTTGACTTTATTAAAAGGTCACAATTGCACAGCAATTTCCAACTGTCCAAAAACTGTTATTATTTACTGGTTAGGAGCTATTATTCCCTCTCCTAATTTAGGCTCGTTGCTTGACCCGATCTCACCGTTGTGTCTGTGGAAAAAATGCAAATACTCATGGTTTCCATGGGTTCTCTTGCATAAACAATGCTGGTCGCTTTTCCAGGAACTATCGTTTCAACCACATTATAAAGGACGCACTGTCTTCTATACAGATACCTTCCTGTCTTGAGCCTTCAGGTATTTTCCGGGGTGATGGCAAGAGACCCGATGGCGTAACCATGATTCCATTCAAAAGTGGTAGAGCTCTTGTTTAGGATGTAACTTACGTGGATACTTTGTGCCAAAATTATATAAAAAATACATCATAAAAAAAAACAACAACAAATGGTTTGGCTCTAAAATAGCCATAGAATTTTTAAATCGTTACCAATTCGTACTTTCGTACCTTTCGCTGTCGAGACGATGGGTCCAAGGTTTTATGAAATTATTTGCTAACGATTTTGGTGTCACGCTGCGTCTGTCGACTAGTGATCCTTTGAGCAAGAAATTTCTTGTTCAGAGGCTCAGTATCGCAATACAGCGTGGCAACACGGCAAGCATCCTTGATCCTTGGCACCTGAATTCACATTCTCAAAATACTATCTAGTATTTTTAATTTATAGGCATTTGTAGTTTTTTTTAAATTAGATTTTAATTTAGAATTTACTTGTAATGTGTAATATGTTGTATACTTGTTTAATTGGTTATTATTTCTATAGGTATTTATAGTCATGTTTTATTTTTACCTTATAATAAAGAAATATAGATATTAATTAAAATCTGTTTTATTCCAATGTACAGGTGGTACTGCTAAAACAAAAGTCTGACAGCGTTTATGAACGCAAGGTAAAACCACAGCTAAAACAAGATTGTATTGTGCGAAGTTAATTTAATTTGTACCGCGAATACCTTGCGGCGTGGCTCACGTCGTGATTACTTTTCGGCATGAAGTTGGCTGCGGTAAGTTTTTGTTGTAGCAATTTTACCGATTTTGACTTGCTCGTGCAACACAAGCCACAAACTCGGATTTAATAGATAGTGCTCAGGAAATTGCATTAGAAACTCAACAATTCAGCTAGCCGGTTTAAGTTTCAACAGAAATATTTCGAAATTTCAGTACGGAAATACGCACAAATATTCTTTTTAAAACATATTAAATTAATTGCATAGTCATAGTATATATGCACCTTCGCTTCATTTCGTAGGTATAGAGGCTGTTTCACGATTCATTAAAGTTTAATTCGAATTTAAAAGATAGTACTTACATTTTATATTTATTTAAATATTCTAGGCACATTTTAAAAATACATCTTAACGATAGTTTATGCATCCATACGTTTAACGAGAAAAGTCCGTCAATCTATTACAGTAGTGTTAATAAGGGGCAGGACGCGTAAACGCCCATACAAATACTCTTAAATGATTATGTCGTCAATACGCATTTTAATATTGATTTTTTTTTTAAATTATAGTCTCACTTGAGTCAGAACTGGGTTGTTTAGAGCCAAAACTTCGAAATTTCTATAAACATCCTAATTACAGAAATTACGTACATTTATATATCTACTAGCGGCCCGCCCCGGCTTCGCACGGGTAGCAGAGCATATAAGCCTAAATACATATAACCTAACATAATCTAATCTAACTACTCGTGTCACGTCGTCCCATATGGCCACCCGGCTGGTCGCGCGATATTTATATTTCGCGATAGCTCCTAAGATATTAATTTAAATTGTATAGTGTAAAGGGCAATCAAAATGTGCATGGAATGCTAAAGGTAAATAACGTATTTAATTTGATATTGTATCCGTATAAATTGCTTTCCAATCACTTCAACATAATACACCATTTTTTTTAAACATAAAAATAGGTATAGTAAGCTATCCATAAAAGATAGACATATGCTATTGCGGACTTTTCTTTATCCTGTATAAGATACACAATTCCTCCATACATTATTTTGTTATATCTCAAAAGGACTAGGCAGCGTTTTCGATGAAAGATCCCAGCCGGTTTGAATTTTTTTGGATTTCTTCAACAATAATCGTCATATGTCAACAAATTTACACAAAACATTATTAAATTTTACACGTGAACCTTCCTCTTGAATCACTCTGTCCATTGGTGTCAACAATATGCCTATCCGTTTGGTAGTTTTTGAGTTTATCGCGTTCAGACAGACAGACAGACGCGGCGGGGGGCTTTATTTTATAATATGTAGTGATTACGAAATTTCTATAACTAGGAAGTCTATAGAAATTTCGACGTTTTGGTTTCATAAAGAACGGATATTTTCAACGATATCTTGTACATAACATATTAATATAGAAGTATTATTTGTACAATACAATAAATTGCGATAATTTAAAACGAACATTAAATTCGAAGCTTAATTTCTATTTATAGGCGAATTGCGTTATTTTTACTTCAAGTTACGGTTGATGATCTATTAATAGTAATTCCCGAAACCTAACCACACGATACTGTTAATCGGTTACTAAGATTAAGACAACGTCTTACTGACTTTGAAACGGGTTGGGGAGTCTGTTGAATTACGAATTTACGAGGAGCGCCCCGCATTTCGCCAATAGTGAAGTCAACTACGGGTTAAATACGTACAATGATCTGTGATCCGTACAAATATATAAAAAATACATTATAGATATATTTGTTTGTTATTTCTCACTCTGTATACTGCAATACGAATTGTAACAGAACGGACAGTATTGAACAAGACGTTTTTTTTTCGCGTAAAAATAAAGGATGCTGCAAAACGGAATTCAACACGAAAAAAATATCCAAAATTAAGTTTAATTTGGTTTGCTTGACTTTTACAGGTCTCTACATATGCTACGTAAAGTTTAATATAAACAACTCACTATAAGCTACTTGAGTGAGTACAAAAATTAAGTGCCTATTTCGGCCGAATCGATATAAATTAAGGCAGTACCTTCCTTAGTAACTTGGTCTTAAGTTCTTATCTTGCGAACCACTTCGAGACTAAATATAAACGTTCATTAGGGATGTAAGAAACGGTCAAGTGCGAGCATGACTCGCGTGGAGAGGGTTCCTTATTATAAATCGTCACGTTAATTAGTACTACGTTTTTTAAAATCTTATTCTATTTTTAGAGTTGACGGGTTCCACTTCAAATCAAAAGTATAAGATTTCGCATAAGTAATCACTTCAATAATAACCAATTGTACTTAATAGTTTCTAGCAAAAATAAACAACTCTTTTATACGCATTTTCTATTCACGAATATTTTTATTATTAGTTCTAAGAAACGGAGAGTCAAATTTAGAGTCAGTCAATAGTTTCGGGATGAGGGTGCAGAATTTAAAAAAAATATTTTTAAATCATCCATTTTAAAGTCATAAAAAATGTATTTGTATCTTTAATTAGGGACTTTTATTTGATGTGTCACACATCATCATCATCATCATCAGCACGTGTCTCTCCACTGCAGGATATAGGCCTCTCCCAAGGCTCGCCACCACACACAATCCTCCGCCTTTCGCATCCAACTGCCCCCGGTATGTTGCTTCAGGTCATCTGTCCACCTGGCCGGGGGGCGTCCAACGCATCGCTTTCAGGTACGTGGCCTCCACTCGAGAACTCGTCTACCCCGTCGGTCATCGGTGCTACGGCAAATGTGACCGGCCATTGCCACTTCAGTTTGCTGATTGCTTCGGCTATGTCGATAACTTTGGTTCTTTGACGGATTTCAGTGTTTCTGATTTTATCCATCAAAGAAATACCGAGCATAGCCCGCTCCATAGCACGCTGAGCGACTTTAAATTTGTGGATCAGTCCTGCCGTGAGAGTCCATGTTTCGGTACCGTACGTCATTATAGGTAGGACGCACTAGTTGAAGACCTTGGTCTTCAGACATTGTGGTAGTGGCGACGAGAACAGATGACGAAGCTTCCCAAAAGCAGCCCAGCCCAGCTGAATTCTTCGGTCGGCCTCTTTATCACATGTGTTACACGATGCCCTTGAAAAAAGTATTTTTTTAAATTTTCTACGCTACCCTCAGAAATTAATCCCCAAAGTAAAAACTCTTCACCAAGCTCCGTATATGTACCGAATTCCAACTTTTTTCGTTCAGTCGATTCGTAGAAAATAGATCGTTATAGACGGACATACATACAGACACCAGAGTGATCCCATAAGGGTTGCTTTTTCAAGCTCGGATGTTGCTACTGAACCTTAAAAAAAGCGTTTTAAGTGAAATAAATGGGTAAACAGTCCAAGGGCAAGTGCCCTAATCCTATTGGGCACATCTTTCGAATACGCGTCCTTACCGTCTGCCATTTATCCGACCGGCGTCAGTTCAGATAACTATAGTTGAGGCAACTCGTTCCGATAAATAATTCCCTATAACGAAACTTAAAAGAAACCAGCTAAGTGCGTGTCGGACCATGCACTAATCGGGATGAACCTTCATGGTTCAAATAACTTTAAAAACAAATCTCTCAAAACTAGATATTCTAAATATCTTTCTTAAAAAAATAAATTTATAATAACGCATATAGCATATACGAGTCCGAGTGAAACAGCTGTGACAGACGGATAGACAGACGTATGAGGTGAAATTATAAGAGTTAAGTTTTTGCCATTTGACTACAAAACACTAAAAATGAATTAGGTTCTATATCTCCTTTACATATAGAAGTTTCTTGGTAATAAAATATATTGTGTAGACTAGATTCATGGTATTATATTATAATGTTAAAGTGGGACGCTGCCTGTCTAGTATGGCTATTTAATAATAGATGGAGCCACCATACAAATAAATTATTTTCATTCTATCATGATCGTTTTTCTACGTTTCAGTCGATAAAACATTACACGCGACTTTAAAATATATTTCTCTTTAATGTTTTGAATTGACATTATTGATTATTTCTACAGTTTCGAAGCGTTTGTACAATAATATAAAATTTTTGGTAAATGGGAAAATAAGGTTATGGAAATGTGGTTATGAACAAATATAAATAATTTCTTAGTATGGTGGCTCCATCTATTATTAAATAACCGTACTCGACAGGCATGGGCCTCCCTTAAGGTGGAGCGCTGCCTGTCTAGTAGGTACGGCTACTTAATAGTAGATAGAGCTACCATACAAAAAATTATTATTATTTTTTCTTGATTACATGTCTGTAATTGATAAAACATAACATTCGACAATTAAAAATATTTCTCTTTAATGTTATTTACTTAAATTTTTGATTGTTTCAACAGTTTAGAAGCGTTTGTACAAGAACTTAAAATTTGGGGATAAGAATTTTTTTCCATTGATTTATATAATGGCTCTTTCAATAGTTTCAAAGCGTTTGTCGAAAAACCTTATTTTTCACAAAATTTAGGTTTTTGTACTAACGGAAACTGTTTAAACAATCAATAATGTAAGTTAAAAACATTAAAGAGAAACATTTTTTATAGTCGCGTGTTATGTTTTATCAATTGAAATGTAATAATGTGATCATGAATAAAAAAAAAATTTCTTCGTGCTGTACATTACCGAATGTGCTGGTAAACCCCCGTCGTACGAAAAACTACTAGAAATATAAAAAATATGTACCCTCGAGAAACGACGACAGCCAGCAGATGCAATAAAATTATACAAAATATGTAACTCTAAATTTAACTGCCCTAAACTATTGTCTCAAATTAACTTTAAAACCCCAACCCGTCAATTAAGACCACCGACTTTATTTTCAACGATTGTCTGCACCACAAACGCTGGTAAACGTGCACCATTGTATAGAATTATGAATAGTTATAATGAAAATCTTAACTCTATAGACATATTTCAATCTTCTTTGTCTAAGTTCAGACGCGAGCTCGATGGATTGTTGAGTTAATTTTAAGTACTCGAAAATAACTTAATAATAAGTACTGGTAGAGCTTAATATAAGTTAGAGATGATGTTATGTACTATTATCATAATAGGTTAGAGATTTAAGTGATTGTTTTCCGAAATTTCAATATTTGTAAGTATTCAAAGTTTATAACAAATCTCAATGTCCTAGTGAGAATGTGTAAAAATATAGTCTTTATTTTGTAATATGTATGTTTATAATGTAAGTAGATACTGTGTAAATAAATAAATGAACAATAAAAAAATATCTTTGTATGGTGGCTCCATCTATTATTAAATAGCGGCGATAGACAGACTAATGGTGGAGTTATCGTATATCAGTAGGTAATGTGTCTAATATTATTTGATAAATAAGGATTTATTATTATTATTGTAATGTTCCGTCAAACTTGAGCTTAAAATTAACTGAAATTAGTAAAGTTTGGAAGCTATTACTTTTTCACTATTCAACCAGAATGTTTCTTTAGCTGCTCTGGCACAAACGTGAGGTACACGCGGACGAAGTCGTAAATCTAGGAAGGAAAGCTAGTAAATTATATTTACATACATTGGTTTAGGAGTTTTAAAGTTATGACGGGTTAAATGAAGCACAGTGGAAATTATGTGTGTAGTTTTCCAGGCTATACGATTTATTCATATATTTATATTTCAGATATGACAAGTGAAATAATTCAGCGGTAGAGACAGTAAAAAAGAAGTCAATAAACTATTTATGTGTATTTCATTTCATTATTTTATTAACGCGAGTCAAAAGATTTAATACAACAACGGTACCTTTAAAACGTACTCCACTTATATTTTATCAGGTACTTTATTCTTAAACGTCTATTCATAAAGCTGATTGCAGTATTTGTCATTTTTATCGGCAAATCTCCGGCCTCAACCAGACGTTCTGAACGAGGAAATTGGCGGTTTTATACTGAGGCGTTACTACCTACTCACTTAACGATCTAGATGAAATCATTCGAACCCTGTTTTGGTATAGTGTTTATTATAAATTATTTTAATGGGCGTTTGTTTGTCGACATTACATTTTCATATCTATACTCACGCAGCAAGCAAAAAGGTAATATAAATAATTGTCATTATTCATATCTAATACAAACTTTAATACTATAACGCTTTTTTTACTTTCCTCATATTCGTAATGAAAAGCAGAGTGCTTACCTCGGGTGAAAGACTTATTTAGGCACTCGAACTATTAGCGCCCTCGCTACGCTTGTGCGCCAAACCATCTCGTGCCTAAATAGATCACTTTCACCCCTTGTGTAACAATCTACTATTACCGTACGGAGAGTAGCGTTGGTGGCGACAGCCATAGTAACAATGTCCTGTAATATCAAACGATGCAGATAACCGTCCATGGTTTAATCTATTTGGTTTAATGCAGCGCTATAAATAAATGTAAGAATCGTAGTATTGCTAAATGTCATCGATGTCAATAAATTAACTGAACAAGATTTCGACCGCTTAGCCTAGTGGGTAGCGACCCTGCCTACGAAGCTGGAGGTCCCGGGTTCGAATCCCAGGTCGGGTCAGTATTAATATGATGAATATTGATACTGGTACCGGGTCTTGGTTGTTATATGTGTGTGGCGTCTTTGCAAAAATATTTATAAATGTATATATTAAAAAGAATATTTAAGTACGTATATCAGTTGTCTAGTAACCCATAACACAAGCATAATACTTGCTTACTTTGGGACTAGATGACGCTGTGTGGGAAGTCCCATGTATTATAATCATCATTATTATTATTATTATTTCATTTATTTTATCTGCATTGGAATAGCTGTAATATAAAAAAAAAACGCTGCACTTGTTTCACTACAGTGTAAAAACAGCAGCCGTGATTGACTAATCTAATGTTCTGTGACGTCGCTTCGGTGGTAACTAGACTATGGACCTCGACAGATAAAATTTTATATTCGGTTAAAATAATTCCTGACCGAGTATATCTTTACTTCGGGCGTGTGGTTCGGTATTAAAACGGGTTCACAACCTTGCCTGCCTGAAGAGAGATTATCTTTTGTAATTGGATTCGCGATTAACGGCCGGCGCGTAGTAGGACGGATTTTGTTCGGGCCCCGTCGCCCATGAGCTTTTTGTTTTCAGCGTTTACTCGGAGAAGTAATTATAGGTTATCGTATGTTCCATAGGATGAGGCTGTATAGATAGTTGTTTGTACACGATTTACACTTATAGCTATTAGCTTTCAGTAGCGTTTTAACCTATACGGTCATCACGAGTGACATTGTTTAGTTTTTGATATTTTCTAAGGAAATTTTCGTGTTAAGAATGGCACGAATGTGGTGTTTCTTATACAATCTTAATCGTGGATTCATTTGAAACTAAATCTAATCAATTGATATTACATATGTGAGATTGGCTGTATATGTATATGTGTCTACGATGCTATTTTCTTGAAACAAAAAAATGTGACAGCCACATATAGAAACTTTTGAATTCTTAACGAACTTAACGCTGTGTATTTGGGCTTATTGTTTAATGTGAAAACATTTCATTTCCTTCCATCAGCCCGTTAGCCCATGTGAAAACATATTACAAATAATATTTTGAAACAAACATTTGTAATCTAATCTATTTTGAGGACAACACTGGATAATCTGTTTTGTTATCGAAATGGTAGCAATACTATAAGTTAACCGCCAATAAAAACGGACAAAAATTGTATTAAGGTTTTGTAGATAACGATAAGATTCCACTTTGAAAGAGATCTCATTTGTAGATTTCATTTTTGAAAAATGTCTACAATTGACACCCGGGGATATATCACAGTCACAGACAAGTCAACCTTATAGACCACGCTTTGACAGGGAGTAGCATTCGCCAAGGCTATGTAGTGACACTACATAACTATGTCACTAGTGAGCCGTCAGTTGTAAGCTGGTAGGAAGCCATTAAATTTTCAATTTTGAACGAGCCAATGAAAACTAGCCGACTTCTCCCCGCACCCCGCCACTTTTTGGCGATTTCGTTTTCGTACTGACGTTTATTAAAGCGTGGTCTATATGTTGACTGGTCTGTGATCACAGTAAAGCCACGCATAGTGAGTGAAATTTTATTTTGTGCGGAACTAAAAACAATATCGAAAATCAAAGTCGCAGATTTCCGACTCGTTTGTCTCGCTCATAAGAGGTTATTATTTAGACAACCTATGGGAACACGCACTACCTTCTATAGTTACAAGCCACATTTGGCAACATCGCATTTTTTTTTCTGTCACATGTAGACCGGTTTTTTTTGTCAGCTGACAAGATGTCATTAATAGTTGAAAATATGGCATTTAAATAACTATATATGAAATTATAGATAGTATTTAGTACAAAACAGAAATAAGTGTACTTATTATTATAATACTAGCACCTGCCTGCGACTTCGTTCGCGTTTTATAAGTGGATTTTATGAATAGAATTGAACAGAACAGAATATAATAGAATATAATGGAATAGAATGGAATGGAATAGAATGGAATGGAATAGAATGGAATAGAATGAAATAGAATGAAATAGAATGAAATAGAATGGAATAGAATGGAATAGAATGGAATAGAATAGTATAGAATTCATGTTTATTATATCTCAATTCGGTTAGTGTTATTATGGTTTTGAGCATTTATCACTGACTACCTATAGGTATGTTACAAGCTAGTTTTATTTTATAATGTTCTACGGGGATGTGACGTTCCCTTGCAGTTTCTTCCTCTCCCTGGGTTCTACGTAATGAATCTCGCCGGACCTGGTAGTGGCTAGCATGCGGTTAAAATGACCATGACAGGTATAAGTATAGTTCCCCATGATCCTTCAGATTCCAAATCCTCGAACCTACTCGAAAAATGATAAAAAATTACTGTGGACCCAAACGTGTCAAGAATGTGAAATGAATCAAAAAACGATTATGTTAAAAATATTAACTTTCCTTGCTAAGAAACACGATGCAACAAGTAGTTTTTAACACAGAGGTATTATTTTCAAGGAATATTTCTGTTTACATAATGTTCAAATGGAAGAAAACGTCAACTAATAGCCTGACTGCTGACTAATAGCTCGAACTACATGCAACGTTGCCAAATTTCAATAGCACGGCTTGTAACTATAGAAGGCAGTGAAACGCGGTGTCTAACAAAACAAAGTTTATTAATGTTTTGATTTCTTAAGTTGAACATCAATTGAAATAAGCTAAATTACCGCAGAGTAAAAACTAGCAATTAAAATAAAACCAATAAAGAATTCTAAATAGAAGGTTAATACAAAATATTTTATCAAAGAGATCTGGGACATCCGCCAAATTCACTTTCACACAGAGCGCTCCTTCCACGAAACTTTTCGCATGTCACTGGATTGTTTTTTTTGAAGTAAAACTTCTTTAGACGCGACTAGGGAGTAACTCAGATTTTTTTTTCTGACGGAAGTAACGCTTATTCTGACGGAAGTGACGCTTACTATAGTCCGTGTAGTTTCCGCTATTTAAAAATAGATGGCGTGCGACGGTAGATATGTCTATCCGTCGATGGGTTATTGAGACGACAAAACTATACTGTTCGCGACGACGAGCCGATAGCCGAGCTACAAATCGTCGATAGTAGATAGCATTGAAACAATGAAATTTTAGAGATCGAATAGAATGATAGTTATGTAATATGTAAGGTTAAAAAATGTATAGAATGAATAAAGATGGGCTATAGTTGTGTTTTCCTTCCCGCCAACCCTTAGTACTTGCTGAAAAATAGGGAAAACCGTGGAAAGTTCGCCCAGCGAGGGAAATCGGTGCTCGTTAGAGTACTGCCGCGGAGACGTGCCAAACGGCCAATCGGAGCTCTCCATGTGGTACTGCCTTCCGAGGGTGCCTAATTTTTGATGGCTCTCGTTTGGTCTTGCCCTCGGAGGGTACCAAAATTAGCTGGAAGAGCTCTGATTGGTCAACTGAAAACAGGCGCGAAAAGCGTGAAAACGCGCCAAAATCTCCGCGGGAAAACAGTACCTAACGAGCACATAAGAAATTATATACAAATAGCGTATAAAAAGGGCGGACGATCCACGGTATAGGCACTTCACTTCAGTACTCCGTTCATACGCGACTACCTGCAAGAGATAGGACCATACTGGTCATAGTCAGCAAGTACAACAAGTTGGCGGGAAGCTCTGCCCGGAATCAATACTGGCATTTTGTCTCTACCCCGAAGAACCAGCACCCGGTACAAACGTCGCCCACCGTGCCTGAGTATAGTGGCAGGTTCGACGCGTACATATACAATGGATAGAATTTCTTACCCTAGTATGGTTAGACCGTCGATAGATAGGTAATTGGGTTTGGCTGTTAGAGATTTTTAATAAACTTTGCAATTTAAAAAATAATAATTTGGATTGATCGTAAGTATATGTCATATACTCCACGCTTCTTGACTTATACGCCAGCAAGTTTTTACGCCAGCATTAATGCCTATATACGTATATTATTTATATACGTATATAGGCATTAATGTTTTTTTCCGTAATTGTTGACAACAAATTATCTATAAAACTTAACCGTAAAAGGTAACGGTGATATTTGTGCTTTTATCACTTTCAACGTTCAAGATAATAATATAATTTATTCTAAAGAGGTCTTGTTCAATAATATTTTAGTGTAGCAGAGAATTTGATCAGATATTATTCCACCGGACCAATCTGATTTGAAAGAGGGATAAAAAAATATTTTGTTGTCAAATGAACTAAAAATACTAAAGGTGATCTGATAGCCACTCAAAACAAGAATAGGAGTGTCAAATCTAATTAATTGTTTTCTAAACATTAATACTAACAAAATGTAAAAAAAAAATATTCCTACACTACTTGTTTGCAATTTATTTATCTTAAAATTACAAATAAAATTTTTACCCTAACATATTCTACAAGATACGGACTGGCAGATCAACAATCTTATTTCCATAATATACGATAATTTATATAAAAAATCTGTTCCTAAATCAATAATTACATTCTGAAAGAGGTCCCCGCTTGTACCATAGAGAAAATTTTGATTTGCATCCTTAATTATTTAATAACTAGCTTTCCGCCCGCGGGCTTCGCTCGCCTTGAGCACAGTTGTACTGGGACAGTTAAAGGAACGTGACGCTCTAAAACATTGTAACACTTTCTAGAACGTTCTGAAATTTAACTGCCTAAAAAATCTTATGAAATTTTTATGAAATTAGGTAAAATGACATGTTCACATCGATTTCGTCAAAACATCAAGTTTGAGTACTAACACGATAGGTCTGCGATTGATGGTTTTGAAAATATAAGCATTTAAATATTTGGTCACGTGGTCACATAGATCTCGTCAAAACATCAAGTTTGAGTACCAACACGATAGGTCTGCGATTGATAGTCTCGAAAATAGAAGCTTTTAAAAATTTGGTCACGTGGTCACATAAATCTCGTCAAAACATAAAGTTTGAATACCAACACGATAGGTCTGCGATTGATTTTTTCGAAAATATAAGCATTCAAAAATGTGGTCACGTGTTCACATAGATCTCATCAAAATATCAAGTTTGAGTACCAACACGATAGGTCTGTGATTGATGGTTTCGAAAAAATAAGCATTTAAATATTTGGTCACGTGGTCACATAGATCTCGTCAAAACATCAAGTTTGAGTACCAACACGATAGGTCTGAGATTGATGGTTTCGAAAAAATAGTCATTTAAAAATGTGGTCACATGGACACATAGATCTCGTCAAAACATCAAGTTTGAGTACCAACACGATAAGTCTGCGATTGATTGTTTTGAAAATATAAGCATTTAAATATTTGGTCACGTGGTCACATAGATCTCGTCAAAACATCAAGTTTGAGTACCAACACGATAGGTCTGCGATTGATGTTTTCGAAAATATAAGCATTTAAATATTTGGTCACGTGGTCACATAGATCTCGTCAAAACATCAAGTTTGAGTACCAACACGATAGGTCTAAGATTGATGGTTTCGAAAAAATAGTCATTTAAAAATGTGGTCACATGGACACATAGATCTCGTCAAAACATCAAGTTTGAGTACCAACACGATAGGTCTGCGATTGATTGTTTTGAAAATATAAGCATTTAAATATTTGGTCACGTGGTCACATAGATCTCGTCAAAACATCAAGTTTGAATACCAACACGATAGGTCTGCGATTGATGGTTTCGAAAATATAGGCATTTAAAAATTTGGTCACGTGGTCACATAGCTCTCGTCAAAACATCCAGTTTGAGTACCAACACGATAGGTCTGTGATTGATGGTTTCGAAAATATAAGCATTTAAAAATTTGGTCACGTGGTCACATAGATTTCGTCAAAACATCAAGTTTGAGTACCAACACGATAAGTCTGAGATTGACAAAAAATAGCCCTTGTCACCCCCGATAATGCCCTCTGCACGTCTGCGAAGTTTCATTGAAATCGGTACAGTCGTTTCGGAGATCAGCTCGAACAGACAGACAGACGGACAGACAGAAAAACAAAAAGCAACCAATGTCACCCATGATAACACCCTCTGCACGTCTGCCAAGTTTCATTGAAATCGGTTCAGCCGTTTCTGAGATCAGCTCAAACAGACAGACAGTTGGACAGACAGACAGATAAAAAGTAGGTACCCTATGTTACCCGAGGTAATGCCCTCTGCACGTCTGCAAAGTTTCATTGAAATCGGTTCAGCCGTTTCGGAGATTAGCCGGAACAGACAGACAGACAGACACTTCAATTTTATTAATATAGATGATAATACGAGGCATGTTTTTTAAGTAAGTACCGTTTTGCGATTCCGCCGCCGCTGCGCTACGGTCGGCGTTCCGCGCACACGCACTGGTTACCTACATCTCTTGTCTACGCACTGACGCCACTACAGTCTGATTCTTCATTGTTATGTGTTGTTTACTGAGTATTTAAGATGCCTCCGACAATCGTGAGTCCCGCCGATTGTGAAGTACGGGCTGTTATAAGATTTCTTAGTGCTAAAGGCGTAAAATCGATCGATATTCATCGTGAGATCTGTGAAGTTTACGGACAAAACATTATGAGTGATGGAATGGTAAGGAAATGGGTGAGAGCATTTAAAGATGGCTACACAAATGTGCATGATGAAGAACGGAGTGGGCATCCTTCGGTCCTTAATGAAGATTTTCAATGGGAAACTCTAGATCATCCTCCATACAGCCCTGATCTGGCGCCCAGCGACTACCATTTGTTCCTGCACTTGAAGAAACACCTGGGCGGTCGGCGTCTTCAAGACGATAACGAAGTCAAAACAGTTGTGATACCGTGGTTGTCAGGCGGCCGAATTTTATGAGGAGGGTATTCAAAAACTGGTGCCACGTTATGACAAGTGTCTCAATATTCACGGAAATTATGTAGAAAAGTAGATTAAGGTACAGGCTTCCATGTAAAAATTAGATTATTGCCATATCTTTGCACGTCTTTTTTTAATTCCAAAACGGTACTTACTTAAAAAACATGCCTCGTACATGGGACATTCCATACAACACCATCTAGTCCCAAAATAAGCAAGTAATATTACTAGATAATTAAACTTAAATATTCTTTTTTAATATATTATATACATATATAAGTATTTTATACACAGACACG
Organism: Luffia ferchaultella; assembly: GCA_949709985.1. Taxonomy (NCBI): domain Eukaryota; kingdom Metazoa; phylum Arthropoda; class Insecta; order Lepidoptera; family Psychidae; genus Luffia; species Luffia ferchaultella. Next base: position 14,619,965 of record OX453254.1, read on the forward strand.
GAACAAACAGACAAGTTCATGCCACAAATATTTGGCCCGGGCGAAAGTCGAACCCGCGACTCTTGGCTACGCAGTTAGGGTCTCTAACCACTCAGCCAACCGGTCAGTCTAATTTTTATTTATGATAAAAAACCGTTAGATTTTAATTATCAGAGAGGTATTTAGATTTGTATGACGTTAAAGTATAAAAATAATTAAAGCACTTTCAAAGCAAAGAATATAATTTGACTCAAGAAAATAATGTTTCATACAAGAGGATATTCTCTCAAAATGAGTAAATATGTCATTTTGCGAGATATTCTTTGTTGGGCTGAAAAAAATATCTATATATTTACAGAAAATCTTCGGTATGTATGCAACGAAATTTGTTTTTCTTTTCAAACATAACATTTTCACTTACGAAATATGACAGTTTGATTCGCGTAAACAGATCGTCGAAACAGTAGAGAAAATTTGAATTAATCGTTGATAATTTTTCCGTGTCTCATCGAATCCGAGACGCGAAAAATAATTTCGGAGAGTTACAAATTAACGAATCAGTGCCGTCTTTCATACAATTTAGTTTAAAAGTAAAGCGGTGTCGTAATTCCGTCGACTTAATGACTTAATCTTGAGGGATGCTAGAAGTTTTCTTATCCGGCAAAACATAAATGTCTACTTTCTGAGAGAAAATTAAGAGCGAACGTGGCGGGGCTGTACGAGCCGTAGATTTCGCGCCAAGTGAGCCTGAAAACGGTTTTATGGTGTACCCCCTCCCTCCTACCCGACAATAGCTCAGTTTTATGACAATATTCGGCTATAATGCGAAATCACTGTGACGATTAATGCAATTTGCACGCTTTACTTTGTGCGCCTTTGTGTCCGTGCGATTGTATTAACACGGTCGAAATACGGTAATTATCGACGAAAAATTAATTCATGACGTGCCCAGCCCATATTTTCGTCCGACAGTGTAATATCGCGTCGGTGTTGTAAAGTGGTTTCCGTTGAGCTCTCTGTTTCTTGAAAAAAAAAAAAACATAAACGAAATAAAGTAATAAAGGTTATGATAATAGTTGTATTAAACAAATCCACATCTACAGCTGCATCGCACATTTTCGATGACACTTCATTAAATCGTTTAATAGGTATCAAAATAAACGAATTCTACCTATATTTAGATCTCACCAGCGGGACATAGAGAATACTTGGTCTTCTTAGTTCAACAGCAATCGTATTTGTTCTAAGAGGTCCGGGCAGTTCACCGTACAGTTCCAATCAAACTTTATGGCGGATGTGAATATAGGCACAAGTCGCGTCGCAGTAACCAGTTTTAGGTGTAGCGGGACGCAGTGGAGCGAGAGGTATACGACTGTTCCTGCGCAAGCACGCTTATGGCGTTGTATTCCGATCCGCCATAAAGTTTGAGGCGAACTATACCATTAGGTAGCACAAGTCAGCAATATCTCCGCAATCTATAAGTGGTAGAAAATGAAACTTCATCTATCAGTGTAATCTGAGAGATAGATTTTAGTTCGAAACTGTAAATAGAGCAGAAATTGTTTCTGAATGCCCAAAATCCTAGATATGTATAGTAACGTGGGTTCCATACTCCACTATGGTAAAGTATACCAACTAATTCGATTTCAGTTTATCTTCCTGCATTTATTGGGTGTTTGATCGACCACATCGCGATTTCACTAATTTTTTTTTTAAATTTTACCAAACCCAACTGCATAGAAAATAACAAAATCGAAATGCATAGTATTTTCGCGTGACTTTATTTTTATATGGATATTTTTAAGGGGCAGTCTTTTTATTTTTAAACAGATAATCAACACTGTGGGTCAACACTGAACTTTGTTCTTTGTAAACGAAATATTTAGAGCTGAAGTTACAGTTCAAAGTGTGGAGTAATACAACTTTAAAGTCATATCATCCCTTTGATCGTGAAAGTTTCATCATAGTCAGTTTAGTGAATCATGTTTATGAAAGTTCATACAACACTCCAAAAGAACTTTATAAGATAGATATTTTATATAATAATAATATTTGGGACATTCCACACAGCACCATCTAGTTCCAAACTAAGCAAAGCTTGTATTATAGGTACCAGACAACTGATATATATTCTTAACTATTCTACATATTTTACACTCTGACACGGAACAATTAGACGTGGTTACGCACACAATTATTAGTCCCGGCCGGGAATCTAACCCGCGACCCTTGGCTCCGCAGCTAGTGTCTCTAACCACTCGGCCAATGGGTCATTCAGTTTATGTACTACTAGAAGAAATTTCCTCTATTTCGTTCAGGTATTTGTCAGTTGGCACAGCTTGAATTTGTTTGTAACAAGTTCGACTATTAATTAATATATATAAAATAATAATTTTTCAAATTGTTATTAATCAATGGGGTTCCAAACGAAAAACGTATTATAGATGGCGCCAGTGCCGACCCGACTGCTGTCATGTCAAGCGACTAACTGCTTATGACTTTGTTACTGTTTTTTGTTGAAGTTATTTAAGTCCTCACTGTTAAATCCTGCTCATTCACGGACTATAAAATGTATTCAACATGCAATATTATATAAAGGAATTTAATGCTGAATTAAAAAGAAAGGGTGCGATTCAGCTGGAAGGAATGCGGACCTTGTTGACAGGTATGAACTGTTGGACACAAATTTACATGTTATTCTTTGTAAACAGTAGAAAAGGTGGATTAATATATACTTACAATACGCGCCACCAATGTAAAACAACGCCGGCTGTACACACTCACCGAGCGCTTCAGACCCGCTGTACCCCTGACCGTACCCCTGGTGGTACGGTGGGTCTTTTAAAGTAAAACGGTACCCCCAGCTAATAGTGTTGTACATCTAGTCAAAAGTACTTCAGACATTTATTTCTACCTAAGGATATGGTTCCTGATAAGCAGGCCTAACATGTACGCCGCGACAAAATTTTGTCGACGTTATTTCTCGTCCCGAAGCGAGATATCTCTATACTATGTTTACCGGTGCTAACTTGCAAGACTTTTATTTCGTCCCGCTCCGTCACAATCGGAAAAATTACTCGTCCACGGTAGTTTTGTCTACGAACCCTAACATGCGAACCATATTTTATCGAATTTTGACATTTTTAAACGATATATTTCTCGTTTTCGTTGACGTTGACGACAACAACAGTGGAAAAAATATTGTTACATAGAAAGTAATTGTTAAATTACACTACGTTGATTAATTTTATTTAAATATTGTTTTCAATACTTTTGCTAATTAATACGCTCTTTATGACATCGAAATTTGTACCGTAATGTTGCATTTTACGGTACTAGGCCTTTTTACTTTACCCTAATCAAACGAGCATTCTGTTATCAAAACATACGTAAATCGCGAAAAGCAACCCGCTCGCGCCTTTAGCTCCCGCCGTTATAACCTTTGAAGTATCTACCTAATTTTAATAGTAAATGTATCGCGATCACTTTCTGAATATGCTCAGTAAGAGACCCTATCGCTAAATCTAGGTACGTCATCGTTTGAATTTAATTCAAACTACATATTTTAATTTTGTTTAGCTCTGGCGTATCGATTTTTTGCAACGCGGATGAAACTTTTTCCCAATCAGTAATCATTGTGGGGTCCGCCGGCGTGTTTTCCGGCAAACCCAGTTTCATGAGGACGGGCCGGTGATCTGAGCTCCGGGCGTGAAGCGTCTCGATAGAGCCCAGTTTCCGCGCCACGTTCTTAAGAAGAGCGAAATCCAGAATGTCTGGTTGGTGTGAATTAATATCGGAGAACCGCGTCGGTGTTAGGGACGCCATCACATCTAAATTTAAGGCCTCGGCTAGGACCGATAGCCTGCGGCTGTGCCTGCGGCCGTTCAGTTCCAGTCTGTGTGTTTACTATTAAAATCGCCGAGTAAGATTACGGAATCTCCGTTTTATCTACAGTGTTATTTTATAACGTTTGGTTGCCGACTTGCCGTCTTTGTGACGACGCGTCCGAGACCTTGGGACATTGGTTTTTTTCGGGGAAGGTTTGTATAGTCAAATCTCAATATTTTTCTATTGAACGCATTGATTGAACGATACTAAAAGGTAACAAGACGGCCATCGGTTTTTTGATGGTTTTTTAAATTTGGATCAATTTGGATGGTTGTTAAAATTTTACCTTATATGTATTAAAAATTTAAAATCATTTACTTATGCAACATGTTACATAGCCAGGGCTACTACACCACCGTGAGGGAGTATTAGTAAATATAATGTCTTGCACCCAATAGCACAACAAAAACTTAGCTTGTTAGCTTGTTTATAGTCAAAGTGACGTCCCATCGGTACCAATATGGCGGATAATGTTTAATGTTATGGATAATAGGAAACGAAAAAATGACTCAATTATAAAACTTATATTGATTTTCATGAATAGAAATCAAGATTTCTCATTTGCTTTTTATAAAATCTATCATAGATACGTTTTTTTAGAATTCTTTTTGCATGGTGCAAAATAGCGTAGGTGTTGCGCAGTTACTTAATCTATATATTTGAAAAATCGTAGACTTTCCGTGCTTGTACATTTACGGTTTTTGCAAAAAATTACTGGGAATCGCAAGAAAAAAAAGTTTAAAAAAAACAACCTGCTGTAATAAAACGCAAATACTCAAATTTTGAATTATTTTACTGTTTGTCGATTTGTCGGATTATCGGTTTGTTTGTACATTTATACGCACTTCAAGTAAAAGCCACTCATTGAATACAAAATCAAAAGATATTCAATTTTTGAACCAGCTGAGATCGATACATATTGAAATTATGCATTTTCTGAACCTATTGAGTAAATCAGTCAGTAATAACATATGAGTCCACCTAGAACCTACGTCAGCGCAGCACTACGGTCACTCATGCAGGGGTACCGTTTTACTTTAAAAGACCCACCGTACCACCAGGGGTACGGACAGGGGTACAGCGGGTCTGAAACACTCACCGAGTGGAGCCGCGCGCGAGCGTCAACGATATGCGGGTTAAAGAGATTAATCTCTTTTACCCGCATAGCGCTGCCTCGACACCTGTGTTAAAATTTTTATGAATGTGACATACTATTACATCCATGGTCATGTCAATGATTCACCCTCTGAAGGTTGATGAGCTGACACGATGGTTTCACCTCTGGAGAATCGAGATAAATCCAGAAAAATCAGCAGCAATACATTTCAGGTACAGCAAAACTAGTGTTGTTCCGTACCAGCTTTCCCATCTTCGAATGGATAATGTGCCCATTCCGTGGCAACACAATACGAATATCTAGGCATTACGCTCGATAAACATCTCCAATTCAAGGATCGCATCATCCGTGTTTGCAAATTAGCTAAATTTTATAGTTCCCGCCTTAGCGGCATGTTAGGTCCTAAAAGTAAAATGTCTCTACGCAATTAACGTACTCTTTGCACCGTAGCGTATGCATCAGGCCGGTGATGACTTACGCGTCTCCCGTTTTCGCCTATGTGGCACTAAATCTGTTATACAGGCTCCAAATTGTCCAAAATAAATTCTGTAAAAGAGTGACTGGCGCACCTTGGTACGTCAGAACCTCAGTTCTACATCTAATCTTAGAGCTCCCCACAATCTCAAAACAGATAAAAGACGCATCGGAGCGTTTTGCACTAGAGCTATTAATTATAGCAATTCATTGATAGTTTCAGCTATCGAGGCACCTCCTTCTAATCATTTCCTAAGAAGACCGCGGAATGCACTGCCAGATCAGCTCGACGACCTCACTCTCGAAGTCGAACGGCTGATTCAAACTAATGAGTCTTTCTAGGGCGACTCTCAAGTTGAACCCGACGCGGGAGCGCTCCCGCACTCCCCACCCCACCTCTACTGACCTCATCTCAAATGAGTGAACAGTAAAACACTTTTCACGTTATATCAATAACGTAAATCTTAACTTGAGGCCCGCGCCATAAGAATTATTTCGCATCGAGTAACTCTTAGGGGTTTCTCGACATCTTAGCGCCGGTGACACCCTAGTGTGCTTCCTGGCCGCTTCGATGAAGTCGTTGGAGCTTTCGGGCTAACGACATGCATCCTTATTCTGCTTCAGGCGGTTGTTTAGTGGGTGCAACTCGCACATACTCCAGCGCTTGGGAGCGCGGAAACCGTAGAGTTTAATCCGCCTTCCCACCGCAAGGGTAAAACAAAAAAAACCCTCGGAAGGGATAAATTGGCAGTTGGTATCCAAATTACTCTTGAATAAACGGATACGATAAGGATATGGACCGACGACCGACAGACAAACATTTTAATACAATTATAAATCTAATATAAATTATGACTAAATTAATCTCATTGCGATCGTATTTCGATCACTATTGGGTATTTATGTTAATGGAATTGTATTTCCATATTTGCATGAAGTTATTCAGTTACCGTGTTGCGATTCATTATCACTGTCACGGAAACAATCCTAACGAAGTTATTGTTTGAACTAGTTAGGCTGGTGCGTTGGGCTGTTGACTGCCTGCGGTTTATTGTAGTAAAAGGTTATTTTCAGTAATGCACAAATACTATGATTGACCGATTTCCATTTGACAAATGTGGTATTTTGAACACCTATATAGTCTAAAAATAATACTGTATCAAAGATGCACCTATAAGTGAAAAATAATTGTTTTTTACAGTTGTACACATGTCTATGTTGACATATATGTATGTCTAATTATGTTCATAGAGGAAATATAAGATACTTGAATTATTTTCTTATTGCCAAATTTTCTTTGACAATTTAAAATTAATGTTATTAACTAAGATTTATTTGTTATTATTTACTGACAAAACGGCCTGTTGGCTAGGTTTTCGGAATTGGTACGGTACATTTTTGTTGCATCAATTTTTCACTACATCTTCATCCACTATTACTTATTGTCTAGTCCCTCTCACCTTTTTTGAAGTGAAACTTCTTATGGCACGGAGTGAGCCTAAATCGACACAAAAATGCGTCACGCTAAATAATATAAGTGGAGGAGATATCAGGAACAATCGGCTTTCATACGGAAAGCCGGTTGTTCCCTATATCCCCACTACTAACTGCTGAGTGAGGGGAGTAAGGCCAGAGCGTTACTTAGTTTCGTGTCGTTGGCAGCTGCGTCATTGCTCGGAGTGTCAATAGATGTGAAAACCGTGAAGATCAGATTGATGTTGACAATTTTATTAACATCATAAAAATTTAAATTTTCATACTAAAATTCTAAGTTTTCACTTCTGTTGGCAGTTCCTATAACTGCCAATCAGTTTTTCTTTTCTTGATCTCTCTATCCTCCATACCCATTCCTCTGCTCTTCTTTCCTTACGTTTCTCCAATAGTTCTCCTATTTCCGTTTCTCCCTCTCACCAAACATACTCTATTAAGTGCTCTGAATCTCCCTCTTCTCCGCATATTTTACTATTCCTAGCCTCATCTGTCTTGTTCTTCTCTTCCGGATAACATCTTCATTCACAACGTTAACGCTAATATTTACAATTAATTATTCGTAAAAATTCGTTTCATAAACAAAAATCTCAAGCAAACAGAAAACATTTTCCATCGTAAAGATAATAATTTCCAGACCGTATCTAACCTAGCTGAAAGCTGAAAAATTCTAGCGATATCCATCGGTAATCGACGAAGGAAGCAAGGTCTTCGCAGATTTATTCGGTCTGTTATTGCACATTCGAGGCGGTACGTGCACTGAAATGCGCTCTTCTAAATATTTTACGGTGCAAACGAGCTGCAAAGTGAAATAACGCAGATCTTGAAATATTTCCAATCGTTTTCAATATTATCTGCGAAGACAAACGTTAAATGGAATGTAGGAATCCGTTGTTAAGGTTTCTCATTGTTGTCTCTTGGTCTATTTGTCTATCTGTCCGTGTAGACCCATTTTTCTCGGAAACGAATATCAAGTTGAAAGCAATATATAATAACTGAAGTCTGTAGCCCCTAGTCTAGTCACAAAGGCGATGCCATAAGATGGTATGAAGTGATTTTCATACAAAATTAATTTTTTTATACCTTTGTTATTAATACGGTTCTTATGACGTCGAAATTTGGATCGTAATGTTGTATTTTACGGACTAAGCTCTTTTCTTTACACCAATCACAATTGTTCATTAGCCCAATGGCACAGAGACACAATTGAGCCTTTTTCATAGAATCCGAGCAAAAAGTTTTCATGCTGAACATGAGATGAATGATTTTAGAAAAAAAAAACTTAAATAAATATACCTACCCGATTACTATGAATTACTGTTGTTTTATGAAAATGTTGTCTCTTTGACATAATTATTATTTAACTAGTGATCAAATGCAAAAAAAAATTAATTAAATCCTATTTGGTTTTTATTTTATATATAATATATATATATATTATTTTATATATATTTATAAATTTGGGCTGTAAGGATTTAGACTTTGCCTTTTTCTATGTTACTCAGTAACAAACGAGCGGTTTTTTTTTGTAATGCATGCGTAAACCGCAAAAAGCAGTCCCGTTCCGCCATCATATGAAGTACCTAATTTTCATAGATAAGTGAGAATAACAGTAAAATTTCATCAACTGACGTATCTGCTTAACTGCGTTCCTGTTTTATTTTATGGTAATCGCAAATATAATGAAAGACGCCGTATGATGCTCGTACTCAGAAAGCTGGCTATTATAGTCATCGGTTTATTATAAGCATTCGGCTTCAGCTCGTGCCTACAGACACTTCGACTATAATAAGCAGCTTACCGTACTTGCATCATATTGTACTAATAGAGTACCTGCCATTAATGATGATGATGATGAAGGGAAGGACAAATAAGGGAAGCACGAGTAAAGTTAATAAATTTGAAATTACCTGTTTGTAATTGTAAGTAAATTTTTAGTGTACCTTATCTCGAAATTTGTCACATGTTATTAGAAACATATACATTACTAAATAATGCTACGGAATCAAAGAACGAAGTACAAAGAACTTCAGCCCGCTATATCTGTATTAAATTTCATGATATTTGGAGGTAGGTACACCGTTAAAATGCATTTTCATCATTTAATATTTTATATTAGATTAAAATTTCAATTTGTATTTTGTTATCAGCGACAGATCGAGTCGTTATTTTGTTTTTATTATAGTTTCATACGACTGTTGTTTTCTAAATTTCATTGAAATTTGGCTATCTGATTTTAAACAGTTAATAACAGTAATGGAAATTAAAAAGCTCTAAAAATGTGGAAGAAGAAATACTACTACATAATAATATAAATAGGGGTATATAGTAAATTATAAGTTTACTGGAAAACTTGGAACACTAAATATATAATGTCAATGTATTGTAAAATAGAAATCAAACACATCGGAGCACTGTCGTAAAAATAATATTCAAAACTATATACCCCGTACACCTCGTTACGGTGCTGAAGACATTTTATCGCAGCGATTCCGAAAGATTCTTAACGAGCTTTGTTACAGGCGAAGAGAACGGACATGCGTCAAGCATCCTTCGCAGGGAAAGTCAACCTTAAGAGGTATTACACGCAAAAATTTTCCTCAGCCTGAAATGTTGAGGCTGTCTTATAATATTTACGAAGCACGTTATTTTTAGTTTATAATTAAATAAACAAACATAGTATTTATGAAATGCATCTCAGACGACGAGTTCTGAAATAGTTTCACAGTATTGAAGCAGAAGTTAATTTAATTATCTTTGGTAACGGTAACGACTCAACTTTACATTTGTAAAAGCACAGATAGTTAAAAGTTATTCAAAGCACTCGTTACTAATGATCGACAGACATAAGCTGTCTTCGCTTTGTTACTTAAGTTTTCTCGAGTATTATAAAGTATCTGAAAGTAATGTTATAGTAAGCTGTTCAATATACGAAATAACAGTCAGAGTGAATTTCTTATAATGTGTATACAATTTATTAATTATTCATCATGAAATGCACAGAAGAGCTGCGTCACGATCATGAAAATGGAAGCAAAAAATACACCGATGAAATATACGCCACTTTATATTATGTTATATTTATTCACTGTTAAGTAGAACTCAGTGTGACACACGAGTAAAATTTGTACTAAAAAGCGCAAATAAATATTCTGAACATGAATTCACTTGAGTGTAATTTGTCATATGCAGTGCTTAGTCCGAAATAACAATATAGTAATAGAAGTAATGTCCTACATCGGTCACTCAATAAGTTTTGAGATGCTCGAAACTTCTAAATGGAATTCACCTGTATTATATGTTTTTAAAGGGCAAATTTATTTAAAATTGAACTCAATAAGCCATTTAAACGAATTAAAAAAATTTATATAATTTTTCTGCAACGTTTCTCACACTTAATTAACTTTTATTAATTATTAATTTTAATTAACTTAATTAACCGCTAACATTTGTGCGCTAAGATTTATCACGATTTTTTTTTAACCGAACAATTAAGTTGTACAACGATTACAATCAGTATTAGGAAACTCAGCTCTATCTCGAGCAACAATTTTTATGTGGCATGCTGAATTTAAAAAAGGTGAAATTAACCTTTAAGATGACCAAAGAAGCGGAGGCCCGCAAACAGTAGCAACTGCACAAAATATATGAACTACTGAAACGTTAGTGTAAGAAGAAACCGTAAAAATATCTCAGTAAAGTGTAAAGGTCACCAGTTCTTAGATCTTTGACTCACGGACCGGAACGATATTAGTCTTTACTTGCTAAATTTACTGTCATTAGCAGACTATCCCAACAAAAATATTTCATGTGAAAATAAAACTGTCTGGAGAATATTAAGCTATGAAAAAGTTTGATGTCTCATATATCTTGTGAAAATCAAGTAATTATTTGAGTTACAATTTATATATACAGAGAGTTTTCATCACTTTCCAAATTTGTCTTAAGGATTAGGTATCATCTATGGACTCTATTTTTGAAAAAAAAAAAAAGTTAGGTTTACATATAAGAATATTTTTATCGAAAAAAAATATCGATATAGCATAGTTACTAAGTGCAACATAAATAGAATAAGGGAAAGGAGCGACTGCGGATGTAGTGAGGAGCGGTATCCTGCCGGCGGCCAATAGGATTTCTCTCAAGGCTCGAATCATGGCGGTGAACGTAAATGTTTGAAAACATTTAAAAACATGAGAATCGCTTAGCCTAGTGGGTAGCGACCCTGCCTACGAAGCTGGAGATCCCGGGTTCGAATCTCAGGTCGGGTTAGTATTTATATGATGAATATTGATATTGGTACCGGGTCCTTGTTGTTGTTATATGTATGTGGTGTCTTCGCTTGGCACCCAAAAAACAAGTTAATGCTTAGTTTAGGGCCTAAACTTTGTTGTGATGTATACGTTATTATTATTACTTTCACGATGACGTAGTTGATATGGCACTCGGAGCTCGGACTCGAGCGGACGTCAAAGTCGAAGGAATACTGTAGCCTTTATTTCTGTTTTATATTAATAATACAGTTCGAAATTAATTCGGAATAATTAAAGTGGATCCCACAAGACAGATCGCTACAGGGTCGTTATCCCCGCGAGTCTGGAAATATACGTTGGAAAACATATTCTTAACCCAAGAGTTGTAACTGTGTGGCCCGTTCGCTAATCATTTACTAATATCGGTAAAAAGGATGAAGGGAAGGCGCGACGCTCATGAAGTCTAACGGCTAGTCCTTTCGGCCGTAACATGTCGTCGTTCAGATATCTCGCAAGAACAGAAAATTGAAGATAGGAGGGGGCCGTCGGTCGCGACAGCGCATTCCATAATATTCATTAGGCATACAATCACAGACAATTAACTGTTCACTTTTTAAAGTGTTAAAATGTTAATAAGTTTTCGTTCATAAATTAATTATACAATAAGTAAACAAACAACTTAATTAACAAATTAAAGGTTGAAATAAAATTCAAAATGAATATAAATATGTTTAGGAATTATCGACATTTGAAGAAAAATTAATGTGGGCTGTTAATTTTGTCCGCAATTCATCCGAGCTCCAAGTTTTGTTGGTTTAAAATTAGATTTGTGCCCATTATTTGTAATTGTATTTCCAAGGTTAGACTTTTAAATATGAATTTGCATAAAAAATATTCCGTCAGCAATATGATCGCTATGAGCGTATATTTTAGCCGGTGTAATCGCAACCAATTAACGCCTTAATCTGGTTCATAATACGGGCACGTTGCCAAATGAAAAGAATCCATCAACCTATGGATAAATTAATCCGGTCGATTTGTTTGTTTTCAATTACATTTCACGCATTCGACAAAAAAAAAGTAATTGGAAACGAAGGTTCATCGAAATGGGCACAATGAAATATGTTAGACGCGCCTAACATCTGTAACAGAAGACCTTTTTCGTGGAAAAGAAAAACAGAGCGTTTTAGTTTCGGATGCCCTAGAACAGTTTCCAAGTAAGCGTTAGCGAACACTGCCGTAATATAAAAAAAATAACAGTAGCTCATCATATTTTCGATTTTTATGCGAATTTATAAGTAAATAAATCCCCTCGGCTTTTAGAAAATCTCACAGTGATAAGTAACAACTCGTAATGTTAACAGTAGTCAGCCATTGCATGTAGCTGGTTTGGAAAATCAAACGCAAAGAATCGGAATGAATTTTTTTTATAGGAATATTTTCATATTTATTGAAATAAATAAATTTAAAAAAAGTGGTTTAATTTAGGCGTTTTATGACATCAATTTATATATTTGTCCAATCATCATCATCATCATAATCAGTCCGTGTCTCTCCACTGCAGGATACAGGCCTCTCCCAAGGCTCGCCACCACACACGATCCTCCGCCTTTCGCATCCAACTACCCTCGGTATGATGCTTCAGGTCATCTGCCCACCTGACCGGGAGGCGTCCAACGCTTCGCTTCCAGGTACGCGGCCTCCACTCAAGAACTCGTCTACCCCATTGGTTCTACGCCAACTTTGGTTCTTCGATGGATTTCAGTTTTTCTGATTTTATCCATCAAAGAAATACCGAGCATAGCCCGCTCCATAGGACGCTGAGCGACTTTAAATTTGTGAACCAGTCCTGCCGTGAGAGTCGATGTTTCGACATCGTACGTCATTTGTTCGATAACTTTCATGAATGTTTGGGGCCGGGACATTCCATCTCGGGCAGAGGATACCAGTTGTATTTTGTTCCTTGGGTCAAATCACTTACTGATATCCTTTGTATCACAAATTAAAATAAGGTCCGTTAAGGTCATGTGGTGACACAAAGCAGCCAAGTGTGAAGTACCTAATATTTACGTGATTATGTTGTTTATATAATTTTGAACATTATTAATTCTTTGAAGTGATAATACAATAAGTCATAATTACAGTATTGTATTTTTGATAGAAAATTATGTTTTTTACTTTGTCAAATACGAGTGAAGTTATATATAATTTCAGACGTTTAGGCCCATCGTTCATGTTGTTATTTGACCAAGGTGCTTCTAATTTATAAATTTGACGACCAATTGACCGAGTGGTTAGAGACCCTAACTGCAGAGCCAACGGTCGCGGATTCCATTTCCGCCCGGGACAAATATTTGTATGCATGAACATGCTTATTTCGTTCCGGGTCCTGGGTGTATCATATTTATATACGTATATTTTATAAAAAAAAGAATATTTAAGTATGTATATCAGTTGTCTAGTAACCCATAACACAAGCATAATACTTGCTTACTTTGGGACTAGATGGCGCTGTGTGGGTCGTCCCATGTATTATTATTCTTAGTATATACTTTAAAAAATCCAATGAAAGGCTGGTACTATTTTAAGTAGTTATGTAGCATATAAGCATACAGTGAATAAATTTGACAGCAGCGTTTGGTTTTAATAGAGTCAGAAATGTTATCTCGCAATATCGAAACTGTCAAACCCAATTTCGCGGGGGTGAAGGCTGGCGCGAATTTTTTTAGGGCGTCTAATTAACTCTTTTTCCTTTCTATAGGAAAATCTCAGTCCTTGATTTCAAACGAAAATATCGGTTCACGGTTTTAGATTTTTTTACGTGTGAATAGCGAAGTTTGTACTTGAATTTATAGATATAATTGGGCTGTGTTTAACTGATCAAGCTACTAGTATCTACATTTATATTGTGCCACTAACGTATTTGACGTATGCAACCGCTGCTGCTGGGACCGAGTAATTTAACTTTAAATGTATTTCAGCGACGAACTTTGACGTGGTGCCTTCATTAAATCTTAATCGTGTTAGTGCAAGATTGATGCCAGTTGATCCCTATTTATTTATTCGAGCACCGTTCGCGTGTAATTTCCTGCTCCGTGTGTAAATCCAATAAAGATCAAAGTATCTACTTCAAGTGGTTCATTTATTTCGAATACAAAAAATACTAATATGTGAAAAAAAAATCGCAGTTAGTTCAGTTTTTATGTAAATCCTTGTTATCGTACTGATGTAGATGTAGATGAGATGTTACGGTCAAAAGTAACAGAAAACGGTTAATAACATATTTCATATGGCTCGAAGATGTCATGCCTCAGTAAAAATCGTGTATTATTAAATTCTTTATAAAAAAAGGTTTTACGTATATTTTAAACAACTGTTTTAATTATACGACACGCGGAGAAAGTATGGATGTGCCTTTTCATACAGTAAATATAACGTAGTCTCAGAGAGTACCATGAACATATTAGCGTTGACAGTTGTACACTACTTCGCATTTATTTCATTACTATATGTAGGTGGGATACGAGGTCCCTTAAGGTTGGCCTGGCTATTAACTCAAAGTCCCTCAACGGTCTACGGAAAGAAAAAGAAAGGGTTATGTTTGGAGTCCCTCTGCGAGGTAGAATCATTAAAGAAAAATAGAATGACCTACTTAGTTCCAAAAGGTTGCAAGTTGAACTCGCAATGAGCAGGCCCTTCGCTCATAGAACCCGCTAAGGACAAAAGGTCTTCATATGGCGACCGCGAACCGGATGTCGTGTCTTCTGATAAACAAACGGCCCGACACGACAAAGTTATAAGGATCGGAAATATCCACAGAATCTTAAAAATAGAGTAGAAACGCGAACATGAATCGTTTAGACGAATCAACAAACAGTTTTATCTTAGGCGGGTACGAAATTTACTGGCGGACAAATATTTCTCTCCCGCCATATTCTTGTTGACAGGCAAGCGAATCGAGATTTACGATTTTTTTGTTCACCATAAAGGCCCGAGCACGTGTCGCGTAACCGCTGGTAATAAATAAAGAGATATAAAGAAATGTCACACACAGGTCCGGCCGGCCCCTGGCCAAAGCTTCTATGTTCACTGAGGTGTTAAAACGAGATTATTAGCTTCGCATGGCCTGTTCGTGTCCTTTCTGTTTGTCTTTACCAAAAGAATGACGTAATAAACTGTAATAATTACAAATTATGTTATTATTTACTTAATAATTGGGTTATTTACTTAATAATTGGGTATTGAGTCTATCTCGAAAATAATGGTCGTTTTTACCCAACTTGGAGCTTGTGCTTCCATGGCAATTACTTAATGATGAAAAGCAGTATGGGAAAAATAAATTTTAATGTATGATTTTTTCATCAGAATCGTACTTACGCCTGCCGTTTGTAATTACGTTATAACTACGTTAATTCAAAACAGTGAATTTAGAAAAAGGCTTAAAATGTTATATTAGACATCGGTCGCGTTAACTCATTCGTATGGAAACGTATGTCGCCGGTATAACACCAACAGCTGATACGTATTAGTCAGTAATAGTTATACATATAAATAAATAAATAATGTATACATGACAATAATGTCTAGGCCCCAAACTAAGCATATTGTGTTTTGGGTACCAAGCGAAGACACCACATACATATAACAACCAAGACCCGGTACCAGTATCAATATTCATCATATTAATACTGACCTGACCTGGGATTCGAACCCGGGATCTCCAGCTTCGTAGGCAGGGTCGCTACCCACTAGACTAAGCGGTCGTCAAAGTCGACTAAGTTTTGCAAATGTCAACAAACTCTGTTTTCGCATATAATTACTATTCAGTTAAGTATAATTTTTCTATAAATTAAAATTGCAGATATCAGTTGTCTGGCAAATAACAATATGTTATTGCGCATAGGTAGTTCGTTGAATAAAGCGTTTGCCTACGTTGATATTTCAAACACAAACGCGATAGGTGCGGAACTTGAGGTTTGTGGTTTATGAACAATATCATTGTTTTATTCAATAGTTATCTTCTAGAAGACAATACTCAAGATTTTATTAATATTAGTTACAATTAGTTACGGAATTGGAGCAAATAAATCGAGAGGTTTTCCGCACGAGAACTACAGAACAAGAACTTAGAAGGAAAATATTAATAGCACAGCGTTAGTTTGGTTGTGTCTGTTAATTGTATTGTTTGTTGGCTAACTGACGGCATTTCCGGCGGACTGTTAGACCGTGCTTCCTTTTATTTTTCTTGTTACGAACAATGTGAATAACCCATCAAAATATCTCATTTGCTCACTGTGAATAAATATTTTCGCCATAGAGACCCAACGAGCCAAATGTAAGAATTTGGTAGCCACTTGCTGCTTGTTTTATTATAACACTACCTAAGGTTCGAAATCCTGAAATCTCTCCAATCAGGTCTAAAATAGTACTTCAAAAACTAAAGGTCGAAGGGATCTTACTGCTTAGCACAGCTGCAGAGTTTCAAAAAAATCCGTTGGAAAATAACCAAATCGTCAACTCTTCCAATTAGCTCCAAAATGATAAAAAAATAACAACTTGAAAGCGTAAACGGGATGACGGACAACTTTACCATAATTATAAAGTATCGGTGGAGGCTTTGGTAGGTATTTTGTAGTGAGGCACAGACAAGTCAACCTTATAGACCACGCTTTGACAGGGAGTAGCATTCGCCAAGGTTATGTAGTGACACTACATAACTACGTCTCTTGTGAGCGGTCAGTTGGAAGCACGTCGGAAGCCATTAAATTGTGAATTTTGAACGAGCCAATGAAAACTAGCCGACCTCTCCCCGCACCCCGCCACTTTTGGCGATTTCGTTCTCGTACTGACGTTTATTAAAGCGTGGTCTATAGGTTGACTGGTCTGTGTAGTGAGGCAACATAAAGAGATGATAAAAATTTTTTTTGTTAATTTCCGATCTACTAAAAAATACAATATTACGCACGTTACATAAATATTCCTAGTTTTTACATATTAGAAATGGAATCTTGAGTTAAACTCGGTTGTTACAAAAATATTACCGAACAAAACAAAACAAGCTTTTCGGAAATATACGACAAGAATTACTTGCAATTGAACAAGGCAAAACAGACCGCTCGCCCTTCAGTCCCCTTTCACACCGTTTCCGCAACCGTCAAAGCTGCGAGGCTAGAAAATTAGTTGCCTCAGCGTTAACAAATTAAAGCATAATCCATTGCCACATGAGTTAATAATCATGTGGCTCTCTTCGTTGAAAATACGCAATGTATATAAAGCTAGTGAAATCATTATCGCAACGCACTCACTGCAAAGTTTTTGCTATAGTTATATAAATTAAATAATAAGTAATTAAACATAAGCTCTTCTAATATAATTCAATAAAAATTGCAATCAGATTTTTGTTGTCGCTAATGAGTTAATATAAGCGAGGCTCGACCTCACTCGTTTCAACCGCAAAGCCGCCATTTTAAAGTACCAGCGGTACTTAATACAAAATATATTATAATAATAAAGTGCATTCATTATTCGTGCAAATCGCTAATGCATCACTTTAGTACCGTCAGCAATGGTTAGCGATGCGACAGATTATAGACACATTTTGTTTTATTGGACGCTCTCGTTTTCGTTCATATTCAAGAGATGAAAGTGATTCAGAATTTTACGACGAGCGTAGTAAAGACGTTGAATACATATCCGATGAATAGTATGAAAATAAGTCGATTTTTTTTATATCTGTACCTTTAGAAATGTCATCGTGACCTTATTTTGACAACGTTCCAACATATTAGTAGTACCTATATATGAATGCTGGAAACTGATTGTACAATTGGTGAAACAAAAGAACTTCTCAGATGTTACTTGGCATTTAATGCGTGGTCTTTATAAATTATTTTGTTGAAAACTATGAAGGAGCATTCGTTCTTAAGGTATTCCAATTATTGTCGAGTCCTTAATCTTTGCAAAATTTAAATCGAACAAAAATTCTTGCCGTTCCAACTGTCTCAACAAGAAAGACGAGTTGCTATTCCGTATCGTATCGGGATAATCTAGAACTTTGTAAGGCAAAATTAAACTTGAAATAGAACAATACCGTCTTTCTATTACAATGAGTGTGCTATTTATTACACTAGTATAGTTAGTTAAAGTGTGCTTTGAAATGGAAATGCATTAAATTTAATTATCATTAAAAGAAGGTATATATATAATATTAATATAATAATAACGTATACATCACAACAACGTCTACGCCTCAAACTAAGCATTAGCTTGTGTTTTGGGTACCAAGCGAAGACACCACATACATATAACAATCAAGACCCGGTTCCAGTATCAATATTCATCATATAAATACTGACCCGACCTGGGATTCGAACCTGGGACCTCCAGCTTCGTAAGCAGGGTCGCTACCCACTAGGCTAAGCGGTCGTCAATATATATATCATCCCATCCTTCCCCATACAATGTATTTGACATTCCTATTATAGACATTTTATTAAGCAAAACTATAGAAAATACAGCGTAGTTTTATAAAGAAACCTTAAAAACCTACAACTGTTTCGTGATTACGATCGAAGCAATGGTGGTGTCAATGACATTACATATAATTTTAGGGTAGATTGGTTACTTCAATACAGACGAAACCTAGAACGTGGTTTTTGGGAAATTTTGTATGATTGTACTTACTGACATATTGCGTTTAATTTGTAGAGATAAAAATATATGTGTTTAAAAAATATGTTATCTTAATCAAAATTAAATATATATATACTTACGAATGAAACGTTATTTATTGGTCTTTTGTCTAGTAGTAGTACCTATTATTTCCATAATTAAGTATTACAGAAGATGATATTTTTAAAATCGAGGCAAAAAAAACACAGAAGCTATGTGCATGATAGATTGACTGCGTTTAAATTTATGCAGCCGCCATTTTGGAAATTGTCCGCCATCTTGAGTTCTTGTGGATGAAATTTTCGTTTCTTCGAACGAAATCTTTCATATTGTTAGTATCACTGGGCAAAGAGGCTTGCTTTCTGCATAAAATGCAATTTTCGATGCAAATCGGAATTATTATTATAATTGTATAAAATATAATTATTATTATAAAACAAAATTAAATTAAATAAACTTGTACACACATACTTTCATACTTTTACACATTACACATTTTCCTTTCCAAGAAACATTTCTTTTTACACATTCATGCACTGTAAACACACCCTCTACATGCAAATACACATACACAAACTACACATTATTCATCTACACGAGCACCTACACTCATTTGTGTAGGTGTAACGATTAACCTACTTATTTTTAGATTTAAAATGGTATTGCGTTGTACTCTTTAAATTTATCTTGTAAAATAAGTTTAAGAAAACTGTTTTTGTGTAAAAAAAAGATCTACCTAGATGGGAGAAGCCATCGGCACCCAACACACAGTGAAAACTAGTTCAGGAGCCTATGGCTTTAATGCTTGCTTTGCTTTGTTCAAATATCGCCGTAAGCTCTAAAACTATAAAGCTTAAACCTACAACATGTGTAACTAAAAATTATATGTAATGTCATTAGGTCGTATTTTTATAAAACAATACTTACAAAATCGACTTACGATATTGGAGAACGGAAGATGTTATAGGACCGATTCGATCTAAATACAAAACTCCGAACTCCTAATCCCCTACGAACTCTCTGTTTTTGGTTTGCTAGATACGTACCATAGATTTTTGATTAACTTTCACGTGCCTTCATATCAGTAAAGTATTTCGTATGTTATGACGTATTTATAATAGGATAAAACATACTATTATCTAGAACGATACGTATTAACTAGTAACTTCAATTTATGTCATAAACCTTGTGAATCACGATGCAAATTATGACGTATTAATCTAAAAATGCAAAACGTAAATATGAAATAATAGATGGCACCTCCATCAATTTGCGACATATACTTTAATCTTTATGATAAAATTACTTGGAAGAAATGTATTATGTAGTAAAGTTAATACAATGTATTTGGCAAATGGCTTAATAAAATTTTAATGTATTAAACGCCATTACGAAGCGTGCTACCTGTTTTGTTTGCTATTTGTTATCAACTTGAGCTGGTTCTTTTATTATTTAGAACGTCATTATGCTCATTTTAGTAGATTTTTTTTCTTTCTGTGTATCCCCACCTCGAATCGCTTGCTCTTGTTTTTCCTCGCCCCTTTATGTTTTCACGTATGTTGCTTTTAAAGATTGACCATATTATTATATTATTTCCACGAACATAATTTTTTACATATTTACATAATTCGTTGAACGTCTTCTTACATTTCATAGGAGAGCTCGTTCGGAAAAATCACCTGAAGAAAATGATGTATTTCGTCGTTTTCGTATGACTGAACTGTAACAGATAGAAAAATAATATTTATACGACCTAAAAGATACATTTGACGGCAATACAGAAATATGCGTTTTAATGAATAATCAATTATTTTTTTAAAATAAGATAGACACTTTATGTATACGGTACTTGATTATGGTAAAATATATTGTATTTATCAACAAAATATAAAAAAAGAATTTTTTGAAAAGATTATTAAAATTATATTCGGTTGATTTAAATACCGATGTAAAAAAAATCAAATTAGTTTCTGAAAATTGTCTTCTCTTTCGAAATTAAATAAGACGCTCTTCAGTTCAAAAAACGAATGGTCAATTAGACTTTTTTAATTTCGCAGCTTTTTAGATTAGCTGAATCGTCTCAGATAGTTTGTATTCATTTAGAACAAAATCATCGATTTTACAAAAAAAAAAAAAAAACAAGTCGCTCGACTTCTACCGACCCCGATTTTTTCAAACGATCTAATTTCCCATTAAGAATTTGATATATAGAAAGCAGGTCATCATATTCCGATTTAGTAAGAAACCTTACACGTTTATCCTCTTAATTTCACATAACCTTTAATATTTCCCTGCTTCGTGTGCGTAGTGAGGTCGAGAATTTCCGGGGAAAGGTTACCTACAGAAACACGGAAATTAATTTGATATGTGAATCACGTTACCTCCCGCAGTTTCGTTTGAAAGGAAAATCGATTTTCTAGACAGTGCCGTTTCTCGCTTTATGTACGAGGCTTTTAAACGATTCAGCTCTTATTAATTTCAAGCATATGATATAATATATCGATAATTATGTTATATCATCGTTCTAAGAAAAAATCGTATTTCTAATAATTATCCAGAAATAAAAACACGTTCTCTAATTTGTTTGAACGAATTTCTTTTTATGGAACGAAATGCTTTTTTCGATTTCGAAACGTTTTACCATTGAATATGGTTATCAGATGCAAATCGCCTGAGACGTATTTTGACCATAGCTCCGAGGGTTTTTGGGGGATCGAGATAAAAATAGTACCAAGAGTTGAGGAATTTATCATGACACGTGTGAATGTTTGAATTTTAAAAATCGGCTGCTAACTTTTATTGCAATTTTGAAAAATGTTAAAAATGTCAGGTTTTTTGGGTGGTGTTTGATTTCTAAATTGTAAATATTTTGGAAAAAAATCCGACTTAAGAAAAAATGAAATAGGAAGTCCTAGAGTAGCTACAAAATAGCCAAAAAAAATATTAAAAAGCGGTTAATAATTGTGGCGGTAGGTGGTGCCTCAAAATTTGGAATTGTAGATAAACGGGTATTTCCGTATATAAAAAGTAATGTAGCTTCTATGATTATTAACTGATCGTCATTGTAATGGTGTTAAAAGATGCGGAAGCAGAAGAGAAGAGCATTTAAGTTGTAATTTTGAAAATCGCTTAATATATTATTGAAATTTTTTGGTTTTTGTTTTATATATTTCAGAATCACCAACAGTTGGAGTAATGTAATATATCGTTCACCAGAGTTCTTGCCGAATATAAAAAACGTACCAACGATGATGAAAAGGTTGACATGGACGAAGAGGAGGAAGCAGAGAAGCAACAAGTTAACTCCGTTTACGCCGAGAGGCTGATTCAGGGCATATTTATCAAGATGCAAACGCTGATAAGTCTCTATTGGAGATGTTCCAATTTTTCAACGAGATGAAGCCCGATTATTCACCAGTCCTGTGTACTTCTGATGATGGACGTGGTATAACGGGGAGAATAAACATGAGTCCCGTTAAGAGGGTTCATTTTACACAATTTAATTTTAAGACTCCGATTCGTCTCTAGTGAAAAACATGTACGGCGCATTTGCTAATCAACGAGCGCGCCAAAATATTCGACGTGCTGTCCCTGGAGCCGTTTCACAAGGTTTCCATGCTGTTGCCCTCCTCTAAGTATTGGTGGGATTACAGAAGTCGAAAGTTAATGACGAGCTCCATACTCGATAAATTTGTGAATGATTTCAAAATATTGTCGGTCACCGATGAAGTCTGTAAGGCCGTGAACAAATTTGGAATAAAAGATTCAGGGCGCGATTGGGAAGTTACCAAAGGGAAATTGTTGTCCGGCACGAAGACGGGTAACGACGGTGTCGTAGCGCCGACTGTCAGTGTGAATGTCAACGATACGGTGACAAGCCCCAGCAAGAAAAATAAGCCGATAACTACTTTCGGGGCTGACGGTGTCCTGTAAGAAGACAACTTGGAAGAAATTATTATTGAACCCGATGTACTTTCGTGCGGCGACCGTTATATCTGTCGGTGGATTTAAAATAACACGTAGTGGGATATCTTTGGACATGGCTATGGACGTTTTGAGCTATTCGCGGATTCCTGACGAGTTGCAACATGCAAATATGTCCACTGTCGGTCGACACGAACATACAGTTCTTGCATTCGAAATGCAAGATAATAATAAATTCTTTAAATTCGATCTTGCTGTCGAGGATAGCGACGATAACGACGATGATGTCAGTCGAGAAAGTGAGAATGAATCCGCCAAGACAAGGCGCCCAATTAATTTCACTTAAATTGTAAAAGAAAAGAAAATACTATTATCTGTGTTGTGCAGTGTTAGACATTCGTATGTTATAATTCGACTTGTAAGTATAGTTCCAATCAAACTTTATGGCGGATCGGAATACAACGCTTTATGCATGCTTGCGCAGGTTCAGTCATATGCCGCTCGCTCCACTGCGTCCCACTACACCTGAAATTGGTTACTGCGACTCGACTTGTGCCTATGTTCACATCCGTCATAAAGGTTGATTGGAACTGTAATGTTGTGTAATTTTTAGGGAAGTAAATAATAATAATAATAACACACAATCACAACAACGTCTAGGTCCCAAACTAAGCATTAGCTTGTATTTTGGGTACCAAGCGAAGACACCACATACATATAACAACCAAGACCCGGTGTCAGTATTAATATTCATCATATAAATACTGACCCGACCTGGGATTCGAACCCGGGACCTCCAGCTTCGCAGGCAGAGTCGCTGTCTCAATCTCAATAAAAAATCAATCCAAATCTCAATAAAAAAACTTCTTATTATTCAACTTGTAATAGTGTTATTCAAAATAGAATAAATTTTATTTTTCGTAAATCTATGTATTCATTTTCAATGCTCCGATTCTTGCGGGGACTGCGAAATGTGTGGATTTTTATTTTTAGATAATCGTGTGTTTAAGAAAAAGGCAACCAACGTTTTACGTGTAATGATATCATTATGTCCATTTCTGATTAGTCAAGTTGAGTTATCTAAGAAACTTTAATTCCCTAGAAAGAGACAAAGCTATAATACCTTTGGTGTACAATACACAACAGCAAATGAATAAACTGATCACTTAAGGACCTCGATGTTAATTGACTTTATAAGAAAAGTAAGTACGTAACTTCAAGACAAGTAATTATAATTAAATAAAACCATTTTACAATATGAAGGTTTTTTTTATACCTATATAAATGAAGAAACTTACCTGTTAATTAACCTTTGGAATGCAAAAACCATAAAAGTATGAAATGAATAGAAGCCCTCTTCTGCGCTTACCGTCTAACCACTCATACTATAGCCAGCCGGTGTATGATGGGGAGTTTTAGTCGGAGTTTCAGTGCGCAAGGTCCCCGCACGGCGCTCTTCACCCCCGAGAAATCCCCGCACACCGGTTTCTACCCCCCGAAAATGCGAAATGTCACTTCGATACTGTGAACTGACATTTGTGACTCTATTAAAACATTAAAACCAAACGCTGCTGTCAAATTAATTACTCTATGGCTAAAACGTTATATATAGTTAGTATAGGCGAGGAGAGAAAGCAGCTCCTGGGTCGACGACGGACTGACAGAGCAGATCTGCCTTCCTCCACGCCGTGCACATACCTAAGGCGCGGTACAGCGGTTTCGGTCAAACTATACAAGAATTTATTTTTTGCGTAACCAACGTTTTCGCGCTCCTAAGCTGTCCCGCCTGTCACAGCCTGTTTTCTACAAATTTACTGGATAAAAAAGTTGAAATTCGGTACACGCACAGAGTTTGGTGACCTAATCATGATAATACATATGTATTATACTATTTAGCTTTAACATAGCAAGGAGTATCAAATCGCACCTTGCCTAAATCTATGTAAACAATGAATCTATTATGAAAAATAATAATAAAAAAAAATCATGAACATATAGCGTAAATAAACGTATTTTTACTTTGCGTTCCAAAATAAAAAAAAAAATTCTTCTAGGTCACCTTACGTGAGAAATACAAATATATTTGTTTTTTTTATAACTTTGATTGATTACTATAGTAGAATACTTTTAAGAAGGAGCCAGGTTCGACTTCGTACCTTTTGATTCAGATCTGAAACATAGGTATAGTACGGAATCCGTTCCACATGACTCCGATTCGCACTTGACCTATGTTTTTTTCATAAATAGTCTTAGAAGCTATGAATCACTAGACCAACAGTTCTTTACTTGAATAATATTTAACTATTTAAAAAAAATCTGGTTTTAAGCCGTTAACTCTACATTTTGGAAGCGGTCTGCGCTCGTCCATAGTATTATGTATTTGTTTTTTTAATTCGTAAGATTATTCTATTTTCGGGAACGAAACATCGTTTTAATTGCTTGTTTTCAGCTTGCAGACCGATTAAATACCTCGAAATACACTTGATTCGTGACCCTCGAACCCTCTAAATCGCAAAGGAATTATCTAACACCTCTAATAAGCGTTAATCTTGGCTAGTTTCGGAGATTTACACAGAGGAGTGGCCACGTCTCTCTCAATAGATTCCCCGGCCGATATTCGGGATATAAATCAAGGGGAAGCGAGGTGTTTCCCGTTAGATTCCGTTTTTCCATCGACCCCGGTATTATGTTAAGACAAGAAAAACCTATAACATCTGATCCCCTCAACGATATTATTTCAGCAAATTTTCTTCCGGCCTCAGCATAAAATACTCATAGAGTTTCGCATTATGCTTACAAATGTTCGTATTAGCGTGAAAATACGGACATGCATAGCGAATTGCTGTACTAGCTATATGAAACACTTTTAGAAAATGGGTGAAAACTTGTTTTGAATACTTGCTTCAGTTATCCTTAAATACAAAATTATCCTTTAAAATTTATATTGTTATATCATTAAAGGTATATATTACAGGCAATCTGTCGTTTTTGTTTATTTATTTATTTTTGTTTATTGTGTTTGGGAAGCTGTTAGCTTCCTTAATTAATTAATTAATTAATTAAATTAATTTACAAAATATTATTTCATTCTCGTCAAAGAGGGCCAAACCAAATGTTATTGAAGTAATAATAATAATACCTAAAACATCCCAGAGAGCGCCATCTAGTCCCAAAGTAAGCAGGTATTATGCTTGTATTATGGATACTAAACAACTGATACACATACTTAAATATTCTTTGTAATATATAAATATATAGATACTTTTCCACCCAAGCAAGGAACGAAATAAACATGTTTGTGCACACATATATTTGTCCCGGGCGGGAATCGAACCCGCTACTCTTGGTCCCGCAATACGGTCTCTAACCGCTCGGTCAATCGTTCAGCCAAATTAGTAATTAAGTATTGAAATATAGTATAAAATTCAATAATTGTAGAAAATGAAAATATTTTTAATAATGCATTGTAATTTGATCTAATCTAATACTCGAGTTCGGAAACGCTAGTCAAATCGTTGATTTTTCAACCGATGAATATTTGTAAATTTTGATGGAAGTGGCGAAACATTGGCAAAAATTAATTAACACGCGACTTGTCAGGTTATGTTGATGTATAAAGCTTTGTTTCTTTTCAGCTAATTGACGTTTCTCCTTACGTATCTCAAATTAATAGCTTAACCGTAGATTGACAAGTTGTGAGCCAACTAATTAGAAAAGACACAATAATATTACAACTGAAAAAGTAACCCACAGAGCATTAAGTAGGTTAGACGTATACCTTGGCGGATACGCTGTCC
This sequence comes from Luffia ferchaultella, assembly GCA_949709985.1. NCBI lineage: Eukaryota > Metazoa > Arthropoda > Insecta > Lepidoptera > Psychidae > Luffia > Luffia ferchaultella. Next base: position 14,646,553 of record OX453254.1, read on the forward strand.
CCTTCAAGCATGTATTATATTGCAAGCATAATACCTCGTTTGCACCAAGTATAATACACTGTATTATACTGTCATGTCCATACTGTAACACTGTATTATACAGTGTGTCATACTTTGTGGAAACGAGGTGAAAGACAGATTTTATATACCAAACTCTTAAAATGCGGCATAAAATCATACCAACTATGTAAGGAAAAGGGTTGAACGACTTAACTGCTTTTTAAAATTAGACAAATCTGAGACAAGATTATTTGTGTTGTAGGCGAGGAGCGAGCCCGCTTCTTGTTTAAGAGGTCGTGGTTCGAATCCCAGGGCATGTTTCAATGCGTTTTTTCTGACTTATGTACATAAGTATCACTGACTCCGTACCTCACAGAGCACGTTAAGCTGTCGGTCCCGGTTGCCGTAAATAGATGACAATCGTTACAATCCACCAATCCGCATTGGAGCAGCGTGGTAGATTAAGCTCTAAGCGCCCTCATCTCGAGGGGAAGCCTAAGCCTTTGCAGTGGAGTAATAATTGGCTGATGGAATGGTTACGTATATCTTTGTAATTATTTTCGACGTGTGAGTAATGATTGTTTTTGAGACACGTTAAGTTTCTCAGAACAAATACCGTCACATTGCACCTCTAACTTACTGAATTCTCTGTGGGTTATTACTAAAATAAGTTAAACTTAACTTTTCAATTACTCATGAAATAGTCAAGAAATTTCCCTTAAAAATAACTAATTTTTTTCTTAAATAGGGACTGTAATTGGGTAACCTTGCATGTTCGATCGACATAAGTATTATGTCTGACAGACCTACAGAGGTACCTACGCATTTTCGTGAAGCACGTTTCTGTAACGCTCAATTTTTATTATACACCTCCCAGTATTTTTTGTCCGTGTAAGACACAGAATTTGATTCAATTTAAAAATCTGTTTCTTTACCTAATTAATACCCACACATTGGAATTTCGTTTTGTCCACCGAACTATCAATCATGTAATCTTAATAATTAAGTACGCGTATGCGTCATTTAGCACGAAAAATAAGTTGTAAATTTTTTGAATAGTGGAGATGATTAATCGCTCCATCTACTGAGGACTATAGAGCGTATAGCAACCGTAACTTGTTATTGAAATAGTTATACTAATTATTTTTTTACTCACTTGACAATACAGTTAGATATAAATAGTAAATAGATATTAATACTTTTAGAAGTCTATTAGGATATATTTCTTGGATAGGTGACTCATTTATAGAATTTATTACCTTTCAAGACTGTCAGATGGAGACAAATATCCAATTGTTTTTAAACCAATTGGATATCGTTACAGAAGATTAAGTGTTACCATTTATCTATATAATGTCTGAATAGAGTAAGCGACAAAAAAGGTAGACCAAAATATCACCTAACTGTTCAGTTATAATTGATGCATAGAGAAACGGTTTATACCTACTATATTAGTTACTTTTTTGCAATTATTGCGTAATACTCGTACAAGGGACACGAACATATCGCAGATCAGAAAAATAATCAATTCACTTGATATATCGAGGTAGAGACATCTGAAAAGAATTTATGGGATAACTCAGCCATTTACAAAAGTTTGTGTATCAAGGTATCTAGGGAAGATTGGAAGGCAACCTGCTTTGCCGTCTATTCCGGTTGGCTCTTACACTAGTTTTACTTTGCGATGCGATGCGATGTGATTTGAGTACTATAACTTTTTTTTTCTATCAATCAAAAATATAATGTGAGCGTAATCTTTAGTTAGAACTTGCAGAATTAAATTTTTAAAGCAATATTATGAATATATAACTGTATATTCATATACAGAATAACGAAACAATTTATGTAGATAGTATAAAAATTGGTGCTCGAATTCACAAAGATGGTTTATAACAACTAAAACTCTATCGAAAGACATCTGTGTTTATAACAAAAGAAGAAAATATCCAACATAATAATATATGCCAGTCACTGAATTAAATAGTTGCTGAGTGGTGTCAACTGAATCGGGTTACTTTGTAATTGATACTAGTGGTCGCCCAGTGATAATTTTTTTCAAATCACCAATAATTATAGGCGAGAATAAGAGCCTTTTCACACGTGCCGGGTGCCGGATATCGGTGGTGAAATGTATGGGCCTACCCGGTAAATTACGCCGGTACGTGTGAAAGCTTCCTACCTGACCATACACTTCACCACCGGGTACCCGGCACCCCGCATGTGTGAAAAGGCTCTAAGTCAAATCAAATTATTTTCAAATTGCAACATATGACAGACTATTGTATTTGGTATGACGGTATAGACGTAAACAAACAACAGGCTATTAGGTTACGTTCAAAATTGCGCTTTTGGCGCTGTAACAAAGGGTTATAACATGTCTAAGTTTACACTATTTGTAACATCTATACTAATATTATAAAACTGAAGAGTTTGTTTGTTTGTTTGTTTGAATGCGCAAATCTCAGGAACTACTGGTTCGAATTGAAAAATTCTTTTTATGTTGGATAGTCTATTTATTGAGGAAGGCTATAGGCTATATGTATAAAATAATACTATCTCTCTGTCTGCCTATTCGAGCAAATCTCCAAAACGGCTTAACCGATTTAGATGAAACGTCACAGATGTGGAAAGGAAGTAGTCAAAAGTGACATACACTACTTTTTGTATGTCTGTATGTACGTCCATCTGTCTATTCGAGCTGATCTCCTAAACGGCCAAACCGATTTCAATGAAATTTCATAGGTATGAAAAGGAGGTGGTCAAAAGTGACATACACTACTTTTTGTATGTCTGTATGTACGTCCATCTGTCTATTCGAGCTGATCTCCTAAACGGCCAAACCGATTTTAATGAAATTTCATAGGTATGAAAAGGAGGTGGTCAAAAGTGACATACACTACTTTTTGTCCGTCTGTCTGTCTGTACGTCTATGTGTCTATTCGAGCTAATCTCCAAAACGGCTGAACAGATTTTAATGAAACTTTGCAGACGTGAAAGAAGGTTGTCAAGAGTGGCATCAGTTACTTTTTGAGTCTGTCTGTCGTTTGTCTTCACTGATCTATCAACGTAGATAAAGCCGAAACTACTAAGTCTAGGAAGCCGAAATTTGGAACAGTGGTATATTTTATAACGTGAGTATTAATTTTTTAAGAAAAAAATATTTGGAAATTTCAAATTTAAGGAGAGAGGAATGGAGAGGCTTTGTATGAGAATCTTTGTTCTTTAAAATTAGAACCATAAACATTTTAAAATAAATAAATAATGACGTGTTTCAGGGTTTTTGGATTTCCACATTTTAAGGGTGGGAAATGGGAGGTGAAAAGTATGGGAGTATTGGTTTTTTTAAAGGAGTGGGAAGAATGAAGATTGAAAGTTTGAATGGGTGTACCCGATATTAGTTTCAGCAAAAAGTACCTACGTATAAACCATTTCGAATGTTAATACTACCTAAAACAGGAATGTGTAGTCTACGCAAGCGACGCTGCGGGCGAACGCTAGTTTATAATTTATAGATTTTATCTTTCTGCATTCCTTCTAATATAAACGTAAAGTGTACCAAATCTCACGCTTTTCTACGTGCTTAGATTTGCTTAAAAAGGAATACAAAGTTTTCTCTTTACGTATTAATATGTAGATAGATAGGCCACTAAGTCCAGATTCTTGGACTATACGATCAGGTGTGGCTTTCCACTTCGAGCTAAATATCTGAATCGGGCTCACGAATACATATATATTTTTTGTTTATCTCATGTTGTAATCGCGAAATTTATATAATACAGTTAGAAGTGACGTCGTGACGTAGAGTTGCGTCTTGTCGCATTATGAGCAACAGCCTTTATTGCCGAACCCTCGGATCGCTGATTTATTGAGATCTGAGAGCAGAGGCGGCGAGGGCTACGTAGTCGGCTCCCAAGGCGATTGCTCTCTATCGTTACTTTTGACCTGTTGTGGTTGGTATCGATTCTACAAAAAGAACTATTTAGGTTTATCTTTGGAATAGCGGCCCTCGCAGCTTCGCCACGTGATTCACACGTTTTGTGCTATTTTAATACAAATAATTTTACCTACTTATTACACCCAAAGTTTTCTTTATCAGAATTTAAATGTATGCATTACTCCTTTACCCTCTCGCTTTTTTTAATCTTTTTGATATTTTCATTATAAGCTGGAGGAAAAGCTAGTGTATTATACATATTAGCATTTTGGAAGAAATTATCTAGGTACATGACAATGAAAACCGTATCAAAATCCGTAAATATAAACCATCTTCGAATAAACTTAATTATACAAACAAAACTTCATAGATATCAGTCCAGCCGTTTAGGAGGAGTACATAAATATATACAGACAGAAGAAATATATATATACACACATTTATATCCTGCTTACAATTCGGCGATTTATATATAACGATATATAATATGGGTGTTAGGTTATTTGTGATTGGTAAAATGGGGGGTTGGGGTTAATTTACGAGAAGGGGGTGTGAACTGTATATTGGACGATAAATTGTTTAAGAAACTGGATTCTTCGATAATGTGCGCTACTGAATGAAATTGTATGAACTCACCGCTTTTGCAGATTCCTCCTTAGGCTGGCTTCGGTATCATGGCCAGGCTTCAGCATACGTTGGTTCGTCAACTTACCTTCGAAATACCGTTACCCTTTCACGCACCTAGACCAGCGATATTTGCCGAAGTATGGAATCCGCCTTTGTTGAGTCACACACTCACCAGCAACACAATCTCAAATCTCCGGTTTTTAAATACTACACAAGCAATAATTTTGAGTTACTTGCGACAAATTTATCTCTCTGTTCTACGACAAACGACAATATTATACGACAATTCTTCGAGAGTACGAACGACAGAATACGAACGAGAGAATACGAACGACAAGACAATACTAATACGACACACACGAAATTTTGTTAGTTCTCTCTACTACCTTCGAATAAATTAATAAAATTTTAATGTTTTTATTTTTGCCGCGAAATATTTGAATCTAAAACTAAACATTCCGCCCACCAAAATACGAAGTATTTTCGACAAAAGAAAACAGAATAATAAAATAGTAAATAAAAAATAGTTTACAATTACAAAATTAAAGCTAATTACTAAAATTAGTATTAACTATTATTAAAGGCAAGTCAATATTAAAGATCTAATAGCACGCTTCGGTAAGAGAATCCAAAAATGTTGAGCTAATAAATTATGTAGAGTTTGTAAGCCTGGGTGCATAAAACGTTGATGATATTCATCAATTATTATATACGTTAAACGGTGATCTCTAGGTAACAACAGAGGATGTTTGACATCAAAATTAACATTAGAGCGGACGAGACGGCCGCCCACCCTCAAGAGATCATCCTCATCAAGAAACGGAGACAGTTTACGTAAAGGCTTAGGAATTGTATTTGCTCTACCTCTCTTTATTTTATCAATTTCTGACCCAAAAACACTTCTCTGAACATTTTGAACAAGAAATTTAAAAGCAGTATTATTCTCTACTGTTGATAAAGGACCCTGAAGTTTCTTTTTACCTTTTAAGTTATGTAAATACCTAAAACAATATGATAAAACATGTTTTAGCGTACGAAAAGACGAAAATTTATTTAAAAGTTCTGTTGTAAAGTCTATACTACTTGTGGAAAACAAACTACATAACTTTTGCTCAGAGCAAACAGTTTCTTCATCACACGATAACGACAAGTAAGGCCAATGTTCCTTAGACTTAAGTAGCCATTTGGGACCCGTCCACCAGTGTAACGCAATAACGACAAGAACGACAACAACGACAACGACGACAAAAACGACAGTAACGACAGTAACGACAGTAACGACAGTAACGACAAGTACTCAAAATTATTAGCTTATCTGAAACGATAACCTGACAATATACAACTGCACAAAAACCACGCTCTGACGCATCACAGAATCCATGTAATTCCATTACAACAAAAGATCTAATCATTCTACGAGGAATCGAGATAGAACTTAATGATGAGAGCTGTGATTTATAATTTAACCATTCATTAAGTATGAATTCAGGTGCTTCGTCATCCCAGGACACTTTTGATGCCCACAAGAGCTGCATTAGGTATTTAGCAAAAAATATTATTGGTGAAAGAAATCCCAATGGATCAAATATGCGAGCTATTTCAGACAACATTTGACGTTTTGTACATTTATGTGACTCGACAACGACTCCAAAACTAAAGTTATCAGTTTGAGGTGACCAAGACAAACCCAAAACTTTCAATGACACATCATACATGTCATCGAATTGACGAAAGGTATCTGAATATAAATCAGATATATCTAGTCCATGATAGAATTCCGAACTATTTGAAGTCCATTTTCTAAGATGAAATCCCCCAGCCGATAAGATTTGATTCAGCTCATTCCGTATGGTGTAAGCCTCCTCAATGGAGTCTGCTCCAGAAACAACATCATCGACATAAATATCACGACTCAACACTATCGATCCAGCAGGACAAACAGTTTCAGATTGTTGAGCCATTTGAGCGATAGTACGGAGAGCTTGAAATGGTGCTGAGGTTACTCCATATGTAACTGTTAATAGTCGAAGATCACGAATAGGTTGATCTGGGGATGATCGCCAAAGAATGCGTTGATATTCAGCATCTTCGGTTGGGACCTTAATCTGCCTATACATCTGCTTTATATCTGCAGCAAAAACAATTGCATGCCAACGAAAACGAAGTAAGAGTTCGAAAATATTAGTTTGTAATTTTGGGCCTGGTAATAAAGTTCCATTTAATGAAATGCCCTTGACATCACATGAACTAGCATCAAAAACAACTCGAAGAGGTGTAGTAGCCGACTCCGGTCGAACTACACCGTGATGTGGAATATAGTAAAATTGACCAACATCAACCACTGGTGGTTCAACAAGGTCAAGGTGACCACAGTTCTCATAGTCAACCATAAAGTCGATATAATTTTTATAGAGTTCACGATTGTGAATTAGTTTTTTCTCTAACGACAAAAATCTCTTAAGAGCGATTGCTCTAGAGCCGACAAAAGTAGGTTTATTCTGCGAATCAACAAAAGGCAACGGAACGACAAATCGACCTTCATTATCACGATAGTGATTTTTTATAAATTGTTGTTCACATTGTTCTTCTTCCCTCGATAGTATTCTTTTATTTTTACTACATACATTTTCCAGTTCCCAAAATCGTTGAATAGACTTTTCTAAACGGGAATCATGTGTGACGACAAAACTATTATTATTAGAAGTATTAAAACGAGAAGATTGACACCCTCCCATAACAATCCAGCCAAACATTGTGTTGATAGCAGTAGGCTGACCAGGTTCACTCTGTATAATACCAGGACGAAGCGCTGCAGCATACACTTCAGCATTCAAAAGTATATCTATGGGACCAGGTTGATAGAAATGCGGGTCTGCGAGAGCAATATTTTTTAAATGATGCCAAGTTGAAGCATCAACCAATCCTGATGGCAATCCAGGGCAAATAGTGGGTAAAACAAGAGTATTAATCGATAAAACCTCTAAAGATTTTTTATTCAATGACTTAATTTCACACGACAATGAACCGATAGGTTCAGTAACAGTCTGTCCAATACCATTCACAGTCTGTTGAACGTTCCCAATAGCAAGTCCTAAAGACCTTGCACAAGGTTCCGATATAAAATTACATGCACTTGCGCAATCCAATAAAGCTCTTTTTGGAACAAATTTGCCATTTTTATTTTTAATAAGTACTTTAGTAGTTGAAAATAAAACTTGTGAGCTATTAGTTGGTATGCTTGTTAATGCACTATCATGTGAGGTTGTTGGCTTTGGTGTAGGAACGTCCACAGGGGAAATCAAATGTGTATTTTTACTTTTAAAATGCAACAATGTGTGATGGGAGAATCCACACTGTTCACAACGATGAGACGACCGACAATTTTTAACTGAATGATTGGGCGACAGACATAAAATACACAATCTTTTTTCTTTAATCATTTTAAATCGAGAATCTACATCTAACTTCAAAAAATTAGGACAGTTTGAGATACTATGGGCACCAGAACAAAAAACACACTTATTAGCTGCCGCAACAAAGGCAGGTTTTGTCTTTGATATGTTATTATTAACTTTAATCGTTGACCTTGTATTTGAAGAACTATCTCTACTAATATGGGATGAAGCAGGGTTCGCTGCATCTAATGCTCTATAACGGTTTTCAATAAATTCCAACAATATTTCCAATTTAGGTATTTCATCTGATTTATGCTCCAATTCAAACTGTTCTCTAGTTACTTTATCTAACTTAGACCAAAGTAAATATACTAACATGAAATTTTTATCAGGTAAATCAAACTTATTTAGGACTGACAGATTGTCACAAAATGTTCTTTGAACCCTTTCCAATTCACCAGATCGAGAAAATTTAACAGGTTCGCAGTTAAATAAGTTCTCATAATATTTAACAGTTAACTGTCGTTTTTTATTATAATGCTTATACAATGTATTATATGCATCTATGTAATTTTTATTTGTAAGTGGGAAGTTCCTGATTAAAGAATACGCTTCATTCTGAACACTCGACAATAAATAATGCAATTTTTCAACATTCGACAATGTGTTTCTTTGATGTATGAGCGAATTAAATAACTGAATGAAATCGAGCCAATTTTTAATTTTCCCATCAAAAGGCCTAATTGTAATTTTAGGCAATTTCGCAACAAGTTGATTATTCGTTTCAATTGAACTTGAATCACTTTTAATATTTGCAATTGGTGATCGATTTTCACTCCGTTTCGATTTTATACTTCTTAACACTTGTTCAAAACTTGCTGTGACTGAAAACTAATCACGCATTTTTTGTGCATCTGATGCACACAAAACTTTCGACTGCGCGTCGTGGAACGTTTCAACTATAGAATTTATATCGCCGTCCGAATATAACAAAATCTCAGAAAGTTGCAGATTTGCTATATGCTCAAGGCGCATTACACAGTAATCTCGTGTAACGCGATTAGAATCCATTTCTATAGGTGACGATAGGTCCTGTACTGTATCATTGCCATTCCTTATGTCGAAAATAATAAGTATATGACACGAAAACAAAACTCGAAAACTAAACGAAATTCCAAGGAAAATTTAAGTAAACAAATCAATTCAAAGTGACAGCTTATCATTCGTACTCAACAAGGTAGCATTTGACAACTGTCAATGTTAGTTGGCAGTAGTTGGCAGCATTGACAAATCTGTCAATCTATGCCAATCTACATGTTAGTTGGCAGTAGTTGGCAGCACTGACAAATCCGCCAATCTATGTCAATCTACAATTTAATATAAACCGGAAATTGAAATTTTATCCAAGAATCCAGTTTCGGGTATTTCAAAATCAAAATTTAATTTAACAAAATGACGATAAACTTAATTCACCAATCACAAAAAACTAAGATCGATAACTTTACTGAATTCAACAATCCGGTTCGACTGGGCCAAAAAATGTTAGGTTATTTGTGATTGGTAAAATGGGGGGTTGGGGTTAATTTACGAGAAGGGGGTGTGGACTGTATATTCGACGATAAATTGTTTAAGAAACTGGATTCTTCGATAATGTGCGCTACTGAATGAAATTGTATGAACTCACCGCTTTTGCAGATTCCTCCTTAGGCTGGCTTCGGTATCATGGCCAGGCTTCAGCATACGTTGGTTCGTCAACTTACCTTCGAAATACCGTTACCCTTTCACGCACCTAGACCAGCGATATTTGCCGAAGTATGGAATCCGCCTTTATGGAGTCACACACTCACCAGCAACACAATCTCAAATCTCCGGTTTTTAAATACTACACAAGCAATAATTTTGAGTTACTTGCGACAAATTTATCTCTCTGTTCTACGACAAACGACAATATTATACGACAATTCTTCGAGAGTACGAACGACAGAATACGAACGAGAGAATACGAACGACAAGACAATACTAATACGACACACACGAAATTTTGTTAGTTCTCTCTACTACCTTCGAATAAATTAATAAAATTTTAATGTTTTTATTTTTGCCGCGAAATATTTGAATCTAAAACTAAACTAAAACTAAAGGGTATGGGTAGTATTAATTTGGAGATGTAAATTAGAATCATGTTTTAATTTCAAACTTTTTTTTTCACATTTTATTTATTTCTTTTACCTTGTTCTCGCTTACAATCCAACTGAAGGTGTAAAAGCTGTTTACAGTTACTTCCTGAACACAATCCACGGAGCTCTCCGGAATACAAATTCGGGGAAAGACCAACGAATGGTATCACCGGTCAAGCAGATTTTCGTGTACGTGACTGGAAGATATAATCCTATAAAAGTGCTGCCCTCATGGATTACTGTACTTTGATATCAATAAGGTGTTTTATATTGGCAAGGGTGGTCGATCTTTAACACCAAAATGCAATTACGTGAACAAAATTATTAAACACGAACTTCAAGTGTAATAAGCCAAGAACCAACAGCTTTCTAATCTAACTGGATATATTCCCTAATCCACCCCCTAATCCTTATTGTTTATTAACTTTTAAAATACGTAAACCATGTTTCTGCACCGCAGTACAATTAGAAAGTCAATATCGCAAATTAGGGCAAGCGAGCTTTTCACCGCTAATTTGCAGCGCCAATTGTAACCCTGTTATACTTACATATGTGTCAAGTTCATACGATTGTTTCTGTAATATTTCTAGCGTTTTATGTCCGTTTTTATGTGTGTTTAGAGAAAACTGGATATCATCGTGAATAAACGCACGTTGGCAATTTAAAGAAGAAAGAACAAAGCGGAGCACATTGCCCTACAAAACTGATTACTTGTTTTAAAATAAAAATACGGCGTATTAAGTAAATCGATCTCAAAATTTAAGTTACGCAAAAATATCTTTAATTTTGTGATTTTTACTCAACAACGTTTGGTAACCAATGAAAAAAGTAGTGAAATTGATATAGAGTCGATCAAAAACCTAATAGCGCGAAATAATCGGAAATTCAATAAGTTTCTACACTTTACCACAGATGACGCTATACTATCTAGATATTATTCTTCACAACAGATACCACTATTACTGTCTATAGCTGTGTTGAATGAAGTTTTATTATAAAATTTTTAACAAAATTACAAACACGAAACTTATATTATTTAAGAAAAATACATATTGCTTGAAATGAAACATTCAAAGCTTTGTGTAACATACTGTTATGTGTTTGGGTTCGAAGGATTTGGAGAGAAAGACCTGCTGACTCTTTTGAAAACTTTATTCAATAGCACTAGGTCCAATCACAAAGCACTAGGTCCAAACACTAAGCACTGACGATGTTCTAGGTCGTAGCCAAGCCGTAGGTTTCACTCTTGATCACTAGTTTTTACTTCGAAGTCGCCTCGAAAGTAGCTCAAACTGAACTGAACTCGCTCGCCTCCCTGCGGCTATTTATAAAGGCTGAGACGAGCCCCAGACTATCCCAGAACGTACCCGACTCGCGCGAACGTGATCGGTCGGGTTTGATGAGCCTGGAAAGTTTCGCGCATGTACCCGGTTTTCCAGACTATACTTCTATATGTTCCTCTAACGCCATCTAGTATTGAGTAGGGGGTTTCATGTTGTCTTTGTTCTTTGAGTGGTTTTACTGGTTGACGCTAGATGGCGCTAGTTTCTTTGTGCTTTGTGTGTTCGTAACAATACGAATATGAAGCCAAATGTATGTATGTTTTAATATAATATGTTATCTCAAAAATGCGGCTTTCTTCAAAATATATTTCACTAATAATTTTTAAAATAGGTGATCTTTTAATTTCACGCAACTCATAGCCACGTCCTGATAACTTGGGTCAATTACGCAATGGGTATAGTCCTTTGTTTATTTTAATTAGTTTTTTGGTTAACTTTTAGTGGTGAGTGTAAACAAACAAAACAACACTTATACATTATTTCTAGTGTATGATGATAATAATAAAAAAATTTGTTTACAGTGTAACTTACAAAGTCAATTTTCATAATTTTAACAGATATCTAAGTTGCTAGTGTCACCACGATTAGACGCTTATTTCGTAGCTCTCATTATCGATTCTTTAAAACACATATGGTTTTGAACTTGTACTCCTTTCCTTAGTGTTGCACGCTATAAAAGTGCACTAAGAATCGATAAAAAAAAGGAATCGATTAAAAGTATAGAATCGATTATTACGTTAGCAGCTCTGAGTAGTTTCTATTCCATGACGACACACATGAAACATTAAAAAAAAACTTTACTGTTTTTCCCCCAAAACTTTTAATTGCTATGTGCTGTTAATCACAAACATTTACAACACCTGTAATTACTATGCAATAGTAATTACAGGTGTTCAAATGTTTCTCCGTCACACGATAATTTCATATAGTATCTAATTAAGTCTAAGAAACAAAGTTTTCAGTGACAAATTATTTTGATTATTATGTTCTGAAATCGATTGTCGAGGTAACGACATGGTTTCATACTTTGGAATAACTATAGGTATAAATGCTTTTAAAATATTAACGAATATAAAAGTTCATAAGAGTACGTAACAAAAAAAAAATGCTACAGAAGATAGATACTCAACTGTAAGTGTAGACGTGTATAATAATATATTTATTACTTTATTCCGTAGATCCAAAAGCTCGTTCATAAGCTATAAATTGTTGAAATTGGTTGAGAAGGCTAAGCATTGTTAAGAAAAATAACATGACTTTGCTTAGATTTCTAATGTAGGTGTGTGTAAATCAATCAAAACTCAATTAGAGCAGGCCTGCTATATATATCTTCTATACATAAAAAAAGGTGTTAAAGTATAATTTTGTTAAATATTAGATTTTTATTATTTTAGATACTAGTTCAGATACGTTGTTATTTGATACATAATTTCGATAGATTATTAAGCCCATATATATACCTGTAAATATATAAATAAATATAAAATATATAAATAAAATATTCATAAATAAATATAAATTTACAAAAATATAAACAATGAAAAAATATTGAGAGCTAAGCACGTGTCGGTGTTTTGCAAAAAAAAAGACAGAAATCTATTTGTTTGTCTAATTATTTAATTTATTGGTCATAAATGATGAATACTAGAGACATAATCAAAGCTTTCTGTGGCTACGCATTCAAAACAGGCGCGGGCAATTATTGGTACGAAGATATCTATCACGAAACTATTCCTTATAAAATGTTGACATTAATGTCTTTTGCAATATACACAACGATGGTGGTTTTAGAAATTCTTGCAGCCTTCGTAGGGACTTTTCCGGACGTGGAAAAAAATTCTGCGGTGATGTTCGCAGCCATACACGGCATAGTGCTGCTTAAAATGTACGTGATGATTTTCAACAAGTCCGCTATAAAAAAATTGAACTACGAAATGTCGATCGTCGGAGCGAACAGAGAGACCGAGCGTGTGATGAAGAAACAACAATTCAAATTGAAATGGGGAATGCTCCTTTACGCCGTGTCTGTTTATTTGTCTTTGGGCTCGTACGGCGTGGAGAGCTTCAGGCGTATGTGGCAAGAAGGTGGGTAATTTAAATTGTTTTATTTTCCTTCATTTGGGGCAACATTAAAGAAAAATGTTACAAAATATGTTAATTTATTTAATTATCGTCATACTAATTATTGTCATATTGACGTAATCGTATGAAGTAGGAATTACCTTCGTTCCCTATTTATGCATTTCTGCCATTTAATTTGAGAGACCATGAATTTCTTTGCTATAGAACTCTGGGGAGCATGTATATAGGGGCTCATCAAAGTTCATCAAGGCGTTTTCTACTACCCCTCGTAAATTTTCCCGAAGTTTTCCCATCGCAAAATGGTCCGAATGGTGAAAATAATGGTAATTGGTACGGAACCGAATCTAGAGAGTAGAGAGAGTGAGGAGGGTTTCTAAGTATAATTCCTGTAGCGTTGAAACAGTTTCTTATGCAGTGCAGCGTGAAGTATTGCGTTTTCGTGAAGCACAAATGGGTCAATAGTAATAATTTTTGAGACATCTCACACACGGTTATGTAGTCCGAAACTAAGCAGAGCCTGTATTATGGGTACAAGACAACTGATATACATACTTAAATATCTTTTGATTTTATAATACATATGTATGGAAATAGGACAGTTCATGCATACAAATATTTGTTCCGGGCGGGTATCGAACCCGCTACCCTTGGTTCTGCAGTTAGGGTCTCTAACCACTCGATCGAGCAATCAGTCAATTTTGTGAGTACGCAAACTTCAAATTATGGTGTCAACTTCGCAGCAGATTAAAACAGATCAGTTTTTACCCCCCTGTAAATAAGCATCGATAGTAATACCCAAAAACACATTTTCATTAACTTTTAGTTTATCACCTCCAACTCTAAAATTGACATTAACTTGTCAGTGTGAAGTTTAAACATATTTATTGTCGCATTAACTTTTTTTCATCAGCCCATTTTTACCCCACTGCAGGGGCTTAGGCCTCCCCCGGGGAAAGGGGGGAGGGGGCTTGGAGCTTAAATCCACCACGCTGCTCCACTGCGGGTTGGAGATTGTAACGACCTCCATCTATTGACAGTGTCCGTGACCGATTGCTTAACGTGCTCTCCGAGGCACGGAGTCAGTGATAGTTATGTACTTCAGTCAGAAAAACTCATTGGTACGCGCCCGGATTCGAACCATGGCCCTATGACCTTATAAATTTGAGACAGGTTCGTTGCGCTTTGGGCTATCACGACACTAACTAACTAATTAACTTTTAGTAATATATTGTTAGCCTTGAGCCAATTTAAGACCTATGAATTAAAAGTTTACTTTGGGGAAAAGTTAATTCTAAATTTAACAATTTAAAATACTCGTATATATGTACGTAGGTATACTATATTAGTTCAGTTCTCGAAAATATTGCCGGTTTTTCTCGAACACTCTTAACTCTTGGTTTCTTTTTTTAATATAGTCTCACTTAAGTTAAACCTAGGTTTGTATAGAGCCAGAACCTCGAAATTTCTATAAACTTCCTAGTTATAGAAATTGCGTAATATAGGTATGTTATATACGAAATTCCTATAGCAAGGGTGTTTACAGAAATTTCAAAGTTTTGTCTCTATACAAACCTAGTTCTAACTCAAGTGAGAATATAATTGAAAAAAAAAGATTAATATGCGTATTAACGATGTATTCGTTTAAGAGCGTTTGTATATACGTACACGCGTCCCGCCCCTTCTTAATTATCTTGAGTACCTCGTCATTCGTCACAAAATAATTGGTTTTTGGAGGACTATGATAAAGAAAATCTCCGCCGGGACAAAACGAGAAAATTTCTCTCGTGACAAAACGAATCAGCCGTCACAGAACGTCAATTGAATTTTAAACTTTTTCTTTATTATTCGCACTAAATGATCAATAGCTACTCAATTTGTAATTTTTTGTTAACGAATGGCAATACTGGTAATCTGTTATGTCATACGTACACAGTTCTAAAACTATTTAGTCCATTCTCATCCTTAACGCATACTGTAGTATATTCACCGAACTTTAATAATAATAACAATAACGTATACATCACAACAGCGTCTAGGCCCCAAACTAAGCATTAGCTTGTGTTTTGGGTACCAAGCGAAGACACCACATCCATATAACAACCAAGATTCGGTATCAGTATCAATATTCATCATATAAATACTGATCCGACCTGGGATTCGAACCCGGGACCTCTAGCTTCGGTATACATTATAAAGAATATTTAAGTGTGTGTATCAGTCATCTAATACCCCGAAATACCTACAAACGTAATACTTGTTTTTTTCGGGACTAGACGGCGCTGTGTGAGATGCCCCAGATATTATTATTATTATATCAAAATATAATTCGTTATCTTTAATTATTTATTGTCTAGATGGATCCTCCCAATACAATGTCAACAAAAATGACGGACCAGCTTATACACACTTGCGTGTGTAACTCAATGGACCCGGGACCTCTAGCTTCGTAGGCAGGGTCGCTACCCACTAGGCTAAGCGGTCGTCACTTTAATTACTACTTTTGATTCTAGACCGTCCATTCTATACAGTAGTAACCTACTGGCCCAAATACGAAGATGAGACGATGACAGCATCAATATTAAGGGTGTTCTTTTACGTAACTTGGCTTTTCATGATGTTACCGATGATGGCTGGTGATGGTTTCGCGATCACGCATTTGATAACTTTGAACTACAAATTTATGACGTTACGACATCATTTCGAAGCAATTAGAGTGCAGTTTGATGACGATTTAGTTATGATGGACAAGAATGAAGCTTTACAGAAACTGAAAAAAAGCTTTATGGAAGGGATACTTATACACCAGAAGCTTTTAAGGTATTTATTGTTAATAAATTATGTAACAAAAAAAACCTAGCTGCGTAAAATAAATTACCTGAAAAAAAAATAGCGCTATAAAGTACACAATCATTTAAATTTGACTTGAATATTATACAAGGTGAAATTTTTACCACCATCCAAATTTTAATACAATGATCTTTGATAAAAAACCTATGGACGTCTTGTTTCCTTTAAGTATCGTTCAATAGGAAAATATTGAGATATGACTACACAAAACTTTCTCAAAACAACAAATATCTCTAGTCACCACTGACGAGGGCGCCAGTGCACGTGCACTCGGCCCGTTCACATAGTACATGCCCCGCCTTTTTGCTCTGCACTCTCAAGTCGTATTTTTGAAAATCGATGATTACCAGACGATCTCATTTGTGAATCCTCCCACTCACTCGTAAAAAATCTATCTGTGACAATTTTGGTTTGACAAGGCCTAGGGAACGATTGAAATTTTCCAAATTTCAAAAGTTTCAATAATGCGGCTTCATAAGTTGTAATTTTTTCTTTCATACTTATCGAGCCACCATCATCATCATTAGGTGCAAGCACAGACAAGTCAACCTTATAGACCACGCTTTGACAGGGAGTAGCATTCGCCAAGGCTAAGTAGTGATACTACATAACCACGTCACTAGTGAGCCGTCAGTTATAAGCACGTCGGAAGCAATTAAATTGTCAATTTTGAACGAGTCAATGAAAACTAGCCGACCTCTCCCCGCACCCCGCCACTTTTTGGCGATTTCGTTTTCGTACTGACGTTTATTAAAGCGTGGTCTATAGGTTGACTGGTCTGTGGGTGCAAGTCACTAGGTCATTGGGTCACTGAAGTGAGGATTTGAGGAATGCGGCCTTCGCTTCTGACCCACTATGACCCCTCGCTGTCCGCGTGGCTGCACCTGCGCTTGAGTCATTTGTAAGAAACTCAGCGCAGCAAATCCGTGCCTAATACTGTAGGTAATCCAAGCGCTGTAAAAAATGTGTAACATAAAATTATTGATAATGAATATTTAAAATGTATTTTTTATTTCATGAAATGGGGTCTATTGGTGATACCTAATATGTAGAAAATATTTGGATAGTGATAAAATTTTCACCTTGTATGAAGCCTTGCATACAAAGAGAAACCAATCACAAAAATATGTTTGCTGTTTGGTCTGTAAATGAAAAATATTTTTTTTTTAAATTTATTTTGTCCCTAGAGCAGGTCGCTTAGGCCAGAGTGCATACCAAAAATAGATATACATACATACTTACATTCAATAACATTACTCTCCGCAGTGCAGTCGGGTAAAAAAATATGAACATCACACTTTAAATAAATTATGTAGTTATATTGAAAAATATGATAAAATTAAAATGAACGCGCTTACTATTTTTTTGGATTAATTTAAAAAAAATCTTATATTGGGCCTAAATTTAAATTATTGGCTAACCAAATAGTTAAATATCACAAATTTGAATATTATTATTTTGTATTCGACACTTGGAAACGTAAAGTACTTCTAGAATGTTTTATATTGTTTAAAAATATTTACCCACCAAAAAAAAATCATTTGCAGTATCTACCTATCACAGATTATTCTTTGATTTTGACCGGTGTCGCGCATTAAAAAGATAAAAGGCATGTTCTATAATTATCTCCGTTGGACAATTAATTGAGCTTTCTAAGGTTTTCAATTATTTCTTTAGTAAAGCCTTATAAAGCATATATTCATTATGAGGGAGGCTTGTACGAGGTCGAATTCATTGAACCCATTAATTAGTCTATTAAGAAATTTGATTAGATGTAACGGAAATAAATTTCATAATTATATTCTTTATAGGTTGGCCGATGATATTTTGTGTGTCTTTGGTATTATAATGTCGGCGCAAGTGTGTGAAAGTTCTGCAGTCGCTGTCCTTCTATTGCTTAGACTGGCGGTAAATAAATTAAATATATTTCTTTTACATATGAGAAATTTATGACAAATTCAATAAATGCTTTGATATTAGAATCAATGGTTTTAGAATAGGGTTCAAAACATAGAATAAGCTGGTGTCACCATAGCTATATATGTGTTAAAATTTCATTCAAATAAAAACAGAAAAAAGTTATAAAAAAGGCTATTTTGAACTATGGAGTTTTATGTGACGATGCGTCACAAATATTGGTGGACCATATGGAACTATGATGCTGCCACATTCTTGTATATAAGTGATTTTAATCGTTTTCAATCAACACGAATACCGTCGGGTTAGCACTAATGCCAACTACACGTATACATACAATAAAAACTGAGAGTTGCAAATGCTTACGAAATTTCACGAGAAGTACATTCTAGGTTTCGTCTGTTTTGAAGTAACCAGTCTACTTTAAACTACATGTAACGTCATTGCTTTGAATCGTTTAGTTCAGCAAGCGTGCACCTTCTCGTCCGTTTGATTCAAAATTCAGTGATTGAACCTATGTGAATAGGTTCGAACAGGCACATTTGAGTACGTGTAACCAGTGATGACTAACGGATGATGAGACCATTTTACCAGCCCATTATGCCCCATCGTAAGGGCTTAGGCCTCCCCTCAGGGTGCAGGGCTTGGAGCGTAATCCAGCACGCTGCTCCAATGCGAGTTGATGGAGTGCGAATTTCGTTGCAAAATAGAATTTATAATGAAAAAATCCACAGAAGAACAAAAGGTTGATTTACGTTTCGCTTACATGCTATACAACGAACACGACCGCTCATGAGTGAGAGAAGGAGAGAGTAAGTACTAATTACTGAATTTCTTCTCGCACTCGTCATTAGTTGCACTTGCTACGACGGTCGCCAACATGCAAAAGGAAACGTGAATCAACCTAGCTTGCAGAATTAGCAAGTTGAAGTGAAATAACAGGCCACATATCACGCTCAGAACAGATAACCGCTGGTGGAAAAAGTCTCGATCACGAACCGAACCTTGTATAGCGTGGAACGCGTCCCTACTAGAAGCACAATCGACTTGGCAAAGATGGCAGGCCATTGCTGCTTACAGATGCCCTAAGATCGTGTGTTATGGAAATCTAGGCGAAAGTCTATATCCAGGTATGGACGTTTGGCTTCTGGATAATGACTACAACCGAAGGGAGGCGTGCCACACCTTATGAAATTTCCAAAAATTCTGATTCCTGTTACCATTACCATTATCGGTAACAAAATACTACGATGCTAAAATGATTTAAGGAACAGTAGTAGTTTTGTTTTGGAAAATATATTTTATGACTTTTTAAGTAAATATATTAGGCGTCTCTTAAGTAATTTTTATATAAAGTCGATAATTAAATATATAACGTTTACGTCAAAGAAAAATAAATGTAAATTCTGAGGGTTACTGTTCACGTGGTGTCGTTCATTTAGGACCATTTCACCACCACATCTCACCACAAGTGGTCAGTTGAGACGAAAAATTTCCCATCTGACTACTGGAGGTTGATTGGGAGCAATTTTTTCCCAGTTCATCACCAGTGGTGAACTGAGAAATTTTTCGTTTCAACTGACCACTGGTGGTAAGATTTGGGGGTGAAATGGTCTACCAAATTACCACCAGTGGAGAGATGTGCTCTCCACCGGTGGTAATTTAGCAGTCTAATTTCTCAACTGACTACCAGTGATCAAATTACACAATGGTATGCCCATTTCACTCACCTATTTACAAAAGTGCATTCTAAGAATCATCTAGACTTAGAGAACGGAATGAACGAATGAAATTTGAATGTTTAAAATACGTTTAATTTTTGTTTGTATTAAAACGAAGTCAGGTAAACTCTAAGTAAGCAAGGTCTTCGTTATGCTTTTAAGAAATGTTACACTTATTTTTATATACCTACATTTTTTTCTGTCGTATATAGTGCCGTATCAGCTTGCAGCATCATGTTTTAATTAGATTTAAATGTAACATATTCATCCTACTTTAAGTATTTTCAATGTATGTTATTTACAATTCTACGAATATTCAAAATAGTAAAGAATGTTTACATGAAAACAAACTAAAACACTTTTTGTATACAACATTGATAACTTCTGCCTAATTACATCACACGTGTCATACTTTAAAATCACAGATAGTATTAATTTTTCGATAATAGTATGGCGTGAACAATAATTATAATGTGCTCGAAATGCTTAAGTTTACTAACGTATTTAATTTGATAAGGATTAGTCTCGTCCCAAAAAAAATGGGTAGAATAAGCTATCAGTAAAAAATAGACTTAAGCTTTTGCGGACTTTTTTACAGACCTATAAAAGAGAAATAATTCGTCCATACATTATTTATATCTTAAAGGGATTTAGATAGCGTTTTTGATGAAATTTCCCAGTCAGCTTGATTTTTTTACATCTTCAACAATCATCGTCATATTTCTACCAATTTACATAAAATATTAATGAATTATACAAATAAACCTTCTCTCGAGGTACTCTCAATATAATCAATATAATATAATATTTGTAATAAGCTAAGTAATGTGGCAAATAAATTATTTTATCTTATAAAATTACCTTATTTTACTCCGTCTAATTGTGACAACCGTAAGAAAATTAGTTTGGTAGTTTTTGAGTTAATCGCGTTCAAATAGACAGACAGATGCGGCGCGGGGGGATTTTGTTTGTCAATGGCTGACAGTGATTTTTTTTCTTTTAATTCTACTAACTATACTATATTATAGCTTTGGAAATTTCCGCTTCATTCTCAATACGCTCACGACATTTCTTCACAACAAGAAAATTTTCAACACATTCCTGTATTAAATAGTAGTGTGCGTCATATTTTAAATATTTTATCATAACATTAGTGGCAGCGTCGGGTTTTTTTGACCTAAAAATCTATTCATTTTTGAATGCCAGCATTCTAAATGACTAGTCGTGCGATACTGTTCAGCTTCGCAACTCCACATTTTTTTCATTAATAATTAATTTTGTAGCCATTGTTTTATGAAACAATCATTAAAAACTTGTATAGATCTGCTAGTGGGATTCCATTTTAATATGTACTTCCATCCTTCTTCAATATATTGCGAAGGAATAAGTCGTGGAGACCACACAAAGCCACGTGACGTCTCTCTATTGAGGTTTTCAAAGGAATAGTCTTTGCCTTTCTCCACAGACAACTATTAAAATGACAAAAACACCCTTTTATTTCTGCTATTGTGAAAATTGAATTTACTGCTTCAATAGCTGATGACTCGTAATCCAGTGTAAATTTTTGAGGTTTCCATGACTTGGCTTGTGACTTTATAAGCATAAACATTAGTTCATATGAATTTTTGTCTTTATTAGTCATTAGGGCATAAAATAATGGTGTAATTGCAGTAGAACCGTCTTTACTAGATATTTTACAATGTATGCTATATATTTGTGTGAATGGCATCGAACAACTTCTAAAAGTATCATCCCCATAAAAATGCTTTACAACGCTTATTTTTTTCAAGGCATATTCAGAGGCACAGTACTCGATTGTTAAGATATTCGTGATCTGCTAGTAAAAAGTTTTTAAAAGCATATGGTACTTCAACTTCATTGGCTTTGTCAAACTGTATTTTGCTTACACCAAGTGATTTTTTCATGCGGCGATATAATGTACTTTATTTCAGTATATTTCGGCGTATCATGTAAATTTACACATTGATGCTGTAGTCGACTCACCATAGAGAAATATTGTCGGGGAATTGAATTGTAATTTATGGCAACTTCTGTTTTTAGTTGGTGAACGTGTACTGCAATAATATTTCTTGAAAGTGATGGTACACAATTTGAAACATGAAGAATGCCCTTAACTTTTTCTTGTTTGTTATTTAGTGTTAGACTCCCCTTGCAAATTTTGTATATACAAATCCATATTTTATGTGCATTCTTGTTGGTCTTTTCGTAACTGTGACCATCATGTAAAAGTAGCTGTCTTCCTCTTTGTGATGAGATATATTTATATGTAAAAGCGTTATCGTGTGATTCGGGAAAGGCACGATTACACATTATAAAGATAAAGGCTTTAAGCTTTATTATTAATACAAAAACGTGTAATACACAAACCGTTAGAAATAGTCTGCTTCGAGCCTGCAGATTATTGTGCTGCAGATTGCCCCAGCAAATAATGACAATGACGCATGTATAATTTTCCTCTGACTTATAATGAAACGACAAATGAAGTTGTATATGTCTATTGAAATGAAAAGAACTATTTTTTTCAGGTCAAATAACATTGGTCACGTCCCATAGTATCTTGGACCAGATTTTCAGGTTATTCGTATAAAAATATTAAATGGTGAATTTTATAAGTATAGGTGTATAAAAAATGACCATATATTAATATTTTCGATACGAAGCCCCAATTTAAAAATCATCATCATCATCATCATCAGCCCATTTTTACCCCACTGCAGGGGCTTAGGCCTCCCCCAGGGTGAGGGGGGGCTTGGAGCTTAAGTCCACCACGCTGCTCCACTGCGGGACTGCGGGTTGGGAACTGTAACGACCGCCATCTATTGACAGCGTCCGGGACCGACTGCTTAACGTGCCCTCCGAAGCACGGTGTCAGTGATATTGTGTACTTAAGTCAGGAAAACTCATTGGTAGACGCCCGGATTCGAACCATGGCCCTGTGGGGCCTTATAAATTTAAGACAGGTTCGTTGTGCTCTGGGCTATCACGACAATTTAAAAATATCTTATGAAAATACTTCAGACATGGCTGTATGGACATAGTTCCTTTGCCTTCTTCTCAATGGGAGAACATGAATGCGATATGCTGTTTAAGTCATTGACGTATGTAGATACATAATTTTTTTAGAGGTATTGGTTTTTCTGGACTACTCTTAAGTAGGTACTGAATTGTGGTAAGGTTTATGATTAAACTTATAGACATTTTTTTTTGTAAATTAGTCCACATTATTTCAAAAACCGTTTTCATTTTTTGTAGTAGAATAAAACAGTAAATAACTTTTGCGGGAATTTCAATCTTCATGGGAGATTTTATTTCATAAAGAACAGGATAATTGCACGTTGCTTGGCGACCGGCAGCACCATGGCCGCACTCAATCACAACAAAAATAAATTAAAATTCTTTTGAAGTTTTGACGTTATAAATTGATTGATTAAAAAATACGTTCAGTAAGTATAAAATACTTATTTTTTTATTTATCATATTTTGGGGTTTATACAAAATAAACACGAATGAAATGAAACTGCAGTTCCATGTTCATTTTGATTGCCCTACTATACAAGCCAACGGAGCGGTTATGTTTTTATCACGTAAGTCTGCTTCTTTTTGCCTGTGTAAATGATATTCAAGGCTTACCTTTTTAAAGTAATTTTTTTAGTCTGTGTTTGTTTATTGTTATTCAAAATAGGTCACCGCTTGCAATGACATTCAAAATCTACCAAAATTTTTTCAAATACCATAGTTACAAAAACTAACTAAAAAGAAATAGTGTACTACAATGGTCACACTGCAGTTAATCAACACCCATTATACCCACGTTCCGTTTCATTCACAGAATTATTGCCTTCATAAACCGTTTACATGGGTTTTTTAAATTTTCTGGCTTCTATTTTTTACAGTAATACGTTAATTAAACTAAGTGATTTTTAAGCTATTTTTCTATATATGAGTAATTCGTATACATAACAAAAAATCGAGGTCCATTTTGACCATCATTATTTCTCAATAACCATTTATATATTCGATATTTTTTTAATGCATTTTCATACATTACCTATTTATTTAGTAAATCTATAATATTTCATTTAGATAACAACATAATATAAATACGAAAAAATAAAATCAAACATACGTTTTTGAGTAACTACGAAACAGCAGATTTTTCAGGGTTTTTTTTAGCTAATGGGTAGCGAATACCAATTACAGAAAAATCAAACGTACGAGGCATATAGTATATTTGTAAAGGTACAAAAAATTGTCTTATTATTTAAACAGTACTGTAAAAATATGTGTTCCATGCTGAATAAACGCAAATAAGTCGTGCGTAAAATCGTCTTCTAAAATCTACAAAAATTAAAATTTTAAGTGTTATTTCCAAATACTACCATTAATATTTTATGTTTGTTTGCAAACCCTTTTGTAATAAAATTTCGAAAATTACCTTATTAAACTATGTACACGCTTGCAGCGTCCAATCGGACTCGAAGGCATAATCGACGACAGTCAACTTACAGGGGCTCTTTCATAAGATTAAAAATTGCTCCCAATCGACCCCCAGTAGTTTTATGCCCAATTCATCACCAGTGGTCAAATGGAACAATTCACACCACTGGTGGTGATATGGGACTACTATTGTGTCATTTGATCACTGGTAGCCAGTTGAGAAATTGAAGTGCCAACTGACCACTAGTGGTGACTTTTGGTGGTCTGTTGGTCTGGAGCGGTGTCGCCACATAGACACGTATTCTTAACGCTTTTTGTATGCTTGCTTTACGCCCAAAAAATGAGTATCTCTTGACTAAGTTACAAAGTGACACGAGCGTGACTAGTACAGCTTCAGGGTTCATTAGTTTATAAGAATGTAAGAATGTAAGAATGTAGTATAGTAAAATGACGCGACGAAGTCCACGACGCGCCTCCAATAAAGGCTTCTTCTAGTTTGGGTTAGATGGCCGTGCGTAAGATGTCGCGGTGTGCTGATCGACACATCAAGAAAAAGTCACCAGGTCAGTCACTAACTTCATCATCATCATCATCAGCCCATTTTTACCCCACTGCAGGGGCTTAGGCCTCCCCCAGGGTGAGGAGGGGGGGCTAACTTCTTCACTCGTCACTAACTTCCACTCACTAAACCCAAAAACTAGCGACGCTACTTGGACAGTGGATCAAGGGTATATATTACTAATTAATTTTTAGTACGTACCTGATTCTATTTCTTCAAAGCGGAAAATATTTCATTTTTCAAGCTTGCTCCGCACATGAATCTGACGAACGCTTTGATGACGTATACGTTTGTGACGTCACTGTTCATATTGTTGGCGCTCAACCTTTGGAACGCCGGAGAGATGACGTACCAGGTAATAAATTTTTTTTTTGTCTAATATAAAACTTGGACATCTGATATCGACGACGGTTGTCCAAAATTCAACCCCGAAGGTCTCGGAAACTTGTCACTTGAGTTTTCGATATACGTTCCTCGTTTAGCACAGAACAGGATTTTGTGTTCTGTGTGGGCGTCTAGAGCGAGCCAGCAATGACATAATCTTTTCGAAAATGAAAAAGCGCTTATGCATGACGTTATAACAACGTTTTTATCTGTTTCCTTGGAATGATTATAGTCTTGTAAATTACTAGGAGCCAGTAATGGAACATGAAGTATACGATTCGAATTTCAAATGCCATGATTCATCAGTTGTATTTATATGTGGTTTTACTAGTTTTAGCGGCCCTTTAAAGAGCTTGGTTTTGTGATATGTCTGTTGATTTATTCTCAGACGATAGAACTGGAATAAAATGTTTAAATCTTCAGACCTTTTTCTTTTATTTTCTTTTTTTATATTTTATGATAGAATACAACAGTTAGGGCAGGGGGTTGACTGTTTTTGTAAATTATTTTATATGAAAGAATTTTCTATATGTATTAGAGAGAGACGGCAATAACGCACGGTATACTGCCCTATGACGTCATGCCAATTAAAATGATTTTTTTCAATGAGGGACCAAGTAAAAGCTTTTATAGCTTATAAGTTCCATACTTTTCGACCGAATATAATTTTGTTTATAACTTTTATAATTGTATAAAGCTTATTTTAATATTTACTTGATAAATATAATATTTCCAATATTAGTCAAACACCATATTGCCTATGATTTTATCACTAGCACACTAGGGGCTTTTTCTGGTTTCGATCTCAATCGGAGGTGTCAATAATTATTTTTTTATTTCAGTCAAAAAATCAAATTTGGAAAAAAAATGTATTCAATTCAAATTTCAAAAATTCGAATCATACAACTCGTTTTTCATTACTGGTTTTCACTTCAGATCTTCAGATCAATCAGAATGTTCTTTTCAGCGGTCAGTACTCTACAGTGTTGCTCTGATTTTCATAATAAAAAAGTTATTGCCTATGTTATTTTTTATTCTCTAAATACATAGATATTATCATCGAGGACACACAGTTTTCAAAGATTTGTAATAGTTTTTCCCGTGAAAGAATATGGCCGCAAGTAGTGCAGTGAACAATTTTTTTGCTGCAATATGAGCTTGATTTGGTATTGTATGTACTTGGGGTCGTAGTTCTAAAAATTAAAAGCGGAAATATTCTTTTCCTTGATATACACGTATTCGGATTAGAACGATATCTCTTATATTGTATTTATTATTTAAAAATGCATCTGTACTGAGGACTATCCTTCCGACTCCAGCTCTTAATGATTTATGTGTCAAAAACATAGGTCTCTCGGCCGACTGCCGGAGATCCGTTTGGATGTTTTGAATCTGGGCCTTAACGACAGAGATGGCTGTGTTGCCTTTGTACAATTATAGAAATAAAATTATTTTGTGGATGATGATGGTATGATTGTCTAACGCCAGAAAAATACGAATACACAATATTGTTAGAAATAACAAAAAAAAAAATTGAAATAAATTAGATAAGTTACATTAAAAATATTCTTGGGATACATTTTGCACAATTCTATTCAATAAAATACGAAATTACTATTTGATTTTTGGAAACAATATAACCCATAATTTTTATTTGACGTTTTAAAGCTACTGTACCTATACAGCTACTACAACTATATAGTAAAAATGTACTGAAAATGGTCACACTGTGACGTACCATGCAGCTCAACTACCAAACGTCCAATCTTAATAGCAACGTGACAGGGTAGTACAATACGCGCCACTGATGTAAAAGGCCACCGGCTGTACACACTCGCCGATCGGAGGCGAGTTTAAAATTCAAAATTGCCAGAGGCAGCGCTATGCAGGTAAAAGAGAAGTGTACAGCCTTTTATGTTGTTGGCGTGTATTGTACATGCTTCGAATTTTCAAACCGAATTCGGAGCATATATTTATTTTTTCGAATACACTTGTGATCGTTTTCTAAACGGCTAGCGCTACAGTACCATGTTTTAGTCGTTTTACAAAAAAGTAGTATGGCATCGACGCAATATAGCGTACGTATCCGATCCAAGTTACAAGATATCATTTGAATCGATCCACTTAGTCTGAAATAAAATTTCAGATATTTAAGTCGTTCTTACAGGCTAAAATTTCAGTTTTAAAAAAAACCGACATTTCTTGAGTTACAACAAATTGTACAATTCTACATTACAAACTTACCAAAGTCAATGTAATTTGGTAGAAAGTTTTAATAAAATTTTTGTTACAGGAATATTGTGATTAAATAAGTGGGCTTGCGTCAATATCTTTTTTTTTTTTAAACAGGCATCGTTGCTCTCAAACGCAATTTTTTACTGCGGCTGGCATTTAAACACTATGGAGAAAAAGAAGGACATAAGAGTGCTCGTGTCAGTTGCGTGCGCTCAGGCGAACAGACCTTTGATACTTAAAGCTTTCGGTGTGCAAGATCTGTCATATGCTACGTTTGTGGGGGTACGTGAACGAAATCTCATTCTACTTCTTCGCTGTTTATTTACTAAAATCTGTTTCTAAAAGCTGGAGGTCCTGGGCAGCGGCGGCCTTAGGGTGTGGCGAACGGGGCAATCGCCCGGGGCCTCGCTCTTGCAGGGGCCTCGCGTTAAGCAAATATTAAAAAAATACAGGTTTTTTTAACTAAGTATATTTTGTAATATACTATTTAAATATATTTTATATATTATTTAAAATTTTTGATTCTTAATTATTAAGGTTGTAAGTAACATGACGGTATACCACAACTGTTACGGTTGCGTCTGCTGAAAGGAGTTTCGAGGCTTAAAATTATTAAAACACTAGCGACCGCCCGCAGCTTCGCTTGCGTAGACTACACATTCCTGTTTTAGGTAGTATTAACATTCGAAATAGTTTATACGTACTTTTTGCTGAAACTAATATTGGGTACACCCATTCAAACTTTCAATCTTCACTCTCCCCACTCCTTTAAGAAAACCGATATTCCCATACTTTTCACCTCCCGTTTCCCACCCTTAAAATGTGGAAATCCAAAAACCTTGAAACACGTCATTATTTATTTATGTTAAAATTTCTATGTTTCTAACTTTAAAGAACAAAGACTCTCATACAAAGCCCCTCCATCCCTCCCTCCTTAAATTTGAATTTCCAAATACTCCTTTCTTAAAAATTAATACTCACTTTATAAAATAAACCACTGTTTCAAATTTTGGCTTCCTAGACTTAGTAGTGTCGGCTTTATCTACGCCGATAGACCAGTGAGGACAAACGACAGACAGCCACAAAAAGTAGCTGATGTCACTCTTGACAACCTTCTTTCACGTCTGCAACGTTTCATTAAAATCTGTTCAGCCGTTTTGGAGATTAGTTCGAATAGACACATAGACGTACAGACAGACGAACAAAAAGTAGCGTCATCATCATCATCATCATCATCATCATCAGCCCGTGTCTCTCCACTGCAGGATATAGGCCTCTCCCAAGGCTTAAAAGTAGCGTATGTCACTTTTAAACACCTCCTTTTCATACCCGTGAAATTTCATTAAAATCGGTTGTCGTTTTGGAGATTAGCTCGAATAGACAGATGGACGTACATACAGACATACAAAAAGTAGTGTATGTCACTTTTGACTACTTTCTTTTCATATCTGTAAAGTTTCATCAAAATCAGTATAGCCGTTTTGGAGATTTGCTTGAATAGACAGACAGCCAGATAGTATTATTTTATACATATAGCCTATAGCCTTCCTCAATAAATAAACTATCCAACACAAAAAGAATTTTTCAATTCTAACCAGTAGTTCCTGAGATTTGCGCGTTCAAACAAACAAACTCTTCAGCTTTATAATATTAGTATAGATATTTGAGGAATTCGATGACGCAGGATCGGCTTTCAGCCCTTGCTATTCTTTCAATCAAAAATGACGTAGCTCATTTGTTAGATTATTGTGCTTTAATTAAAGATTTTGGTCTTAGTAGAAACCGCAAACATCAATTTTAAAATTCATCATCTCTGTATTTGTTACTTTTGTAAATCTTTCAATGTAAGTAAAATATTTTAAAACTCAAATTTTATTTATTTGTATAACTTTAGCATTTCTCGTCAAACATAACGAATACCTACCAAACGACCAGACCTACTTTCGCATCACATAGGTACTTTTTCGTGGGACAAAGGCCCTCGCAAAGACCTGCCGCCCGGAGCCTCGCAATGGTTAAGGCCGCCGCTGGTCCTGGGTTCGAATCCCAGGTCGGGTCAGTATTTATATGATGAATATTGATACTGACACCTGGTCTTGGTTGTTATGTGTATATGTTGTCTTTGCTTGGTAGTAAGTTAATGCTTAGTTTGAGGCTTAGACATTGTTGTCATGCATACGATATTAAAAAAAAAAATTTGCAAAAAAAAGCCTGAGTAGAAGAAACAATTCACTACGTAATATACGTTTCGAAAAACGTACTCCAGAGTGTACCTAGTCACTAGTCACCGCCGCCTGTGTTCACTAATGTTCTGTGGTTGTGTCAATGTATCCAGTATAATAATATAATATCTCGTTATGGCGAAATACGAAAAAAAGTGTCCTATGTGATCTGACACTGTGACTACTACCGCCTTATGTGTACCTAGGTACATCTTTTGGTGCGTACTTATTCGTACCTAGGTATATATAAGTACCCAAATCTTTTGGTGGGTTAGAGTTGGCATGTAGGCGGTTGCGCTGTCCCATTCAAATGTGCAATACACAGAAAAAAGTTTTTGGTTATAAGTAACAAAAAATTGGGTTATAAGTAACAAAAAATTTGGTTATTACTTACCTAAAAATAGCGATCATAACTACTGCTATGAGTAACCAAACTCAGTTGTACCAGCTTACCAATCAGTAGCTTGCATTTCTTTTAAAAATTATCAAAGTTTTGCTATTTTCATGGTAACAAAACTAGTTTTGCTATCTATTTTTTCAGTGTATGTTCTATACTTAAGACAGATCTCTTCACCTTAACTCCAAAATGCGGCATCATATCATACCAAAGATGTAAGGGAAAGGGATGAACGACTTAAGCGCTTTCTAAAATGATATATATCTGAGACAAAACTATTTTAAACTACATTTTTACTTATGTTTGTTTTGTGAGTAATTATTTTTGGGGCACGTGTCTCTGAACAAATACCGCCACATGGCACCTCTAACCTATTAGATTCTCTGTGGGCACAACTAACCAAATTATGCCTGCTTTGTATGGATGAAGAATAGTGTGTTCATTGATTCTGATTATGGAAAACTGACGTTCGTTTCAATTCTTGTGTGTCGCCAACTTACTTAATGTATATGTTACGGGTAATGCTAGAAGATTGAGTAAACCTAGGTTTACCCAGAATCACTTAGAATGACCCAAAGACTTTGGGTAATGTCCGAATAATAATTGAAATAAATTTTAATTCGGGATTTACCCACAATCACCTAGGTCTACCTAATGCTGGCTTAGTAATGTTAAGTTTAACGTCAAGAGTTATTGTCTGTGAAAAGGTAGAATTGTTTTTAATTTACTAACGAATAATATTTAAAAAAAAAATAAATAGACTTTCTTTGCCCATAATAATTTGGTACGGAACAATAAAATTACAGTAGGTACAGTAGTGAACTAGAGTAAATTCCAGTAAAATTTGTATATGCTGACTTCAAAAATAGTAACTTTAATAACAATCCGAAATTGCTACTTTAAAGTACAATATTTGGATAGGTAATTTATCTCGCAAATGATCTATTAATAAATACCCTGGTCGTACGTACGCATGCGCGATTTTATGATCTAAGTTTTTTATCACAACTTATCACGTAAACTCGGAACAGCGAATTTAGTGAGATCTTTTACTGGGAGATAAATTAATGAAATATAATTATAAAACAACAGGGTGACGGTCTCTAGCCGTATTGGCCCAGCTTAAGCCAGTTCGTGAGTTGACCGCACTATACCCTGTTGTCACATGAGCTGCTGTGCCGTATATTACGAGAGGGGTAACAATCTTAAAAAACTGGGCGATTATTATCACCTTGTCTTATGACATAGTCTACTATTTTATAGTTTTTACAAAAATTTGTGACAATTTAAGAAAAAAAGTATAAAATATTACGTGAATTGCTATGTAGTAGCTACAACTATTTGGTATACGTGTTAAATTATGAATTAATTAATATAAATATAGCGAATTAATTATTAAAGGAATATATATGGTTCAAAAGTATCTTGAATAATTTCCAAACATATTGATTTCAACTCTGTACACTTAAAATTGTTTCTTTTGAAAAAGTCCACCTTCTAATAATAACAATCCTCAAATCACGTTGTTGGTACGGCCCAGCACAGCACGTAAAGCACGACGCGCTATTTCAAAATTAGTCTCTAGCAACGCACCACGCCACCCCGTGTCGTGCCGTACATTCCAGCCAAAAACTGTTTTTGAAACATTCGCTAGACAAGTGTGGTTTTTCCGTTTCTTTATTAATAATAAAATAATTGTTACAGGTAGCCAGGGCCACGTATTCAGTTTTTGCTGTATTCTATCAACGAAGGAGTGTTTAAACATCTATTTCACCTACAAGAAACTTTGGAGTACTAACAAGAAGTTAGAGTTAGAAATTGTTAATTTTGAAATCTATTATTAAACAAAGTTTACGGTAATTTTAGCTGAAACGAGAGATATGCTTAGAATATATTAATAAAGTTAAATTGCGTAGTTATTAATTAAATTAATTACTGAATATAACATATTTTAATTATAAGTAATCAGAATTAACATTGGGCGAACACATAAATTACAGTTGCCTGTGTTATGAATAAATAAAAATTGAAAAATATGCCAGTCCGTTTTCATTAGGTGTACTTACCTACCTTCAGGTAACTACAGGTGGTACCTGTATAATACACTGATACCTACCACAGAGTAAATAAATTTGACAGCCGCGTTTGGTTTTAATAGTCATGAATGCCGCTTACAGTATCGACAATTTAAAACACAATTTCGCGGGGGTGAAGACCGGCGCGCGGGACCTCGCGGATTGAAACTGGGTATAGTAATTGATTAATTTTACTGTACATTAATGGCGAATTCAAAATATTTACATTGTTTTCTAAGTACATAGATTTTATAATGACCCAAATAATAAAAATATTATTTATTTACCAGCGCTTCAGAAATGAACTATTGTTGAAAAAGAGAGTTTTAAAAATTTTGTCTCTTTTTTATGAAATAATAGATTGCTAATGAAGGTGCAAAATGGTGTAACTTCATTACGGGTGAAATATTTCAATTCAGTGTCATCCACAGGAGAAGGATTTTTGCTTCATACGTGCGCATACTCTGTTTTTCACTACCCGAACGAAGAAACTATTCTACTACGAAGAAACTAAATATATAAAGATTTAAGTACAAATATTTCTTATAGAGCTTATAATATATACATTTTTAAATTAGGTTATTTTGGGTTATTTGTTAAAAAAATAGTTTTCTTATACATAAACATTACAATCCTGTAGTATAATATTTGATATATATTTTATTTTATATTTATTATATGTGTAGGCCCTCTTCCAGCCCCCCCCTCCCGCGCCCCTCGGCCAGGTGGACTGATGACCTAAAGCACCATACCCGGGGTAATTGGATGCGGAAGGCGTAGGACCGTATGTGGTGGAGAGCCTTGGGAGAGGCCTATATCCTGCAGTGGAGAGACACGAGCTGATGATGATGATGAATATGATGATGGATTAGGCACATTTTACATGTGTCCAAATATAGGCACAACCAACAGGTTGTGACTATTGTTTAAATATACGCCACTTAATATTTTGACTTAACATTGTCAATTAGAATTAAATATTAATAATACTATATTCTTTAATAATAATAATTGTTACATAAAATTCATGGCCCGGCAAAAATAGGTCGCGGGCGCCACCTGTTGGCAAACCACAATCGCAAGGCAGAACGCAGAGGCGCACCGAAACGCAGCGACGTGGAATGTCGACAGATGGCGTCCTCGCGAACGATGAGCCAGCGACCCGCTCGGCCATAGGGAGAGCTGATTTTTGATCGGAACACTTGGGATCCGACATTCGAGGTAGAAGGTCGATTTTATAAAGCAGTAAGAAAGTAGGCGGAAACAAGATGGCGGGCGATGTGGATGATCGCCCCACGAACATCTCCCACGGGAAGAAAGAACAGACAGGTTCCCGACACGCTTTACACCGCCAGCGAAGCGGCGGTCGAACTACTCGTAATATAGTACAGTAAATTTAGTATTTCACACCGCGCCCCAAGTACCCGACCATCCTTCGGGATGGACGGGAATATCTCGTTCTCGACGTCGCGGTCGTCTGCTGAAGAGGCTTCCCATTCATTCGACATTTGTATCTTCGGTAACTATTTTATCCAAATACCCACGGCCCGGGAGGAGAGTCGAAAGAAAATCGCCGCCTGAAGACCAAGAGGAGACGGAGCAGCCCAGGAGCGGGACACCACGGCCGGCCTGCACCGGACAGAGCGCCAGCTCCCGCCGCCCCTGCGGCGAGACCGAGCTCGACACTGGACGGCACGAGCGAAACGTACCTCCGACCCTTCACGTCGAAACGTAAAAGGCCTGTTTCTTTTTTATTTTATATGCGCATATAACGTAGATTCTATCTCAAAGTCAAGTAATTGAATTAATGTAAATTTGTATAACTCGAACGCCCGCGCAAACAGACTGACGACGAGACCACCGAAGGCGCGGCGTAGCTTTGTAATTAGATTTATTCCCATATTTGATCTAGATGTAGTAAACGCTTTTTATTGTATCGCGGTGTTTCATTTGCGACGGCGAGATACCTTCCCGACAGCACGGTCCTTGAACTAAAGGTCCGAGCTCCGCTGCTGATACCTATCCGAGCAAACGACGAGGTTAGCATCGCCTCACAACGACTAGAGCTCACACTTTTATTGTTACGCTATACTTACATCACATACAAAGTCAACCTTTCCCTTTTTTATAACGTAACATTTATTTGCAAATCATAGTTACAGTTACACACAAAAAAAAAATTGTTTAATAAAAAAAGAAGCATGATAAAAATTAGTCATACAAAAGCACACAATATATTGATCCAAATGCAATAGCGAGAGGCTACTGGCATCTAAACTAAGACAACCTGTATTATAGGCATCTCCTGATCTCCGATTCAAACATAGTTACAAATTCAAATTCAAAACAAGTTAAAATAATAAGTATAAGATGAAAAATTAACTAAAGTGCCACAAAATACATTCAGAATAAAAATGTATCAATTAGCGACAACCAATAATTTTAAAAGTGCATGTAAGAGCTAATAAGTCTGTATAGTATGATTAGAAATGTGAAGAGTGTAATTGTATGTCTGTGTGCATGTATGTATGTGTGTGTGTTTCGAGAGTAAATATTTGGTGTGAGAGTGAAATGTGTATGAAATGTGACGCGCATGTAAAAATCGCACTGGGAAAACAAATAAAGGTTCAGTAATTGCATTTCATGTGCAATTCCCGAAATGTTTAAAACTAACATTGGTAATAACATATGGTGTCTAATCTCCGAGTCTGGCATTTTGCTCGTTTTTTATTTCTTTTTGCTGTTCACTTTTCCTCCTTGGGGAGAAGAACGCATTTCCTTCCGGCTCCGCAGATCCATATAACACTTTTCTGAGTGTATACGTCACCGTATACGTGAAAAATAATAAAAAAAAAAATTTATATATAATTGTATTACAAAATGTGTGCTTAGTAACAAAGAAACAAACAAACATACGTTTATATGTTTATTTTATCAAAATAATAAGATTGTTTTCATGAGAATAATTTATAAAATATGCTCGCAAAACTCACACGTCGTCGTCATTCTGACACGCAGTGACAAATTATTTATTCTTTTTGTTTACGATTTATCGGCGTTGCCAATGCTGTCGTTTTAAATTATCTGACAACTCATCTATCGGATTTCTCGCTTATTAAAAGAGGATTGTGTAGTGGCAAATTTTCATACAAATTGTGTTAACGGTTGCACCCCATTAAACCTTAATCGATTGAAACAAAAAAAAAATATGTGGTATTCAGATCAGCAAAATTAAGTTTATCCGTTTTTAATTTTTTAAATATATATATCATAAGAAAAAAAAAACAACTAAAATGCGTGGGATTTTTTCGAAATAGTTTCATTTTTCACAACTTGTTCAACTAAAACTAACCGCAATTTCACACGTGAAAACTAAAAAAAAATCGATGAATTGTGGATATCGATGAGATTTTTAATGTCTAATGGGGCGTAACCATTACTGCCGTTTGTATGGAAATTTGCCACTACACAATCCTCTAAAGTTTCATTCGTTATTCTTCGATTTTTTTTAAATATAAAGTTATTAGTAATACCGCTATTCTATGTCGAAGACGTGCATGTTATACGTATTGTATTTATGTTGTATGGTAGTGGTTAACATATTTATTAACACAACTTTAGATCAATCGAACGAATCGAATCGAATCGAATCGAACAGCTAATAAAAACGTAAGTGATACTACAATATTTCTACTTTTAAAGTCATAGACAAGTCTATTTAGAAAAAGATGACAAATCTATCTACAGTCATATAATAAAATTGTAAACTTTTTATATATGTACATTAACGTTTTTTGCATAAAAAATAACTGAGACATGCGGGTAAGTAATAGAACGTAACAAGTTTTTGTTGTTTTGTAGGTTTGTTTGTGTTTGTTTGTTTGTACGCACGTCACGTAAAAGCCACTCGTTAAATTGAAAACATAATAAATGTAAAATATGAAGCTTTATCCTGTAGCAAATTTAGTGTATGTCGTGATAGCCCAGAGCGCAACGAACCTGTCTCAAATTTATAAGGCCCCACAGGGCCATGGTTCGAATCCGGGCGTGTACCAATGAGTTTTTCTGACTTAAGTACATTAACTATCACTGACACCGTGCTTCGGAGGGCACGTTAAGCAGTCGGTCCCGGACGCTGTCAATAGATGGCGGTCGTTACAGTTCCCAACCCGCAGTGGAGTAGCGTGGTGGACTTAAGCTCCAAGCCCCCTCCTCACCCTGGGGGAGGCCTAAGCCCCTGTAGTGGGGTAAAAAGGGGCTGATGATGATGAAATTTAGTGTTTATTTTATAAAGATCGACTGACAGATTCAAAAGATATTCAATTATTAAGTTTAGACAGCGTAGCGCCGCGTCTCACGTATTCGGTGTTGCGGGGAGTGTGTCTGATATTATCGAGCTTATTATGTAGGTCATCATCGAACCAAGTCTATATACATCAAGGCAATCGTGTAAATTGTTTAATAATACTAACGAACAGATAGAGTCACGATGCATTATATGTATGTATAACCGGCTGAGATAGATTTAAATTCACGCAGACTAAGTCGCGGGTACAGCTAATAGTTATAGAAATAAAAATATCGACAGTAAAGCGATCCTGTCGTGATTGGTGAATAAACGCCAGCGCCGTTTCTCGTTTTCGGCCAGAATTATTAACTTTCACAATATATAAGTCGGCGAAAGTAAGTTTCGACTTTCCGAATGTAAATCTCGATTTTTGGAGCGCCCTAGAGGAAGTTGCAGGATCCAGAGTCAATATCCTTTTTATTAACAAAGTTGTGGGGAGCACCTGCCGCCGACCTATTGCTTCCCGATCGTCCCCAACTTGGCACTTCCATTTTAATTTCTAATGGACTCGTCCCTTCGGTTCTCTGTAATATTTGGCGGAAACAAAAACTCGTAATTTTAGTAAATTTTTTTTTTTTACCTTCTATATCGAAACGATTTTAAATTTGAAACCTCTGTCTATGTATGTGTGTAGATCGTGTATCGTGATCGTGTATATGCCTGTCTGTCTGTCTGTGGCATTGTGGCTCCTACTCGGATAGACTGATTGTAATAGGTTTTTTTTATTGAACGTTAAATTCGTTGGGAATATTCTTAGCAATACTTACGGTCTTTTTTTTGTTTGATGACTGGTTTAATCTTGATGGTTCTTAGGTATTTTAAAATGTGTTTAAATATTTTTTTTATAATGTTTTTAAAATAAAACACATTGTTAATAGATAAGTTCAAAAAACTTAAAATAAAAATTAAGGTTTAAGGGAATCAAAACTTGTTTGAAATTTAATAAAACTGTATTATTTCAGACTTTTTAATGTTAGGTAGTACGTTGAAAAAATTAATAATTTTTTTTTTAAATCCCGAGTTAATGAAACTAACATTAAAAAATCAATAAACCTGTAAGTATTATTTCAGACTTTTTAAATGAAATGAAATATGTTTATTTACTATTAAGATTTTACACAAAAAAATCCCTCACACTAGGCGTTGCCTGTCCTGTATTAGGTAAGTTGAAGAAATTAAATTATTAAAAAAAAACCCGACTCAATAAAACTAACATTTGAAAATTAATAAACCTATATTATTTCAGCCTTTTTAAATGTCAGTCCCAAAGTAAACAAATATATGCTTGTATTATGGGTGCATATTTTTGATAATATATACATATATATTTTACGCCGGCAGATACGGATCTAATGTAGACATGTTTATGCATTCAAATATTTGTCGGAACGGGAATCGAACCCGCAACCTTTGGTTCTCCATTTAAGGTCTCTAATCACTAGGCCAATCAGTCACTCAACAAATACTATATAATTACTTATATCTTTAGAATTTCGTACCTCAAAATAAAAAAAACGGAACCCATATAGGATCACTCTGGTGTCTGTCTGTCCGTCCGTCACGGCCTATTCTGTCCGAGTCTCTGGGTGTAATAAGTTAAAACTTGGTACATATACAGTGTTTGGTGACCCGATTACGGACGTATAGCGCGAATAAACGAATTTTCATTTTTAGGATTCATTATGGGGAGCAAATAAAAAAATTACTAAAAAAATTCTCACGTGCTTCGTGAGGCGAATCGAATGAAAATGCGCGTTATGAGATGTATAATTATGTTTTTTTTTTTGGAATTCCCAAATACGTAGTTTAAAACGTAATAAACAAATATGAAAAACTTTATGTCCATTTCCCCATTATCATCGAAATTACTGAGTCCGAAATAGAAAAGTAATTATGGCCTCACTTATATTTTACAGGAAAATCTAGGCGCTAACCGAATTCTCATTTTAAACGTTAATTGTCAGGGAAACTGAAAAATATTTTAAAAAAAACTTTTTTTCTAGTGCATTGCGTGACGTTTCAAATAAAAGTGTTGCAGTTATGAGATGTAGAGACATATTTTTTATAATGTCGAAATAGCTTAGAAGATATTAAAAAAACGCTTAATAATTAACAATTGCTCCTACTAACCTTAGACAATTCTGAGCCAAAAATT
This sequence comes from Luffia ferchaultella, assembly GCA_949709985.1. Lineage (NCBI taxonomy): Eukaryota > Metazoa > Arthropoda > Insecta > Lepidoptera > Psychidae > Luffia > Luffia ferchaultella. The sequence continues at coordinate 14,685,429 of OX453254.1, forward strand.
TTGAAAAAATTGCACTAGAGAGCCGTACATAAATAGAAAAACCTTAAACGATAAACGGATTCTCACTAAAGGTTTATTTTGGGAAGTAAATTAGAATAATAATAAGCAAAAATGCATCACGTAACATATCCAACATACGTAGGTAATTGTAATGTAAAATTTTTTTTTTTATAATTTTAAAATGCAAAGATTAAAAGATATTAAAGATAATACACAAAAATTGGTCATTTTCCACCCTTTTCTTCGAAACTGATAAGTTTAAAATTTAAAAAGTAAATGCAAGTCATAGTGCTCACTCAAAGTTTACACGAAAACCTAAATAAAAATCCAAAGTTTTTAAATTCCCGCGGGAAATGGAAAACATTCGTCAAAAGAAAATACTTATATAGCGTGTTTGCTAAATTTCACCGAGGATAATAACTGCTATTGGTCTAGTTGTTAATATGATATAGCTACTTACACGAATGGATGGGGTTCGAATTCTAGCCTAAACTTGATTCAGATTTAAAAAAAAACGTGATGACATAAAACATGGAACCTTCTTCACGTGAGGTCGATTCTTATTTTTTTCTTTGGAACTCGCTGAAAGAAAAGAGAAATATAACGGACACGGATGATACCTTACGTATACAGGATGTCCCAGAAGTCAACAACGGCAAGCCGAAAACGGGTGATGAGGAAAGTAGTGTAGTAGTGAAATGAGTTATCAGAAAAATATTTAATAAATCTTAGCCAGCCTACGAAGCTGGAGGTCGCGGGTTCGAATTCCAGGTCGGGTCAGTATTTATATGATGAATATTAATACTGGCACCGGGTCTTGGTTGTTATATGTATGTGGTGTCTTCGCTTAGTACCCAAAACACAAGCTAATGCTTAGTTTGGGACCTAGGTGTTGTTTGATGTATGCGTTATTATTATTATTATTATGTACTTTTAAAATTTTGGCACCAAAAAGAAATCGAAAACACTGACACTCGGTGATGATTTGAGTCAGTTTGTACTAAGAGGCAGTGTCCCCCCGTAAATCTAACATTTCTTTTGGAATTTTATTATAAATACATATACAATGAGTGTGCTAAGCATTACGACTTGAAAGTAAAATAAGGATACAACTGGGTACAGTTATTTTTCATCCTTTTTTCTCCTATGTCAACCGTTACATAAGTTTTTACCGAAGAGTTATTCAGGGTCACATCGCAAAAGTAAAGATTTGTAATGGCAGTACTTGAAAAATCTTCACATAGTAATAATAATAATAATAATAATAATAACACACACAATCACAACAACGTCTAGGTCCCAAACTAAGCATTAGCTTGTATTTTGAGTACCAAGCGAAGACACCACATACATATAACAACCAAGACCCGGTGCCACTATTAATATTCATCATATAAATACTGACCCGACCTGGGATTTGAACCCGGGACCTTCAGCTTCGCAGGCAGGGTCGCTGCCCACTAGGCTAAGCGGTCGTCATTAGTGCAACTGCAACTAAGCGGTAGTGTCAGTTCATTCGATTGTATTTTGTGTGTCTAAGTGCATGAGTAAGATTGTTTTAATTTTTTTTTCTGATAACTGTCATCACAGGCTTCCGTTTGATTTCTGGTACACCCGATACATCAGACTGCTGTTTTTTTAACCTTCAAACCTGTTCTGTGGTATTTCTTAACAAGGGTCATCCGTTAATCTAATTAATTAACGCGTGTAAACACCACGGTCCCCAAACAATTGGTTATATTCAATAGGCGGGCCGCCCCGCCGCGACGCCGGCATAAATTTAAAGAGACAAGAGAAATTTAATATCTCCTCGAAAGATGTAATTTTACGAAGTTTTGCAATAGATACTTACTCGCCCAACTTTCGGCTCATTGGAACTTCCCCTTTCACACAGAAGAGTTATTAACTACGGACTAAAGTGTAATTCGGCACATGCTTAACAATGACTGCTGACAATTAATAGTTTTAAATTGCTTTTAATAGCTTTAATAATCGCCGATGTGATTAAATAGTAGAACTCAGTTGTTCGTTATATGTCTAAGACATTAATTTTATGAAATACCAGTTTTCACCCGCGGCTCCGCTCGCGTGGACTACAAAATTGCACCAATGAATAGTTAGCCTATGTCATTCTTCAGCTTATAAACTATAACTTTGCAAAAAATCATAGTGGTAGTTTTTTATAGGTGAACGAATTTTTAAAATCAGTTTAGTAGTTTTTGCGTTTATCCGTAACAAACATACAAAATGATCGGATGACCGGTTGGCCGAGTTGTTAGAGACCCTGACTGCGGAGCTAAGGGTCGCGGGCTTGATTCCCGCCCGGGACAAATATTTGTGTGCATGAACATGGTCTATTCGTTCAGTGTTTGAGTATAAAAAAATATCTATAAATGTAAATATTATGAAGATTATTTAAGTATTTATATCAGTTGTCCGGTATCCATTGTACAAGATTTGCTGAACTAGATGGCGCTGTGTGGGGTGTCAGAGGAATTATTATTATTATTAAAAAATCAAATCCTCACACTTTATAATATAATATATACTAGCTAGCGGCTGCACAGATATTAATGCACACTTCTTATAGTTTATCCTTTATATTAATCCACACCCTTTGACACGTGGACACCGCATACCGACGAAAGTTCACAAAGAAAGCCGCCGACACTTGGCTGCCGCCTCAAAGGATACCGACGCCGACGTCTGAGGTCTAATATAACGGATAGACTTTACAAAGCTAAACAGCTTTATCATATCTAATCTGTTTTGTACAAACACTAGATACATTAGTTCTTCCTTTAGAAGCTTTCTTTTGCATAGATATAAATCACTTCGTATAAATCGATTGTGATGATGGCTAGGTATGGGTCAAATTTCATATAAACAAAGACAAAGAACGGTTATGAAAGAAACTAATAGAACTATAGAGCTGTGTGACGAATCGTCACAAAAATAAGCAGATCATGAGCAACTGTAGTGACGCTGCATCCATGTTAAATATATCAAGGATGTATCTATGTTTTTACTGTTTTGCTCATAAAATTGCGTTGTAATGCTGCATACTATATACATATAAACTTTGTATACTCGTAACATAACAGTACGAATTGACTAGAAGCACTTTTCTGCGCCTACCGTCTAACCATTCGTCTTCTAGTTAGCTGGTGTATCTTTGGCAAGTTTCAGTCCGGTTTCAGTCCGGTTTCAGTCCACGAGGTCCTCGCGCGCCAGCGTTTGCCCATGCTTCCTCCTGTGAAATCGCGTGAAATTGCGTTTGACAGTTCCGATACTGTGAAGTGACATTTCTGACTCTATTTAAACTAGACGCTGCTGTCAAATTTATTTACTCTATGACTCGTAATGATAAACCATGATTAAAGATTAAAATCCGTGCCTCCGTGCCTCGGAGAGCACGTTAAGCAGTCGGTTCCGGGCGCTGTCAATAGATGGCGGTCCTTACAATCCCCAATCCGCAATGGAGCAGCGTGGTGGATTTAAGCTCCAAGCCCTCTCACCCAGGCGGAGGCTTAAGCCCCTGCAGTGGGGTAAAAATGGGCTGATGAAGAAAGATTAAATTTATTCTCTTGGTTTTAACAAGATCAAGATTGTCATGATCAAGCAACTTGTTTCCATACGAGTATAACAAGACGTCAGTTATATCAACTAACACAATAGTTTCATTAACTAAGTGGTTAGTCACTCCAACTAAACTGTTGTTTAAGTGAAAATTCTATTTAGTGGGCTCGTATTTTTTAGCGTAACATACTAAATAAAAAACAAAAACTATAGTCGGGACCAGGACTAGACTGGAATCGGAGTTCCAGATTATTATGTAAGCAAATGTACAACTCTCTAATTATATAAAAGGTTTACTGATAGGTGATATTTTTATCACCTTGCAAATTTTAATATTCATGATCTTTGGTGAAAATAAAAAAAAACTTGTTTCTTAATTTAGCAACAGTACCTACCTTCATACCGTGGAGATACGCAGGCGACTGAAAATCGCGGTGGTCGGCGGCCGCCTACGGGATGCTCTTCTCTACTCACCCGCGAGCACTACCGATAAATAGATAGGTTTGATAATAATCGAAAATGCATCTCATTTTTATAAGCCAACAATATTCGTTCGGAAATAAAAAACGACAAAATCAATAAATAGTTAATCTTTCATCTTTTTTACCTCCGACATCTTTATTGACTTCGTTACTCATATCCACATAGTATCTGCCCGTATACATCTCGTTTACGATCGGAAAAGGGTTCGAATAAAATTTTTGACTGCTGATCCCTATTAGGCCGGGCGATCGTGCGAACGCCTGCGAATAGCTCAATTACGGCATGTGGGCCCTTTCTTTTAATCCCAGATCCCTCAGTAAAATTTTACGTACATCCCTTTGAGATGTCGAAGTCAATAGAACTAGTTAAACGATTCGATGACATGAATTAAGGAGAGAAAATTTGTATCTATGTAGTGCGAGCGAATACAAATTGAGGTAAGGCCGTTTTGGAAAACCAATTTTTAGAATTTAAAACTCTCGACCTTAAGCAGATTTTAACGTGAAAACGTTTCGAAAAAGGCGTCCATACTAAAGTCCTCGAATTAGCGATTCACTGCTTATGTTGTCGCCATAAATGAACATTGATACATTTGTAAATGTCATTTATAAGTGTCGTGATAGCCCAGAGCGCAACGAACCGGTCTCAAATTTATAAGACCCTATAGGGCCATGGTTCGAATCCGGGCGTGTACCAATGAGTTTTTCCGACTTAAGTACACAATATCACTGACACCGTGCTTCGGAGGGCACGTTAAGCAGTCGGTCCCGGACGCTGTCAAAAGATGGCGGTCGGTACAGTTCCCAACCCGCAGTGGAGCAGCGTGGTGGACTTAAGCTCCAAGCCCCCCTCCTCGACCCTGCGGGAGGCCTAAGCCCCTGCAGTGGGGTAAAAATGGGCTGATGATGATGATGACATTTGTAAATCAAGGTCGTTACCGCCAAGTCATTTACATATTTTGAAAATAGACAGTGTCCTATACCTGTCAATGCACTTATGCTATTGTACACTTACGTCATAGACCGGGGAGCGGTGTCGAAGAACAGTCTCGAAATACACTCCATTCGACCAAAGAATAAGTCGTAACTCCGCAACGGAAAGGTTTAGACAAGATATTTGTGCGTAATCGTGTGGATATTGAGGTGCACTAAAATGTAAATTTGAGCAGAAAAAAAAACTGCTAAGTGTTCCTCTTAAATTATGACCTAGGATACGGACCATTTTCAGAAAATGAAGGTAACGTAGCGGATTACTCACAACGATTTTCTAACAAACTTTTCTTTAGAAGATTCATCAAAAACCAAGGGGTTATATGATTTTAATGTGATAAGAATGAAGAAAATTTTATTTCTTAAAAAAAAATATACGTACCTACAATATACCTACAAGTTCGTTACAATTCGATTAATAAGATAGACGAGTCCGCATTCAGAAACGTTAATATTTTCTTAAACTTATGTATAATGTGTTTTATTTTTATATTTTTACTGTGCAATTTGAGTTGAAAGAAAGAGACAAAACATATTTTAACTAAACGAGGTTCTAATCATGAAACTAATAAATACAAATAAATTAATAATAATTACGTGAATCACAACAACGTCTAGGCCCCAAACTAAGCATTAGCTTGTGTTTTGGGTGCCAAGCGAAGACACCACATACATATAACAACCAAGACCAGGTGCCAGTATTAATATTCATCATATAAATACTGGCCAAATAATTGTTTCTAAATTGGACAGTTGTTTTCGTCAAACGCGCGTCGTCTGCTCGTATAAATCTCGTAACGAGGCCCTCACTTATAATGTGTGTGTATATCCTTACTAATATTATAAACGCGAAAGTTTGTATGTATGGATGTTGAGTAACAATTGTTACCCTTTCACGCAAAAAATACTGAATGGATTTTAATGAAACTTTACAATAATATAGCTCATACACCAGAATAACACCTAAGCTATAATTTATAAAGATACTAGTTTTTTGCCTGCGGTTCCGCTCGCGTGGACTACACAGTTGTACCATGACCGCTCTAATTTTTTGCATAGATATAGGCTACTTTTATCCCGGGAAAAGGGTCTCAGTACAACTGTGTAGTCCACGCGAGCGGAGCCGCGGGCCGAAATCTAGTAACCAATAAGCAAAGCAAACAAATTTAATTATTTTTTTTAAAGTGGTTTAATGCTGTGAAATTGAATAAATTTAAACGCGATTACAGATTGTGCAAATGTGCGCTGTGTTATTTGTACTTTAACACAAGTTTATACTCAATGTACAGAACGTGCAACCTGTCTGTGCTACTAAGTTAGTCACAAAAATGTCGCCAGTAAATAATTTCATAGTAACTAAGGCATGCGTATCGCACTTCAGAGTTGTACAGATCGGTTGCACGTACTATATTCATACCACTTATTTTTACTCTTCATAATAATACCAAGAACACTTGGTTCACTTGAATTACTTCGTAATCGCATTCATAGTTGGCAAGTCAGTAATAGCCTATAAATATCTTTTTTTTTTCAACACATTTTGTCCAACAAGTGTCCTTTCAATGGCAGTAAACACGCAATTCTTAGTGCGGTACTTACAAAAACGAGCTATTTCCATAAGAATTTCGTGAGTTTTTTGTTGTAAAAACATAAAAATGAGTTATTTAAGTGACGAAGTTCGAATGTGGTGCAAATCGCATAGATAATTTTTGTTACTAAAACAGGTTATATAGCGGCTTCAGATAATTTCATACCATGGAAGACTTAAAAAAAAAAACAAGTCATTCTCGAAGAGTTTGATGGTTTCTTCAAAATGGTCAATGTGTTTTATGTTGAAGAGCACTGTGAAGTCCAAGAATGGCATAGATATAAAAAAAAGGTTAAAACAACTGCTTTTCTGAAACGGCATTTACAACTTTTACTTTAGGCAGTTCATTTTGCATTCAGTATTTACCTACAAATTAGTTTGATCATTTACTTCTTCATCACCCCAATTTTTACCCCACTTCAGGGGCTTAGGCCTCCCCCATTTTTGGTGCTTAAATACACCATGCTGCTCCACTGCGGGTAACGACCGCCATATATTGACAGCGCCTGGGACCGGCTGTTTAACGTGCTCTCCGAGGCACAGAGTCAGTGATAGTTATGTACTTAAGTGAGAAAAACTCATTGGTACACGCCCGTATTCGAACCATGGTCCTATGGCCTTATAAATTTGAGACAGGTTCGTTGCGCTTTATTATTTACTTCTAAATTATTTATCTGTTTTTTCACAAATGTATTGAATAACGTAATGTGATACACGAGCAGTATTATTATTATTACTTTACAAACTTATGACGATGGTTCGTACTTTAAACCCTAGCCCCTCGCTCTGGTTCACAAATTTTAATGTCAAAACGATTGTAATAACATGGTAATAACCTACTTACTGTAGTCACAACTAGGACAGTCAATTATTAACTGACCGGTTGGCTGAGTGGTTAGAGACCCTAACTGCGGAGCCGAGGGTTGCGGGTTCGATCCCCGCCCGGGACAAATATTTGTGTGCATGAACATGTCTATTTGTTCCGTGTTTGGGTGTAAAAGTATCAATATATGTATATATTGTAAAAAAAAGAATATTTAAGTATATATGTCAATCGTCTAGTACCCCGTAATACAAGCATAATACTTGCTTACTTTGGGACTAGATTGCGCTGTGTAGAATGTCCCTGATATTATTATTATTATTATTATTATTATTATCACAATGTACTTACAGTAATAATAGGCATGATGACAGATTTTGAAAAACTGTTCCAAAGTGTTCGGAAACGTATAGTACTTACAATGAATAACATATTTCTACTTATAATAAAGATTTAGGAGGAAAAAATCACATTATAGTTTTTAGATTTAAAATTCGCGCCAAAACACTTGTCAGTGTCATGGCGTCGCTAATGACGTCACGTTTGAGTAAATTTCGAGTAAATAAAACCAAACAAAACGTATTTGTAAACACTGACGTTCCTTATACGCTCATTGAATAATTTAGTTTATTAAATATGAATTCTAAAGTGTACAGGTGGTGTGTGGTCCCTCAGTGTGATAACATATCAATAAAAACGCCTGATAAGTTATTCCTGTTCGTTCCACAAAAGAAAACGATACGAGATAATACAAGGGGCTTAAACTGGCAAAGCAAGATCTAACAGCAATGTTGCCTAGTACTCACCTTTATTTTTGTGATGATCATTTCGACGTATTTCATTTACTTTGAAGATTCTAAAATAGTATATATCTTTTTTGAGGCCTAAAATTAAATTCAACACAATCTTTTTCGAGGTTAGGTTTAATCTTGCACCACTACTGTTGTCTTAATAGGTATTTTATTTAAAATTTAAACTATTCGGTATGTTTGTTAAATAATAACGTACATAAAGGTTTTGACGTTTTTAAATTCTGCTGAACAAAAATCTTTATTTGATGCTAAAAATTCTACCAGCATTAACACATCAATTTTAGGCAAATTATCACTGTTTGCCTAATCAACAAGGATTTACTAAATCCTTGTTGATCGTTGAAAGTGAAATAACGCGATTATTTCACTTTCGTTTGGTTTAAATAATACGGACGGTACAAACAAAATTGAATATTAAATGAAAAAAAACACAGAGTTCGTTCGAGTTCGTTTACTTGTTTACTCAAAAGTGACGTCATTCGCTCTGATTGGTGTTCAACATATCATGGCGGACTTTCGTATTTCGTAGTTTTATTTTATCAAAATAATTATTAATCTCGCTATTAATAGAAAAATAAATGTGTGTTTCGTATTCCATGACTCAAGTTTCATTAAATAAATATATAATTTCAGTGATTTTCAATTACTGTCATCATGCCTATTATTTGAATTTGCAAAGGCAGGTCGATCTTAAACAGATTCAGCATAAAGCCATAGGCACAGTATTATGAAGTTTTGATTAATAAGCCTTACTTAAGATATGACGCGTTTTTTTTTCAGAATTTCTCATTTTATTTTCCGATATGACAAACGAACTTAAATTTATGCAAATTATGCGCAAATAAAATTTCACGTTGACTCTGCCGCCGAGTACATTTGCTTTTCGGCTCAATCCTCGTGTATTTTGACTGTGCCTATACGTATCTGTACATCTACTATACATTATAAATACAATTTAAGTGTCTGTCAGTCATTTTGAAATAAGATTTATTTCCACACCATATTTGTACACAAAATATAACATTTTAATTTTTTTAACTATTTCGACAATTCTTAAACAACTCTAGATTAATTTTTGATTTTATTTTGGCCAATAATTTGTTCAATTCGTCGTTTCATTACCTTACGCATTATTAATAACTTATGAACGTAACATTATCAATTTGCGGATTCAAAAAAAGTGGATGGTTAATTTTCTCTTTCTATTTGTCAGCATTACAATGAAGTGAAAATTCCCTAAATTCCAATACTCACAGGTAAACAAGTTTTGAAATTTTTCTGTCATAGTCTAATCTACATACTTCAATTACGATTCGTAATAGTACATAATATAGTTTCCGGGATCGACAATTTCAGATATTGCTCAATACATAATGTAAGACATTACGCACAAGGAAGCACCGTCTTGATTGATGGATTAATCTTAAATGGGCCTCGAACTGTGCACCGAACTATAGCTTGCTTAATTATTTCGCATTAATCTAGGTTGTGTGGACGCATGGGCTACTTACTATAGGTGTAGCAGGTAATAATTTGTACTGTGTATTGTGTTTCAATAATTATTGTGTGAATTATAGATGATGGGATTTTGAATATCCCAGTCATGGTTATGGTCAGGCCCGGCGACAGCCAGATCGGGCCCCGGGTGTAAAACATTGCGGGGGCCACCCCACCTTACTTTGAAAAAAAAAAATCAATTAATCGGGCCCCCGTTTCTTAGTCCGGGTCCTGGTGGTACTACCACCCTTACACCCCCCCCCCCCCTATCGCCGGCCCTGGTTATGGTTATGGGAATGTTAAAATAAACTATGTATATTCAATTATAAATGAATGTATTAGGTAGTTTCTTAAAAGATTTGTTATGGAATTAATACTAGAATCTTAATACGTAGTGGGTCGTGCTGTACGATGTAGCAGCAACTAACTCGTTGGGGCTCGATGCATTCGCCGTCGCGTTTTCGCTGACGATGCATTGACGTGAATCGAAGAGGCTCATAGTAGGTTAGCAGAGTCAGCTGGTATCATGTGTTATGGTAGACAAATACACGAACAGAACATCGGAAATAAGGTATATGAGTGAAATGAAAATTTCGATAGTCACGGCAAATCTCGTCAAATTTCGATGAACGATTGGCCGAGTGGTTACAGACCCTAACTTTAGAAGCGAGTATCGCGGGTTCGATTCCCGCCCAGGACAAATATTTGTGTGCATGAACATGTCTATTTGTTTCGTGTCTGTGTGTAAAATACTTATATATGTATATTTATTAAAAAAAATTAAGTATTATATCAGTTGGCTAGTAACCCATAACACAAGCATAATATTAGCTTTGGGTCTAGATGGCGCTGTGTGGGATGTCCCATGTATTATTATTATATTATTATCATTAACAGAATCAATTTGAAGAGCGAACACGAAAAGCAAGTGAAAATTGAAGTTTGATGTATTTTAAAGTGTACATAAAAATATCAGTATTTCCGTTTAAATTTCCAAGTAGGAAGGCATCTAGTAAATAAAATTTACTAAACGTTTGCAGCGTGGAGCTATATGACATTTTCACACTGCGCCCTCTGAAGGTAACACGACATAATTTATGAAAACACAATTACTTAATATCCAGGGCGAAGTATGTATTTAAGTGTGGCATAACGAGACCATGACGAGACATTGTCGTGCATCAAAACAACACAGCTGGCATAAAACTTCATGACAGTGATATGTGCGACAGTGAAATGAAAGACTCTATCTGAAATAATTTTATTTTGCTCTATAAGACGCGGCGTGCGCAAATGACGTTACTTACATGTTTATAATAATAGGATTTTCCTCATGATCCCAAGATAGATACGATTGATGGCTATTACCTTGTCACAGGATAATGTGATATACATTTTATTTTTGCACGATCGTTTCTATAAATCACCACAGAATATATATTTATATATAGAAGATGTACCAATTCCATACATTCCACTCACCATAAATTTTTTGCACCGTCCACACATACGCATTGCGTTGTACGTTTGAACGAAGTCATAATTAACTCTTTGTCACAAAGAAAACGACGGATAATTAAAAATATGCTACCCAAAAAAAGTTTGGATCCCGAATTTCACTTATTGGCTAGCCAGATTAGTTAGTTTTTAAATTTTAGTAATTAACGAGTACCACCTCTGATGAGGGATAATGTGTGGCCGTTATCAGAGACAGAGTTAAACAGAATCAATAGGGTAGTTGACTAGTATTGAAAAAATTATATTTATCAAGAAAATATAAAAATAGTTATAAACAAAATCATATTCTATTAAAGGGTGTCAAAGTTACAAGCTGCTTAAAGTTTTATCTCTGTTACTTTCTTGAAAAAAGAAATTTAACGTTTTGGCCTGACGTCACTGGTAAGTACGTCGTGCGGTATTGCCCTCTCTGTCTAACAAGATATTTTAAACATTCATAACTTTGTTATTGACGATCGCTTAGCCTAGTGGGTAGCGACCCTGCCTACGAAGCTGGAGGTCCCGGGTTCGAATCCCAGGTCGGGTCAGTATTTATATGATGAAGATTGATATTGGTACCGGGGCTCGGTTGTTATATGTATGTGGTGTCTTCGCTTGGTACCCGAAACACAAGCTACTGCTTAGTTTGGCGCCTAGACATTGTTGCGAGGTATACATTATTATTATTATTATTATTAATTATTCAATTTTTAAATTATATCACTGCTATTACAATACGCGCCATCGCACCGATGTAAAAGGCCACCGGCTGTACACACTCGCCGCCGGCGACCGGAGGCGAGTTCAAAATTGCCAGAGGCAGCGCTATGCGGGTAAAAGAGAAGTGTACAGCCGGCTGTCTTTTACATTGGTGGCGCGTATTGCATATATTTAGAAAACTCTTTTATATAAAGTAATAAAAAAATTGTCAAGTACTCTATTGAATTATTAGGTATCATAGTAAAAACGTAATACTGTTCTAATTATTATAATTTTAGTTTGTTTTTAAATGACATTGTTTATTCAAAAATTATATAAACTATACATAGTAGTAGTACGCAATTAGTTTCCACTTAAAGAACGTAACGGCTGTACTCTGACTTTTAACGCAGCGCCTATTACGCTCTGCAGCACCGTTACCATGAGTTTCATGCGCTAACATTCGCTTGCGTGTACGTAAAACATTTGTATGGAGAAATGTACAGCGTCTCTGGCGGTACCGAATAGAACTAAAATCTCTAGTATGAGTATCACAGTTTTCTATACGTAATTAACGCAATGAAAATTATTCGATAGTTACAAACGTTTTTATTAGTTTTTATACAAATCCGTATCATGATCTGACAGTCGCTACAGTAAAACACCATGACGATACCGGTAAAGTTACTCACTAGTGATCAAGCGGTGAAATGCTCACGTTTTTCACAGTTTTTGTCGATTAAGTACGGAATTCTTTATTTCAAGAACATAGAGTAAATCAATTTGACAACAGTGTTTCAACAATGACTTGAAGAATATATTTGGCATGGAATATGCTAATGGTGGCTGAAACTACAAAATACAAAATAAGGTTACCTTTAAATAAGGTTACCTTTCCAAAAACCACCAGTAATTGAAACTGAGACGCACTAGTTCTCATTTTAAATATCTATAACTTTTTAGTAACAAACAAAAATTTCAACAAACCAAAGTAGTATGTTATTAATCTACTAATTAATAATATAATAATAAATATAATTAATAATAATAAAATACTGAGACCTACATATGTATTCTAAGTCGTGACTTTACTTGACAGATGTTAGACATTAAACTTTTGAAAACAACATGGTTATAAGTTATATAAATTAAAAATTCACTTACCCTAGGAGTACGCATATTCATAAAAAACTTTTCTATTAAGTCACATTATTCTACCAATTTCGATATAAACCCTTATCTGCTTTTTAACCTTTGTTAGAAAGGAAGGGCGATATTATGTATGAAGTTGAAGAAGACAGCGCTATGCGGGTAAAAGAGAAGGGGGATGCCTTCTCTTTTATTGGTATAGCGCTGTCTTTTTCGCTCGCCTCCATTCGGCGAGCGTAAAGTGCAGCCGTAACGGTACGAATACTTTACCATGGATCGAGCCAACTAGAACGTCTGTCTGTGTTCAAATTTACAAGACTCATGGTACGAGTACCATCGACATCTATTCGATGATTGTTACCTCGCTAGTAACTACGGTAAAGTAATGCAGTTTTTTGATAGCAACTCATGGTAACGGTGTGCTATGGACGAAAGTATGGATTTTTTAACTGTCGCATGGCGTTAATTTGGCGGTGCGATAATTTACCAGAGAACGGGCGTAGATTACGTAGACCACGCCTCTTTCATATTTCGTACCTTATTCAAAGTAGGTTAAGATTCTATGAGTAGAACACCTTCGTGTTAAATAGGCGACACAAGTGGGAAGAAGCGGTGCGGTGGAGCAGAGGACGCTTGCCTTCGATCACTATAGCGAGCGTCGGCGGAGTAGATAGGGTTAGCACGTCATGCGGCTCACGCGCTCTCGCAGCTCAGACATCTTTATCCGCCGACTTTGTGTTATTTATTATGTATCCATTTTGTAATGGATATTTAATAAATTTATTTAATATTTTTTATAGTTTTTTTATAAATTATTTTCAAATAAGTAAAGTAGTAGGTAAATGTCACTGTTTTCTGTTGTGTAGGTAGGTATTCATGTTAAAATTTAAAAGGTTAGTGACTTTTTAGTAAAAAGGTATTAAAATGTCACAGAAGTTTACGTGTGTCTAATAGATTTGATTTATATGAAAAGCTACGAACAAAAAAGATATTTGTTCATAGCTACGCGATGTCGACATCCCTACATGTGTGTTTCGCGCTAAATATTCGTAAACCAGCGCTAATACCGAACATGTCTTACTTACTCGGGGCCGCACGCTCCAAGTACTTTGCCTTATTAAAATGTTATATGGTTTTAGTGATCACTGTCTACGGAGAACTGACTGACCGATCGGCTGAGTGGTTAGAGACCCTATCTGCAGGTGGCGGTTTCGATTTCCATCTGGTGCAAATATTTGTGTGCATGAACATATCTATTTTTTCCATGTTTAGGTGTAAAAAATCTTTATATGCAGGTATATAGGTTGAGGTTTAAATGACCAGCCAAATTTTAATATAATGGTCTTTGGTAGAAAACCGATAGCCGTCTTGTTTTCTTTTAGTATCGTTCTTTAGAAAAATATTGAGATATGACTACACAAACGTTTCCCGAAAAAACCAATAACTCTAGTCACCATTCATGCCCGCCGCCCCATTCCGTTTCAAGGCCTCGGACGCGTACGTTTACTATAGCGTTAAGAAGTCAACCAAACGTTATAAAATAACACTGTAGATAAAATAATTTATTATGAAAATGTAACCCATATTTTTTATTTACGCAATGAGGTCTATTGGTGATACCTAACATCTACAGAAATTTTGGCCGGTTACTAAAATCTCACCTTGTATATTATAAAGAATATTTAAATATATATGTATATCATTTGTATAGTACTCCTAATATGATATAAGCATACTTACTTACTTTGGCACAAGATGGCGCTGTGTGACATATCCCAGATATTATCATTGTTATACATAGCAATCTTACGATTTAAATATATCGATGTACGGAAGATTATCTATTCGTAGAAAATCATGCCGAGTTTCTTAGATAAGTGAAACGCCGCGTCTCGTCTGGTGGCGGTCGCGTCACACTCGTTTGTCATCCACGTTATTGGAGTCGCCGCGGCCGGCGTGTCCTGATATTTTCATAATTCCCTATTCAGCGTAACCTCGCCCACTCGAGATACCGAAGCCGCGTGACAGTAACTAATCGCGTTCACGTCCCCTCTCCTGGAATCTTTGAATGTTAACGAAGAGTTCCTTTAGGATCTTTGTTACGACATCATAGCTCTCCAGCATAAAATAATATCCCAACCATTTAGACGTTCCATATTACCTTCCAAAATAACAACGAGCGCCATCTATCGGCACACTCAAAAAAACAACGCCCTCGTCGCTCGCTACGTGTGGACGTAACAGAAGTACAGAACATCAAAAAATGGCTTCCGTGCATTAAGCCTTCTGATACAAAATTTATTAAAATTAGCACAAGCGAACAACTAAGTGAGAAAACTAAGGAAAGAAAAGGCAGGGCGCGCCCGCAGTAGAGTGAGACCTGGCAGCTCCTCCCGTGGTAAGTCCTTTCTCTTTTCCCTTTTTTTCTGCTATATGTTTTAGCGTTTTTCTCACATCGCTTTCGGTCGAGGTTGAAACGAACCAAGCTATCGTTTCAAAAATACAGTAACCGACGACGACGTGGCCTTAAAGGGTCAATTCCCCAACATTAAAAAGTGGTCCTTCGAGCCGGATCGATTACCAGGAAATACAGTTACCACTTCATCGAAAAATATACCTAAACGCCTATCGTCGTCGTCGGCGAATCTATATAATTTTGAACTCGGAACAACATACCTTCCACATTATTCATACTACATTCCACATACATTCCATATTATTATTATATTTAAAATTGTTATACACACAATTTATTCATAATTTATTTTTTCTCACGCTGACGTAGGTAGACGTAATTTGTGATCAAAGAAATTTCATGAATAATTTTTTTTGTTGTTAACTTACCTACTACCTACATAAAATACTGAATAATCCAATTATTTATTCAGGTAATATTTTATTTAAAAAAATTTAATTTATTGTTGCGAGTGATTTCGTCACGTTGCGGATTCGGGTGGTTTATTGAATTTATTATCTTATAGTAAAATATGCCTACTAGTGCCGAACTTAAGGTCCTAATCGCGCGACGTGAACACGGTTTTCGTGCTGTACAAATTCTTTATGATTTAGCAAAGGAATTGCACAAAGATAAAACCGTTTTACCTCAATTTCGAAGCAGATATAAAAAACTTAGCCGTATTCGGGAGGAATATTATGAAATTCAAGATCAAATTAATTTAAAATCATTAGCAGAAAAACCGGAATACGAACCTAATACTCAGCAACTAGATTCGTTTGATGAATTATATTATCATATAGAAAGTGTCGCAGAATCATTAGAAATGGATCCCACTATTTCCACCCCCATTATACCTGAACATAAGGTTCAGATCCGATTGCCAAAATTAGAAACTCCAAAGTTCGACGGACAAGTCGAAAACTGGCAAACTTTTATTGATTCATACCTTCCATTGATTCATAGAAATGAATCTCTTTCAGACGTGGAAAAATTTCATTATCTAATTTCGTGTCTGTCAGGCCCGGCACTGGGTATAGCAAAAGGTCTACCGTTAACGTCAAAAAATTATCAAGTAGTTTTCGATGCCCTTATAGAAAGATATCAGAACAATCGTATTCTAGCCACGGCCTACTTAGATAAAATTTGTAAAGTTACTCCTTTGAGTTCATCTACATTTGAAGGATTAACAAAATTAACAAATACTTTTTATGAAAGTATTAACGCGCTGCGAGCGTTAAATATCGCTTCATTGGGCGAATTTATTCTGTTTTATTTAGCGGCGCGCGCGCTCGATCCCGATACCCGCAAAAGATTCGAAGTTCAAAATAAAAGCGACACACCCACTTTTAATGAACTGCTTAAATTTCTGCAAAATTATATAAAAATACTAGAAGTGAGCAACACGAGCACTTCCACTTCAGTAAATAAATTAAGCAGCTATAGACCCGCGCCGTCAAATCCACAAAATAAAATAAATAATTATAACAATAGGCAACCAGCCAAAAGGTCCTTCTTTACATCAACACAACTTGAAAAACAATTTAGTTGCCCTTGCTGTAACTTACCCCATAGTATTTATAAGTGTTTAAAATTACAAAATTTAGATTCAGTATCTCGCCGACAATTAATTACAGATCGAAAGTTATGTTTTAATTGTTTACGTTCTACTCATACTTCGAAATCGTGTCCATCAAAAACCGGTTGTTTGGTTTGCGGAGCGAGACATAATACATTGCTCCATATCAATGCCGCGCCCTCTGAAGCGCAATCTTTCCAACCGAGCAATGAAGCCTCCACATCTAAAGTAATTCAAAACAATGGATCACCGAGTTTCGCGTTTGCCGCCACGACGACGCCACCGTCGTCGGCGCTAGTGTCGGACGCGCCGCCGTCGCCTAGCGCCCCGCCAGTAAAAATTTTAGGTACTGCTGTGGTGTGCGTACGCGACGCTCTCGGCTCACTGCAGGTTGCGCGTGTATTAATCGATAGCGGTTCACATGATTCATTCGTTACATTAGGGTGCGCGCGTCGGCTCGGCTTGCCGATGCGCCGTTGTAATGTATCTGTGGCTGGTCTTGGGCGTAATATTGTACATGATATTAAAGGTGTTGCATTTTGTTCTATAATGCCTAGAGATAGGGTTGATCCTCAGTTTGATATATCTTGTATTGTTCTACCAAAAATAACGTCAAAATTGCCTTCCATACATTTACCTTCTTCTGTACGAAACCATTTCGCGCACCTTAATTTAGCGGATGAACATTTTGATATTCCGTCTTCTATTGACTTTTTATTAGGAGTAGAATTATTCGACCAAGTATATAATGGTCAACGCTTCGCGCCCGGTCCAGGCTTACCGTGTGCCCTATCTAGTGTGTTTGGTTGGGTAATCACAGGACAATTCAAATGTGATTTACCCTTTTCAAACCAAACTATGTTGTCCTTAGTGACATCGACTTGTAACATCGACAACACATTGAAGCGCTTCTGGGAGGTAGAAGAACCGCCGTGCACGATTCCATCTTCTCCAGAGGAGACGTTATGTGAAGAAATATATATAAAAAATACATATAGAAAACGGGATGGTCGATTTGTCGTCCCTATTATGTTAAAAAACGATAGTTCTTTAGGTGACTCATACCGTCACAGTTTTAACCGTTTTTTGAACTTAGAAAAGCGCCTCGCCCGCGACACTGATTTAAAGACGGAATATACGCAATTTATGCGCGAGTACGAGGACTTAGGTCACATGCAACCTGTAGGAGGGTCACTCGCTCGACATAACATTTACGTTATACCTCATCACTGTATTGTACGCCCCAGTAGTACAACGACACGTTTACGTGTAGTTTTTGATGCAAGTTGTCAGACTACAAATAAAAAGTCACTCAATGATATTGTTCATATCGGACCAAGGTTACAAAACGACATTTTAGATTTGATTACCAAATTTCGTATTCATTCAGTCGTTTTTACCGCCGATATTAGTAAAATGTACAGGCAAATTCTTATCAGACCGGAGGATAGGCCATACCAACATATTCTGTGGCGTGATTCTCCCCACGCTCCCCTGCAAGAGTACGAACTTAACACCGTGACGTATGGTGTGAGTAGCTCACCGTATTTAGCTATACGGACACTGCGGCAACTCGCGGCCGAACATTGTGAGCAATTTCCACGCGCAGCTGAAGTACTGCGTGATGAAACCTTCATGGATGATATAACTACAGGTTGTTCATCTATAAAACAAGCTGTCAAACTTAGAAACGACATAATATCATTGTTGAGCTTAGGAAAATTCGAACTGAGGAAATGGAGTAGTAATAATCCACAAGTCTTACAAGATATTCCTCCAGATCATTGTCAATCATTAAAATCATTTTGTGAAGACGAAGTTGAATTGAATTTAAAAATATTAGGGATAAAATGGGATCCACTCTCAGATTGTTTTTCCTACTCTGTTGTCAAATTAAACGTAGAAAACACGAAACGCTCAATTTTGTCTACCGTATCTAGAATTTTCGATCCACTAGGGTGGATAGCTCCAGTAGTGTTTTCAGCAAAATTATTATTACAAAATTTATGGCGTGTAAATTTATCTTGGGATGAATCTATACCTAATGATCTTGCCCAGCTGTGGCACGATATTGCATCGAACCTAAGTTACATCTCGGAAATTAAATTACCGCGTTTAATTTTGCCTATAAATTCGTCAGAAATTCACTTAGTCGGATTTTGTGATGGTTCATCAAAAGGGTACGGCTGCTGTGTTTATTTATGTGCAAGTACAGGAACCGAATTTAAAGTCAGCCTCTTGGTCGGTAAATCGAGAGTAGCTCCGCTTAAAACGCTCACAGTCAATAGATTGGAGTTATGTGCTGCCGTTTTGCTCGCTAACGTATTAAATCATGTTTATCAACTGTTGAAATCAAAAATTAATATCAAAACCGTTACGGCATTCACTGACAGTGCTACGGTACTGTCTTGGCTTAAAACGCCGCCCCACAATTTAAAAATATTTGTTGCACATCGCGTCGTACAAATAACAGACCATGTTGAAATAAGTTCTTGGCGTCATGTGTCTACGCATGAAAATCCCGCGGATTGTTGCAGTCGCGGATTGACCAGTTCGGAACTTGCTAACCATCACTTGTGGTGGAATGGGCCCACTTGGCTTTCTGGCTCTCCTTCATTATGGCCGGACCGCTTACATGAAAACATTCTTCCATGTGAACAAATACCTGAACTGAAAGACGAGATTTCACATACATTTCTTACAGTAAACGAAAATTTACTGTCAAATTTTGTAGAAAAATGTTCTTCTTTTTCTAAATTACAGCGAGTGCTGGCGTGGTGTTTGCGGTTCATTAAAAATTGTAAATCACAGGCTAACGCTCGAATTTTTACTCCATTATCTTATCTAGAAACAAATAAATCGCTTCATGTTTTAATCAAACACACTCAGTCATTATATTTTGAAAACGAAATAATTTCTATTCAAAAGAAGTCCTTCTGCATAAAGTCGATTCAAAAACTATCACCTTTTATAGATGAAGAGGATATTATTCGAGTGGGGGGACGTCTTAGCAGTGCAAAACTTTCAAATATAGCCATACATCCATTTCTTTTACCAAAATCTAGTCCTTTATCAAAACTAATTATAGACCATTTTCATATAGTTTACTTACATTGTGGCCCACGCATGCTACAATCACTTATTCAACGAAGATTTTGGATTTTAGGCATTCGATTATTAATTCGTTCTCGAATAGCCAAATGTGTCACCTGCTTTAGAGCAAAACCAGTTCCGTGCCAACCGGTAATGGGTGATCTCCCGGTTGCCAGGCTTCAACCAGGGAAACCTTTTCAAAATGTAGGTATCGATTTCGGCGGTCCGTTTACGGTAAAAGAAAGTAGACGTCGAAATGCGCGTACTTATAAAGCATATCTATGCCTCTTTGTCTGTCTCACTACCAAGGCCGTGCATCTTGAGGCGGTGACAGAACTCACATCAGAAGCGTTTCTCGCAGCCCTGGATCGTTTTGTGAGCCGTCGTGGGCTATGTCGTAAAATTGTAACTGACTGCGGTACAAATTTCGTAGGCGCGAACCGTTACCTGAATGAGCTACCTAATATACATCAAACTGACGTAATTAACGGCTTAACATCACGAAAAATATCCTGGCAGTTCAATCCTCCAGGCGCTCCACATTTCGGTGGAATTTTTGAAAGTGGAATCAAATCCACCAAATACCATTTAAAAAGAATAGTAGGTCTTCAAACCTTGACATTAGAAGAAATGTTCACAGTGTTAGCTAAAGTAGAGGCGATTCTAAATTCGCGACCGCTCTGCGTTTTGTCTTCAGAACCGTGTGAAATAGATGTCCTCACCCCCGGACACTTCTTAGTTGGTGGACCACTAGTCGCGCTACCCGAGCCCGAATTTGACGAAGCCTCTCATCCAAGATCTCGCTGGCGGATGCTACAGAAATTAACTCAGTGTTTCTGGCGCACCTGGCATAGAGATTATCTTCACACGTTGCAACAGAAAATCAAATGGTTTACACCGAAATCTAACATCAAATTGAATGACGTAGTCGTTATCGTGGAGCCTAATATACCGCCCATGCAGTGGAAGTTAGCCAAAGTCGAGCAGTTACACCCCGGCAAAGATGGTGTAGTCAGAGTAGTGACTCTTCGAACGGTCAATGGTCATTATCTGCGACGACCTGTTGTTAAGACCTGTCCACTGCCTATAGATTAATATTTAATTTTCTTTGTACATTCTTAAAATTACTACAACCTTAACCTTAATATTTATTTTTAAACTCAAATATTGTTAGGCTACACATAGTTCATAAGTTTATATTATAAATACATTATTTATCTACTAAAAATTCACTCACCATTCCGAGTACAAAATAAAAACGTTCTTTTTATTAATTTTTGTGATTTGTTTTCACTGATGAGCTTGTTATCGTGAAATCTTGGACGATTTCAAGTGGGGGGAAAATGTTACGACATCATAGCTCTCCAGCATAAAATAATATCCCAACCATTTAGACGTTCCATATTACCTTCCAAAATAACAACGAGCGCCATCTATCGGCACACTCAAAAAAACAACGCCCTCGTCGCTCGCTACGTGTGGACGTAACAGAAGTACAGAACATCAAAAAATGGCTTCCGTGCATTAAGCCTTCTGATACAAAATTTATTAAAATTAGCACAAGCGAACAACTAAGTGAGAAAACTAAGGAAAGAAAAGGCAGGGCGCGCCCGCAGTAGAGTGAGACCTGGCAGCTCCTCCCGTGGTAAGTCCTTTCTCTTTTCCCTTTTTTTCTGCTATATGTTTTAGCGTTTTTCTCACATCGCTTTCGGTCGAGGTTGAAACGAACCAAGCTATCGTTTCAAAAATACAGTAACCGACGACGACGTGGCCTTAAAGGGTCAATTCCCCAACAATCTTCATTTATGATTCGCTAGATGCATGTTTTCGGTTTCGGCCGTCGTGCATTTCGTTGTTTATTTTGGGTTATTCGGAACATGGGAATCCGTGTTTTATCTGAGCGGTCTAAAAGGGCTTTGGCATATTGACTGGATTGCAACAATTTTTATATTGTAATATGATGTTGTTGAATGTAGATATGATGTATAAATAATCAGTATACATTAAAAACACAATTATAATTGAAGTTTTTTTTTATATGTAAGTATATAAAAAAAAATATTTTTTGGTCTGCATCTTCTTGTATTAATATTATTTTTTCAAATATTGAGATGGCAATATCATTATGTTATTTTTCTTAAACTTGTCTCTAAGTGACTAGGCGTTAGTTTATAAATTCCTTGAGCAGCCCGCTTCATGAAACAATTTGTGTGATTCAAAGTCCATTCGTATTCAAACTGACCGATGATCAACCTGCTGAGTTAGCAAAAATTCTATTTTTTCTATAATTCGTCGACATTGTGACATGACCGGAAATCGTTAAATTGAGGTTGCCGATTTGGACTTACTTATAAGTCTAAGTATACTTAAATGCAAATCGGCACCCTCAATTTAACGATATGTGGCTATATAATTTACTAAATGTCCCACGTAACGAAAGAGTAATAAATAATGGGGATTTAGATTATCCACAGTACACAGTGCGTCCCTTTAATTGGTTTACGCGCTTTATGGCGGCGGCGAAATCAAAGAATCGTCCCGCACTCTACACCCGCAGTGTATGTTGGTGCATCACGTTTTTATAATTAACACACAAAGTGATTCGGAGGATTCGTATGATTTATTTATTACATAGATACAACAACAGTTAACAAACTTAGAAATAGGTAAATATATAAAATATACAAAATACAATAGAGGCGAGTCTGTTGACCTTAATAGATATATACGGCATTGTAAAATAGTACATAGTAATTAATAATCAAGTAATAAACACAAAAACGACCAAAATATTTAAAAAGAAAGAAAACATTTATAATTTGGATGAAGCTCTTTTAAATGAGACGTAACTCTGGTGATGTATATCTAATTCATCGTTCAAGGCATTATATAGACTACAAAACCTATGTATTGGACTATTGTAAGAGACGTTATTATTCGCGATTGGTACGTCAAACAGTCGCTTATCACGCAAACGATGTTTGTTGACTCTGAAATTAAGAGCATTCAAAAGTTCGGCGCCCAGACCACCGTTAGCTATCTTGTGAAGAAGGCACGAGTCCGTAGTTCTACGTCTGACCTGAAGACTCTGAAGATGGAAGTACTTCAGGCGATCACTGTACTCGGGAAGTCTTTTCCTCAGGCCCAATCTAACGCTGAGACAGCGCAGGAAACGTGCCTGAACTGACTCGATTCGATTAATATGAAACTGATAATTCGGACACCGAATAGAAGAACAATATTCCAGAAGGCTACGGACCATCGAAGTGTAAAGTATTAGGAAGGACTCCTTTCTTGTGAAGGCCTTGGTAAATCGGAAAATGAACCCCAGCATCTTGCAAGCCCTGCCCACCATCCACTCATAATGAGGTCTGAACGATAGCGCCTCAGAATAAGATAGCGCACTATCAAACAACACCCCCAAATCACGAACCACACTGACGCGCTTCAGTGGAGACCCGTTTATATTGTACGGATAGTTAAATTATTTATTTAGATTAAAATATGTAATTTTAATTTGCCATTGTTTCATAAGAGTGCTTGGAGTGCAAATAAGAAAAAATTACGTACTACATGATTAAATGTTGTATTTATTTTTACGTACTTTCTAAAATATCCTGCGGGTGTACTGCAATAAATTTGAGAGGACGCACTATACCCACCTATACCTACATGTTTACTTATATACCCTTTTGGCTATACTACTGGCGATTCTAAAAAAATTGAATGTTCTAGTTTAAAAAAGTTTGCCTTAGAAGGAGCCGAATAGTTTACTCTTTTTTTTAAATTCCCTCATTTACATGAAAGTTGGCTTTTCACTTGTGTGGATTGATGCAACAACTGGTACATTCGTCATATAAGTCGATTTTAGTATACGAAAAAATATGTACTGTAGTGTAATGCGGGGAAAGTATATACGTCGCCGGAAGGTCTCGGGCTCGGCGCTTTCGGGCCCCAAATATTCAATAAAACATGGCTTTGAATACGGAAAATATCGGCGGCCGGTATGAAAAATTCACGGAGAATAGTGGAAAATAACTTCACAGTGTAACGCATGAGGAAAACAGCTTTTCTTCATATACACGTGAATGTTTGATAAAGAATTAAATATAGTTTTTTTTTACAAACCATACAATTGAAACATTTAAAACAAAAACAATAATTATTAATTAGTGTAGGGAGATTATTTTAGATCATAAGAAAAATTCTGATATAGTTACAAGATACTGAAAGAACTGAAAAACTCTGAAGGAAAAATGGAACCGTTATAGGATCGTTTTGCTGTCTAGCTGTTTGTCTGTGTCTGTGTCTGTCAAGACACTTTTTCTCAGTAAAGCATGTAGCCATCAAGTAGAAATTGTTATTAAATCATCATCATTGCTCGGAGCCGTAAAAAAAATCAAACTTGTAAACAAAAAGTACGGTCATTTCTACCACATATTTTGACACTTGCATTTAAATGTAAACCTATATAGATTACTAGCGACCGCCCGCAGCTTCGCTTGCGTAGACTACGAATTCCTGTTATAGGTACTATTAACGTTCGAGATGGTTTATACGTACTTTTTGCTGGAACCAATTTTGGTCACACCCATTCAAACTTTCAATCTTCATTCCCCTTCCACCCTTTAAAAAACCGATACAATTTTTCATCTCCCGTTTCCCACTCTTAAAATGTGAAAATCTAAAAACCCTGAAACACGTCATTATTTAAGTCCCTCCATTCCCATCCTTAAGTTTGAAATTTCTAAAAAAGCCTTTCTTAACTTTATAATGCTCACGTTATAAAATAAACTTATGTTCCAAATTTAAGCTTCCTAGACTTAGTACTTTCAGCTGTACGTTGCTAGATCAGTGAGGACAAACGACAGACAGATAGACAGACAAACAAACACAAAAAGTAGCTTATGACACTCTTGACAACCTTCTTTCACGTCTGCAAAGTTTCATTAAAATCTGTTCAGCCGTATTGGAAATTAGCTCGAATAGATAAAATTGAATTGAATAGACGTACAGACAAACAGACGGACAAAAAGTAGCTCATGTCAAATATCTTGACAACCTTCTTTCCCGTCTGCAAAGTTTCCTTAAAATCTGTTTAGCCGTTTTGGAGATTAGCTCAAATAGACAGATACACGTACAGACAGACAGACGGACAAAAAGCAACATTTGTTAGTTTTAACGACCTTCTTTTCATATTCATTGATGTTTCATTTAAATAGGTTTAGACGTATGGACGTACAGACAGACATACAAAAAGTTCTGTATGTCACATATGGAAAGGGTGTAGTCAAAAGATTACATCCTGTTATATGTGTAAAGTTTCATTAAAATCGGTTAAGCCGTTTTGGCCGAAGCCGATTTGCTCGAATAGTCAGACAGTTCGTTTTCATGTATATAGCCCATAACTCTCCGCTAGAATTAGGCTATCAAAGGCAAAGAGAATTTTACAAATCCGACTGGTAGTTTTAGAGATTAACAAATTCAAACAAACAAACAAACAAACGAACGAACCAACCAACCAACCAACTAACCAACTAACCAACCAACCAACCAACCAACCAACAAACAAACAAACAAACAATCAATCGATAAATAAATAAATAAATCAATCAATTAATCAATCAATCAATAAACCAATCAATCATTCAAACAATCAATCAATTATTCAATCAATCAATCATCAAATCAATCAGCGCGCGCGACGGAAGCTCTCAAAAAAAATAATTTTTCCCGTTTTCGCAACATTTTTCATTGATGCTCTACTCCTATTGGTCGTAGCGTGATGTAGTATAGCCAACCAACCAACCAACCAATCAACAAACAAACAACCAATCAATAAATCAATCAATCAATCAATCAATCAATCATTCAAACAATCAATCAATTATTCATTCAATCAATCAATCATCAAATCAATCAGCGCGCGCGACGGAAGCTCTCAAAAAGAATAATTTTTCCCGTTTTCGCAACATTTTTCATTGATGCTCCACTCCTATTGGTCGTAGCGTGATGTAGTATAGCCTATAGCCTTCCTCGATAAATGGACTATCCAACACAAAAATAATTTATCAATTTGAACCAGTAGTTCCTGAGATTTGCGCGTTTAAACAAACAAACGAACGAACGAACAAACAAACAAACCAACCAACCAACTAACCAACAAACAAACAAACAATCAATCAACCAATCAATCAATCAATCAAACAATCAATCAAACAATCAATCAATCAAACAATCAATCAAACAATCAATCAAACAAACAAACTCTTCAGCTTTATAATAAGTATTTCTCTTATATAGATTAATAGATTATAAGTTATTAAGAAAATAAGATATTACTAAAAACCGTATCAAAGTCTATTGGTTTGGAAGTAAAAAGTTAACGAACAGAGGCAAACAGCGAATTTATTTTCTCCCGCTATAGTTTTTAAATTTCAATAAAAACTGTTAAGATATTAATTTAAATTGTATGATGTAAAGGGCAATTATAATATGCATGAAATGCTTAAGACAACTAACGTATTTAATTTGATAAGGATTAATATCACGTTTAAAAAACATCTTCGCAAATAGTACATTATGTTGAACAAATTTGATTCTCATAAAAAAGGTTATAGTACGTTAACCTTAAAAGATACACATATGCTGTCGCGGACTTTTGGTTAGAACTTTTAAAGGGGTACAATTCCGTAGTACATGATTTTTGCTTAACATCAACCGTTTACGCAGCGCGCGCGACGGAAGCTCTCAAAAGGAATAATTTTTCCCGTTTTTGCAACATTTTTCATTGATGCTCCACTCCTATTGGTCGTAGCGTGATGTAATATAGCCTATAACCTTCCTCGATAAATGGACTATCCAACGAAAAAATAATTTTTCAATTCGAACCAGTAGTTCCTGAGATTTGCGCGTTCAAACAAACAAACAAACAAACAAACAAACAAACTCTTCAGCTTTATAATATTAGTATAGATTTTCCGTTGACCTAGAGTCATGAAATTTGAGAAGAATATCTCACAGCACGGCAAAGGGAAAAATCCGAAAATTGTCAATTTGTAGTTATATCACATAAAAGATTTTTTTAAATAATGTATTTAAAACATGCGTTTTCGTGACATCTGGCGGTGAGTAGCTGTAAATACGTTATTTATTTATTTATTTTCATAATAATTATTGACAGTCGACACACAACCGACACTTATAGCGTAATAAACAGTAAAGGTTAATAATATGACAGAACCTACGGAACCTTCAGGAAGACAGTCCGATTCGCATTTGGTTTTTGATGCAAAACCTTTCTGTCATCAAATGTGGTCACCTTTCTGTGCGTTTAGATAGATTTTGGAAGTAACGCTATATAAAAAGGGCTTTACAAATCCGCCGTATTATGTACTATACATTAGAAAAACAGCCTTGGCCGATGGTCTATTAGGCCGAGCGGCCTCCGTGCGGTAAATATAACGTGGTTTAATCAGAGAATCGAATTCTTCTTCGTATATGTTTAAATATTACGTTGGATGAACCTATTTATGGCGACACGGTTGCGTTTCATTCGTAAACTAATGTGTTGCAGATTTCACTTTTTTGTGTACAGTCTGCCACAAAACGTTGGCAATTTCCTCGGTAATCGTTATTACCTATTGTCTATTCGGACCAACAGAGAGCCAAGATTTAACCTTGTCACACCCCACAGCTACCCCTGGGAAGTTCAAAGTTATACGGTGTATACATCTTTAGTTCGTTTGTATACTAAGCGGTTGCGTTCCCTCTTTTGTGTTTCGAAATTAACAAATGAAATGTAAAACGAAATCCTCCTTTATTCCAAACTTATTAATTTTAGACGTAACGTCAGATTTAGGAAAATTTTAACGTTATAAAATCAGAGAGAATATTCCCCAGTCAGATTTTCAATTGTGCACGTGGGGCGGGTCGTAGCACCATTGTAAGCGGTGCGGGCATTAGCATGAAATGCCCATTTCCGCGCACCGCGTTACATTTTTCTCGGCACTCCGCCACGCTTCTCGTAAATTCGAGTGTACGTCCGGCTCGCAAATAACTCGGGTTTCGCCTTCCGCACTCTGACTCGAACTCATATTTTTGAGCTCTGCTGCAGAGTTGTGAGTCTAGCTTTAGGTAAGTTGATCGAAACACATTTTCTCATTCGACGTTTGTTTGCAAAATCGTAATCACTAATTATCCAATTTTGTATGAATAAAATATGAATTAAAAATTATATAATAATAATAATAACGTATACTTACATCACAACAACGTCTTTGCCCCAAACTAAGCATTAGTTTGTGTTTTGGGCCAAGTGAAGACACGTACATACATATAACAACCAAGACCCGGTACCAGTATCAATATTCATCATATAAATACTGACCCGACCTGTGATTCGAACCTGGGACCTCCAGCTTCGTAGACAGGGTCGCTACCCACTAGGCTAAGCGGTCGTAGTTATTATTAACTTTGAAAATATGCAATTTTCAGAAATGCAATGCACGTATAGTATTGACTGATAGGTCGGCTGAGTGGTTAGAGAACTGTGGTGCCAAGAATAGTAGGTTCGATCCCCACCCGGCATAATTATTTGTGTGCATGAACATGTCAATCTGTTTCGTCACTGAGTGTAAAAGTATATATATATATATATATATATATATATATATATATATATATATATATTATATGCATATATTATAAAGAATATTTAAGTATGTATATTAGTTGTCTGGTACCCTGTTTTCAAGCTCTGTTTAGTTTGGGACTAGATGGAGCTGTTTGGGATGTCCAAGGTGTTTTTATTAATATCTAGTTAATTATTTTGTTCGAACTATCTAGAAAAATGAACACTTTTTTGCAGATCAGGATGGTTGTTGCATCTACATTCGGATATATACTAATTCAGGAAAAGTAAAAGCTGTCAACCGCATTCAACATACGAAAGGAAATCTAATCAAAGTTCATAAAGTTCGACGTAACAAATTATAAATCAAAGACTCATAATGCGTCTAAAAGCAGTATAAGTCGTCGCCTCAGAAATCAAATTACGAGTAGGTACATTGTATGAAAATACTGGGCATCCCATTTTTCACAGAGCAGCAGGCGATAGAGATTTTTGCGCGTTACATTAAAATAGTAAATAAATGAGGACTTCTGGTTGATTTGAAGGATTTCATGGATAGACAAAAATATCTCAACCTAATTGGAACGACCATATAGACTTTAATAATAATCCTCCAGGGTACAATTGGGCTGCAAACTTCCTACTTCGTCACAATAACACACTTTCGAAACGCCACACTCCAAATGTATCTTCAGATAGAGAAAAAATAAACCAGAATCTAAAAGACCTTTTTTTCAATCACCGCCAAAATTTTGTTAAAGATGTTTGTACACCGATTCGGTCAACGAATGTGAGAAAACAAAAATAAAAGATGATTCTGGATTTAAAAACTATACATAGTTACATAATTCTAAAACCGCTATTGCCCTTAATGTTCTCTGGTACCGTAGATGGTGTTATTATTATTGTATTAATTTTTCTTTTATAATAAATAATACCTTGGACATCCCACACAGCGCCATCTAGTTCCAAACTAAGCAAAGCTTGTACTATGGATACCAGACAACTGATATGAACACTTAAATAATCTTTTCAATACATTCGCTATCAATACGGTCTTCATGACATCGAAACTTGTGTTGTATTTTACTGTACTAGGTCTTTTTAGTTTACACCAATCACAAACGAGCATTCTGTTTGTAACGCATGCGTAAATCGCGGAAAGCAACCCGCTCGCCCCCCTAGTTCCCGCTATTTTTACATTTGAAGAATTATTTTCATTATTTTAATCGTAAATGTATTGAAAAACGTCATATGATGTTCGTACTCAGTAAGCTGGATATTATAGCCTTGGTTTATTATAAGCACTCGGCTTCCCCTCATGCCTATAAACACCTCGACTATAATATCCAGCTTACCGTACTTGCATCATAATGTACTATTACGATATTTACATATAGAGATAATTTTTTTTACACCCAGACACGGAACAAATAGACATGTTTATGCACACAAATATTTGACCCAGACGGGAATCGAACCCGCGACCCTCGGCTTCGCAGTTAGCGTCTCTAACCACTCGGCCAACCGGTCATCAATGGTGCACGTGTGAAGGGAGACCCTGAAACAACAAAGTACATACATAAAGAGGATGGTTTCATTCAGTCTGTAGCGAAAATTAATTCTACCTACACCATCATGATTCCCTGTACTGTAAATAAGAAAAGGATGAAACTTTGAATTGATGAAAACCTGTTCACATTTTTTGAAGGAGTCTTGGATTTGTATGAAAAACATGTTAATACTATTTTTACACGTATAGCAACAAAATCTACGCCCCTCTTCCAACCTCTAGATGTAACGTTTTTCTTGCCCTTAAAACAGCATTGGAAGTTGATACTAATAGAGTGAAAAAAACTGAAGGTAATGTTAAGTACATCTAAATTATTTAATATTAATATAAACTGAACGTATTATTATAGGTTTTGCAAGCAGGGACAAACAAAGATTACCTTATAACATGCAAGTTTTTTTATATTATACTATATATATAATTGAAAAGATTTAGCAATTTTAACTATGTAATACACAAAAATAATAATAATAATAATAAAAAATAAAACTAATCCAATAATCCACCCCTCGTCGCCCCCAACGCAAATGTGCCCATGACGCTCATCGCATTGCCGCGCTGAATTGCAATGGCAATTCTTTGCACCACGAAGGAACCGGAACGGGGGTCGAGTCCCCTTTCTTTTAGACGACGGCCTGTGCTCGCGACGAAACGTTTGGCTTCAATCCCCCAACAGCCAGCATCTTCCACCGCAAGAGGGACGAACAAGTATTTACTCTCCAGAGTAGAGTATTTGACTCACTTTCTGGCGGCTGCAGACTCCGCAGCGGCTCCGGCCGTTCCCACGGTACGACCAAGGTGAGAGGCGGCAAATGTGCTGACACACGTGGCGTCCCAAAGTAGACACCTACCTTTCTCCCACGGCACCAAAGTCATACCATCGGGCCTATATATAATTTGTATAAGTAGGTATCGAATAAAAAACATTAATATATTCAACGTTGCTCAAGCAAAGTTTTATAGAATATAGAGCTTGTTTTTCTTTTTTCCGATAATTATATTTTATGCAGTCAGGTTTTTACATTTTATTATATTTCCCTTTTTTTTTTTAAATTTTTACTTAAGTGTTTTACAGTCGAGATTTTTGTTTTAGTGAAATGTGAACTTTTACACAAAGCAATATTAGTTAAGTTTATTTGCTG
The DNA here is from genome assembly GCA_949709985.1 of Luffia ferchaultella. Taxonomy (NCBI): domain Eukaryota; kingdom Metazoa; phylum Arthropoda; class Insecta; order Lepidoptera; family Psychidae; genus Luffia; species Luffia ferchaultella. The sequence continues at coordinate 14,717,019 of OX453254.1, forward strand.
GCATGGTTTGAATCGTTTCAACACACCAGCGATAGTTTACAAGATTTGTGTGGGAAGGGCTTCTAGCGGCACCGGAAGAACTGAAATTTTCATACAAATCTCTTACGAGTCGCTAGCGAGTGTCGACATATTAAACCACATCAAACCAACTCAAAAGTTATAGAAAGCGTACTGTATGCGTATCATGTAGGTTGAAATTATGACGTATCTAGTAAAACTTGTATAAAGTTTAAAAATCTTGGCCCAAATACAAATACAAATACAATACGCATTTAAAATTGGTCCTAATTTGTGTTTTTGGTTAGGTAGGTACGCCATTCAAGTTTTCGATCAAAGTCACCAAAAATGAGATATTATTTTTAAAATGTTACATAGACTTTGTTATTAGAAATACAACTAGCATATTATTATTTTCATTGTGTTTGAGTTATATAACCACTGTACGTACATAATATCAACTACAAAGGAGTCGCGTTACATTTTCCCTATCTCGTGGTCCGGTCTGCAAATAATTATAGTTCTGACTTCCTTTGTTTAATTCTGCTCTTGTATTAATTAGATTGTACTCGGAAGGGGGTTCAAATAAAAATGTTATTAATGAAACTTTATACAATACTTGGGACTTATTTTAATTTTTTTTTTGAGTTTAAGTGTATGAAAACTAATTTAAATAAAATCTTGAATAGTAGGTAATGTTGTTTGAAGTTAGATAAAATTAATCGATAAAAAATTCTGGTAAGCTTTACAAATGTCGAACGCTCTTTTATATCACCGCACGTGATAGCCGACGATGAGTAGAATGGTGGAAACAAAGTGAATGTAACGTTTATTGTAGTGGAGAAAAATTAACAAATTGTGGAAATTGGTAGTGTTGACGAGACGAGAAAGAGGCGGTCAGGCGAAGAGGGTTTTAGCAGAGAGGCCAGGATCCCCGCCAACCGGTCCAATCGTCAGTCGTCGGAGCATCCCCACGGTGATACGGTAGCCGTGTGGCACATACCTCAATATTTTAATACGGAGTGATACTAAAAAAAAACATGTAAGATACTATTTTTAGTAAATATTATAATTTGGAAGGTGATGAAAAAATCACCCGATATGATAAGCTCTGTTTTCCGATAAACCTTCCAAACAATTTTCGTCTCAGTTGGCGATCGTGACACACAGTTGTTCTTCATGCACATATATGTACACATTGTTTTCAAAAGTTGTAAGCAGAGATACTTCGAATCTCAACTTTGTACGGTCCTTACATAACTCTTTCGCTTCATCATCATCAGCCCATTTTTGCCCCACTGCAGGGGCTTAGGCCTTCCCCAGGGTGAGGAGGGGGGCTTGGGGCTTAAGTCCACCACGCTGCTCCACTGCGGGTTGGGAACTGTAACGACCGCCATCTATTGACAGCGTCCGAGACCGACTGCTTAACGTGCCCTCCGAAGCACGGTGTCAGTGATATTGTGTACTTCAGTCAGAAAAACTCATTGGTACACGCCCGGATTCGAACCATGGCCCTATGGAGCCTTATGAATTTGAGACAGGTTCGTTGCGCTCTGGGCTATCGCTTCATCAATCATTGCAATAAAAGTATTGATTGAGCTGAGTTATGACAAGTTTCAAAATAAATATAAAAAGTAAGAAAATATTGAACTGAGTTATGATAAGTATACTATATGTTTGCTCTTTTGTAATTAATTAAATAAATAAAAACTCGCGTTCGCCTCGTGTTAAGATCGAACATAAAGTTTTGCTCGATATGTATAATCTCTTCATATCAACGAGGCGTTAACAACCGAGTTTTATAGATCGCAATCGACGTAGAATATTTGATAGTCAAAAAACAATCCGCGCAGTTTAATGTCGGACGAAGCGGATTATGGGTTGGGAGTCGAAGATTGCTCGTAAAAGTTTTAACGGTCGCACTAAATTACTATCGGGAGTGAATAAGTGTTTCGGCCTAGCGAAATTTATCCACGACCATCGAAAACATATGCCGAGTGAATAAATTTAACGCTAAATGATAAAATTATAATAACGATGTTTAATATTGAGATTAGAGACTATAATTTTACGCCAAGGACCTTTCAAAATTCACGTTTTAAAAATCCGTTTCTTTATGAACAAGTGCGAGTCGGTTTCGTGCACCGAGGTTTCCGTACAAACCTGTAGGTATATAAGTAAAAGTAAGCATGATTTTGTTACAGCTTTAAGGTTTTATAGATATGAGTATTTGATGTGAATTTCAATTTAATACCACTACGCGTTTATGAGGAAAGGGATAGTAAGTTTAAAATTATTAAAAATATTTTTATGATATGATGTAACTAAAAATTTATGATTTTCGCAATTTTTATTTATCTGTGCAATAAGACGTTGCTTCGTACCAAATATGAAGATTCTAAGTACTATGTAGGTTTTGATTCCCTTGCGAGTATATAAAATTTGCAGCATAAATCTTGCGGCTGTATCCTTGATTGCGTTGGCTTAGAAGTTTGATTTTTTCACAGCTCCAAGGGGCAGTAGACTTAAGTATTTGATATGAATTTCAGCTTGATACTTCCACGCGTATCTGAGAAAAAGGGTCATGACAGACAGACGGACAACAAAGTGATCCTATAAGGGGAACCCTTATTTTCCTTTTGAGGTTTGGAACACTAAAAAATTTGTATAAGTCTTCAGTTTTCTAATTACATTATTTATCAACCACGTATGTGAGCGAGGATTTCAAATCAGTTTTTTACTAATCCTATTAACTATTATGTAATGAAAAAAGCCTCTGGATAGGTCACCGAATAAGTCAAATCAGTCGTCTTAAAGAACCAAAGCTTAAGAGTATATTGTATGTAAGAGTATGTATATTTAGTAATAAAATAATAATATGTAATGCCTTTTTGGTTGGGCAGCGGGGGCCGAAGGGAGCCTCTTTGTGGTCAAAAGGGGAAGTGTGTAAACACGAATAACTCACGCGCGCCCACTAGTTAGTCAGTTACTAGTTAGCTGATTGTCCGCGACATTTTATGTGTCGCTCAGTTTTTCGCTCATCATTTAATTTCATGATGGTTTCATGTGATTTGGTAATCAATTACTATGCGGAGTACGATAGCATCAATATCAATATTGTGTTCACGGAATTATCATCTTTAAAATAATGCTAGCCCCTTAAAACTAAAGATTTTTGACGTCGCGCCACTATACAACATTCGAGATCGCACTCACCAAAGAACACTCACCTCTGTCTTGGTTGATTCGTCTCGGGTGTGAGCAAGCGCGAATCGCCCGAAGGACCTGATCTCAAAAGAGAATCAATTAAAGGTTACCTACTACAACTATAAATAAAGTAAATTTCTAAAAAAGCACACAAAGAATTTTAAAGAAACTTAATATCTGTTAGCCAATATCAAGGCAAATTACAATGTTTTTATTCATTTAAATCTTTAGAAGCACTTTCGAATTGACAGAGGCAGTCACCGGTTCAGACATCACATTTTTTTCAAATCAATAACTAACAACAAGTTTAAATTGTATTTGGCTAGAACAAAAAAAGAAAAAAATTGAGCGCACAGAGCTTATTGAACTAAACAAAAAGTTTCAAATATACAGGTGGTGTAAACTAGCTTTTGGCATTCCGCATTACTTGTTCACATCTTGCCCTTGTTGTGTCTCTTCTTCTAAATACTGCTGTCAGCTGTGTGCTTAGGTATTTGATGGTTTCCGTGAGCTTTATAGGAACTCCGTCTATTATTTGTACCCGTATGGCATTGTCTTTATCAATAGGGTCTTTAAGCAACATTTTAGTTTTTGTCGCATTTAGTCTTAAGCCCACTAATATTACAAGTTCTTTCAAATTTCTTATTATGCCTACAAGGACTGCAGTGTCGCCTACAAGGATATCGTCAGCGCAGGATAGAAACGTGCAGTGTTTCTAAATCTCAATTTTGAATGAATCACATTTATACATAAAACTACGAATTGACTAGAGCAATCTTCAGCGCTTACCATATAACCACTTTTCTTTTAGTTAGGTGGTGTATCTTTGGTAAATTTCAGTCCAGTTTCAGTCCGCGAGGTCCCCGCGTGCCAGTCTTCACCCCCACGAAAATGCGCTTGACAGTATCGATACTATGAAGTGATATTTCTGACTCTACTAATGATTAAATCAAATAGATGCTGTCAAATTTATTTACTCTGTACATTTTCACAACTCTCTATGATACGACTAGTTAAAGTTACTTTTGTATTTGTTTTTTATTGATTTTCTTTTATCGCAATATTGGTAGTGGCCATTTGATATTAACCTTGGGTATACAGAGAAACATCAAAGACATATTATTAGGATTGCTTTAATAATTCTTGTTCATGATGGAAAAAGTTAGAAGTAGGCGTGTAACGAACTTCGAGGATTAAGTAAGTTCGAGGCGATTTCAACACCACTCCGCATTACGAGACCCAAGAGGTGTAGAATTTTATATTAAACTTTTTTAATGCCACTGAAGATAGGCGCATATGCGAAGATAATATTTATTATATTTATTTAAAAGGAATTGGTCTTGGGAAATTTTCTCGAGTAATATATATATATTACCTAATAATAATAATAACTTATACATCACAACAACGTCTAGACCCCAAACTAATCGTTAGCTTGTGTTTTTAGGTACCAAACGAAGACACCACATGTATATATGTATGTTATAGTATAAATATATCTCGATATTGTTAAGCATTTAATAAGTAAACAGTTCATTATATCAAGCTCATTGATGAATAAAGATTGGCCCTCTCGTTAGAAAAGATGGTCGAAACATAATGCGAAAAACAATAAAGAAAATAAAATAAAAATAAAAAACAATTAAATGTATAATAAATATTTTTTAAGAATTGAATAACATTGATATTATCGATTTTTCGTTCTCGTCAAACAACCTGACCGGAAAGCTTATTCTGATTTTGTAGCGGTTATTTTTTATCTTAAATAACCCCAGGAATACTTTTTAATATAGATATATTAGAAAGTATTCCTGGGATTATTTAATAATTTTTCTTTTAATTTTTTTTTAATTTTCAAATTTTTCAGCCCACCATTTTTTACCTATAATTTTTATGGTCTCAGAGATTAAATTCCGAGTACACACAGATTACATTTGTAAAGATTTTTTTCTTTCCTCTCCAAACATTCTATAAATATCACGCACACTCTCATATGGGGTGTCGTTGTATAGCTCTTTTAAATTCCGTTGAGAACCTTAACTTATTATTTATATTTTGGAACGCAGTTAACACGAGCGGTAGGGATGGTGACAAATTATCATCCAGTTTCACGAATAACATAAACTCCCGTAATTTCCTGTAACTCCGCTTTTGTGTTGAAAAGCGGAGAAAATCTCTGTAATTTCCTAATTCAATTAGGACTTTTAATTAGAGCTGTTCTCTTTTGTACAGTACTTCGCTTCAAGCTTAGTCGAAGGATCTGTTGCAAGTTAATTTTACACATAAATTTTAAAATTCAATAACTTTCGACGCGACTGAAAGGGTGCATCCTGTTGAATATGTTTTTTTTTTTTTACATTAGTTTACTTTTATCATGAAAATGTTACTTTGTTGTTATCAGCAAAACAATTTAGTATTTGGACAAATAAAAAAGTCCATTTTCTTTCAGACTTCTAACTTTCAAGATTAATAAATTTTTTAAAAATATTTTTAGCAAATTTAATACATGTTACGGATTTTTCTCTAAATTTTTATTGTGTAATTTTGAAAAATAAATTCTCTTTATGTGATTGGAAGGGGCGTAATTTTACACATATTTACGTAAAATCATATAACATAGTGATTAAAAGAAAAGTGTTTTGGTTGTGTCGGTGTCACTGGTTAGAAAAAAAAAATATAAATCAAATGATAGACAAAATTCAAGCATGGACCACGTACCCACTGTTTTGAGGCTGCTTCACCAGCTTAAGTATCGAGACTGGTCATATAGAAGGTGTGGAATGTGGCAAAAAGCAGCGGAAAGCTGAGTAAAATGGTGGAAGCGGTAGAAAGTGGGATCATCTTGCTTTCTAACTTGCATCACAGGGGCATAACTTCCACTAGGCGGGTAATCACTTGTTGCTGTTCTTCGAAATCAATATTTTCATATTATATAAATATACTTTTCAGTATATTACATTTAATAAATTCAAACTTCAAGTTCAATATATTGTGGGTTAATAACGAACGCAACGTAACTACAGAAAGAAAATTTAAAACACTTTAGTTAAATTAAAATATAATGCCTTCTCTAACTATGTTTAGGTTTATAATATGACAACGACCGCTTAGCCTAGTGGATAGCGACCCTGTCCACGAAGCTGGAGGTCCCGGGTTTGAATCCCAGGTCGGGTCAGTATTTATATGATGAATATTGATACCGGTACCGGGTCTTGGTTGTTATATGTATGTGGTGTCTTCGCTTGGTACCCAAAACACAAGCTAATGCTTAGTTTAAGACCTAGACGTTGTTGTGATATAACTTATTATTATTAATAACGATATTGTTTTCGTATATTATGTAGATATTTAACGGGTTATAAGCTTTCAATACAAGATATTACCACAAACAGTCTAGTGCACCAGGGAATATACCTACATGGAAGTGAATTCTTGAAGGGCACTCTTAATAAGATTAAAAATTACACCAAATGGCAAAAAATCTTGGCGGTTAAGTTTTATGCTTGACGACCGCTTAGCCTAGTGGGTAGCGACCCTGCCTACGAAGCTAGAGGTCCCGGGTTCGAATCCCAGGTCGGGTCAGTATTAATATGATGAATATTGATACTGGTACCGGGTCTTGGTTGTTATATATATAAAAAAAAAAAATTTATATATGTATATATTATAAAAGAATATTTAAGTATGTATATCAGTTGTCTAGTAACCCATAACACAAGCATAATACTTGCTTACTTTGGGACTAGATGGCGCTGTGTGGGAAGTCCCATGTATTATTATGCTTACTTATTGGAATTATTAAGACAGCAGTCGGGGTTTACTTATCTTCAGATTTAATACTGGCTAAGCAAGATCTAGATGTTCAAAGCAAAATCCAGAAGTACAGTAGGCCTAACCACCTTATGTAAATCGTATATAACACACTGTGTACCTAGTACAGTGCCAACGCTGTGGGCGTAATTAAGTCGGTCCAATATTCGCAATCGACTTGTATTGGCTTACGGCCAGAGTATTAGTTATTCACGTAAATTGTCTGCCCTCGAGGCACAGTGATTAATATTTGGCTACCTATAACTGTGGGTCCAGTTTCTAATTGTAATTACGACCCAGTAAAGGGTCTTCATTGATTCAGAAGATATTTATGAACTTGGATTTTGCATTTAAATACGTAGAACAGATAGGGGCCATCCATAAAAGAAAGTAAACTTAACACGTTCACAGTTTTAGGGCAGGATCGTGATACTTCTCGACAAGTTTTTTTTTTTAAATTTAACGGCATAAACTATTTGATGGTGCTCTAAACATAAGCAAGTCACAAACTTTAATAAACTTTTCCATGAATATTCAGATATTATCATTGAAACAGCTTTGAGGTTAGATTGACCTCGTGGACGTATGAGTATGAAATGGTTTCAGGTTCATAAACCGTACAAGACGTACAAAGTATTTAATGTTTATTTTGAATTACAGCTTTGTTTACAGATTTACAAAAAAAAAGTTGCACTTGTTAACTTCTAAAAAAGCAGCAAGTTCATTTTCAAAGGTCATGCCTGTATAATATGGTGGTTTAAAGCAAACGTTTTTGTCTTCCGTCTTTCAATAATTTTCAATAAATGACAATTTTGTTTGTGAGATTTCACATTTTTCTTTCTGTCCGTTAATTTTTTCGTGTAATTTGTAATTTGTAGCCTTCGTTTTAAGTTTTCGTTTCAAAGTTGATTGAAAGTTTTCACTGATTGATTCTCAGATTGATTAGATTTGATTGATTTCAAGTTCTATTTTCCATACATATTTGGTACTTAGAAACAACCGTTTTATAAAAACACAGTCACTGAACCCAAGTTTACCATCAAAAAAACATCATCGCAGCGCTACTGGAGCCGTGATGCAAGAATGACCTCATGAACGTGAAGGTTGATCATATTTATGCAGTTATATGATCTCACAAACTGTGAAGGTGTTAAATGGAAAGAGAGTTGACAAAATGTGACAATGACTATCGGAACTCACAAGCTATGTGACGTCACATTTGAATACTGAAAAAAAATGATTCACTTGCACTCAAAAACAAAAGTTATAACTTAAAATGCTTATATGTAGTGTACGGTTCAATAGAACAAAAGGTCGCAGGTTCCGTTCCCGCCCCTTAGTGTAAAATATCTATATGTTATAAAGATTCTTTAATTAGGTATTTCAGTTGTTCCTAAAACACAAGCGAAATATTTGTTTAATTTGGGATTAGATGATGATTGAGATGTTTGAGATATTCCAAGTATTACTATTTTTTACAACTATAACAAATATAGAACACAATATAAAGACTTGACACCGACTTTTTAAATTAATTGTCGCCCATTAATGCCCTTTCCCTTAAAGTAAAAATATTATTTTAAATTTTTAGTTTCAAGTATTTAAAATACATTTTCTTTTGATTTTTTTTTTACAATAATGTTTATTTATAAAATTTGTAAAATGTTATTGTGTTATATTGCATAAATAACTGTAAGCCATGCTTATTGGCAACTAAAATAACATTCCGATTTATATTTTGCTCTTGTATTTGTATTTTAATTAATAAGATTGGCAATGAAGATGTTAATGGTTTCGCTGGCTGGTAACAAATATGTCAGTTATTGTTAAATACAAAAGGATAGATCTTGTTGGGAATGAAAAATTTTCATTGACATCGTTACGATCTCAAAACTTACAAAAACACTTGTTTTCCCGCAAGCACAAGTGCTGTCGCCGACCCTACAAAGTCCCTGGAGGTTGTACTTAAACTTTGAATTTTTGTAATGTACCTACATGTACAGTAAATTAGGTATTTTTGTTTTTATATTCTATCATCCGCAAATAGTGTTGCTGGCAAATATATAGAATTTTATCTCGATAGGAAAACTGTTTTAATCACTCTTCTCATTTTTTCTAGGCATAGTTAAGTTTTAATAAAAAACTCCCTCGATTAATTAAGTTGCGACAAACGGTATAGCGCAGAGGGGTATACAATCAGCACCCGCCGGCAAACACAATCATCAGTCGCCCGCACACTCCCACGCTAGCACGATACTGGTGGAATATCGGAATATAGTACTAAGTAATATTAAAAGAAAATGTGTTTTATTATTCGACGACCGATTGGCCGAGTGGTTAAAAATCCCGCTCGGGACACATATTTGTTTGCATGAACATGTTTATTTCGGTCCGGGTCTGGGTGTACATATTTATATATGTACGTATTATTGAACAAAAAAAAAAGTATGTATATCAGTTCTGTTGTGTTGTACTCATTATGCTTGCTTACTTTGGGACTAGATGGCGCTGTGTGAGGTGTCCCATGTATTATTATTTTCACACAAAGGTCTTATTATCAGAATTTGGATGGTAAAAGTCACCATGTAGTATATAAAATTATTAGAATAGCTTGTTTTATTTCCGAAAATGTATAACTACACTCCTGGGCAATGTTGGATGAATTCACGGTACCAAGTAACTACTGAGCGGAATTATCGGACTATCCTAATATCCTTCAGCAAGTGGCCGCCGTCGCTCGTATGTTTTAAATATCTGATGAGAGGCCTAAGTCCAACAATGGACGACCAGTCCGATTACTGAAATGATGAAGTTGATGACGATTAAACCCTGCTTTGGCGTCCTTTTAAACACACTCGACCTGATTTTTATTTGTTTTAATAACACGCACCTGTTAATCAAACAGAGTAATCCAATAATGTCAACAATATTTCAACGTCAGGTTCAGAACAGCTTTCAGTAATTTGATAAATGAAATGGTTACTGAAATTCAATTTTGAGTCGGCATCAAAACGAATTCTTAATAATGCCGCTTGACTGTGAACAATTTCTACTTATAATATTTCTGTATTTACCGAAGACATTATAGGAATAATGAAAAATGTGTTGACACAGCAATTTTGGATGCGATGACAGATTTTTCATTCGAAGGAAAATAATGTGTAATTATTGTGATTATTATTACGACCATTATGACCCACTGCAGAGGCTTAGGCCTTCCCTCAAGATGATGGTGCTTGGAGCTTAATCCACTACTCTGCTCTATTCCAGGCGCTGGATTTTAACGATCTTTAACTTTTAACAGGGACCGACGGCTTAACGTGCTCTCAGAAACCCCTGATTGGTTACATGCCTGTTTCTGGGATTCGAACCACGACCTTCTAAACAAAAAGTGGGCTCGACATCATGTAATTATTAAGTAGTACATTGTGAAAATCATTTCTCTCTCACTTTATTTCAAATTTCAAGGATTCAGTCCTTGAAACTTGACTGAAAGAGAGAGATTTTACTTAAAATTTCTCGAAGAAATTCTTTAGAGGTCATAGTACTTACCCTACTAGGTAAAATCAGAAATACGAAATCGAATTTAGTTACGAATAATTATCAATATCGTCTAACTTAAACTGGAGTCAGAATAGATTGTAAATATTATGGCGTAGCTCGCGTTGTTCTCTAATGGAAACTTAAGAGGTTATTCCAACCACGGAGGATTATTCCAACTTAGTGGTCATCGACATGGTTAGTCAGACAGCTTTATTTTATTCAATTTAACTTATACCTAGCCGTAATGCGTATTTTGGGCTCTGGGCTGTTAAATTTCATTAAACTGAATAATAGGTATCTTCTATGTACTGATCGCCACCACTCGGTCACAATTTATATTAGTATTAGTGAAATGAAGTGTTTACGCCACAGACTAGATAAAAAAGAGGAATCCGTTTCACATATAGTTCGATAGTGAATTAGCCTAAGACAGCTGATCTGTATGTAAACTCGACCCTCACACAGACAAAATGAATGTTAAATCCCACAAATCACTCACACATATATAGAACTATGTAAACTTATTAGATTTTAGTTTTCTTAAGAAGTTAATGTAAACTGATAGAATTTTAGTCTGGGTTTAACGTTGGCTTGTGCGATGTATACTATACTTATACAGTGCAGTGATGCGATCAGACGATCTCAGGGTCGTGGTCTGTCCGTGAGCTTCCAACCGCTGAAATCCATTTAAGAGGGGGACAAGGTTATTTAAATAACTAGGCGGTTGTCAGCTTTATACATGAGTATATTGACTAAATCTTATATTACTAGACACAAATTTTATCGTTAAGAGTCCACACAAAAAGGCGACGACAATGTTAACTAAACTACGAGACAAGAAAAAAAATAATTAATAGGTAATAATAAGCAAAACAAGTTTGACAAGATTAACCAAGTAAAACTAGAGACGGTAGCGCTTTCCAATGTAGCCTGGTGAAAAGTTATAAAATATTTACTCAGGCTTATGGGGGAAGGATGTAGGAACCTCATGCAGTAAATATTTTTTTAAGGAAATGAAAAAAAAATTATAAGGCTTATTAGTGGCTCGTCGTTCCGCTTCGCTTCACTTCTCAGCAGACCATAACCTAACCTATTTTTTTGAAATGATGGACCATCAACCTATCTTAGCCAGATTTCAAATTGATCATTTTTAAGAACACAATTTTCATCAGGCAACAATGGAAAGCCGACCGCTAAAGACTTACAGTTTCTATGTCCTCTAGGTAGGTACTAGGCACTCACGCGCGGCCAGAATTTTCGAACGACTGAATATCGAAACGAGTCATGGCCGTGGCATACGCATTTGAACTCAATAGTAATGGACATGGATTATTTGGTGACACACTCGTCGTTGAAGGTGCCGCCACGAGCATCTCACGTAGGGGCGGTGACCTGCCGGTTCGCATATCTGGCCAGGCCCGAAATTGAAGATGCTCGCCTTGGGTATCGCGTCACAAAGGGAAGTCTCTCTTCTTAACCTTGTCTGGGATCACCGAATAACATCGCTGAGACGTGTCCAACGGTATGGTCAAAATGGTGAGGTCGCGTCGGATGACGTGCGGTATTTCTGGCCCGGAGTGAACGGCCGGCGTTTCCAGTTGTGACCACCAAACGTATGGTTTAGTGATGATCGATCCAAAGCAGTGTGCGGCACATCGCGGCCCGGGGGGCGCTTTTGAAGCACCCTGGTTTCGCTCGCCGTGACTGACGCGGATCGTTCGGTCGATCGGGTGCCAAAAATTGACTCACTAGAAAGGTGGGCGGGGGTCCAGTGCGTCTCCAATCTTCATTTTGATTGGTCACCGCACGGCGGCGGTGGCGGCGGCGCGAGAGTTTCTGTACTCGTGCGCGATTGGCTGATTCCGACTGACTCCCGGTCAGTAACGGTCCTTAAAATCATATACCGCTACAATTGTGCTTTAATTTATATTAGATGCCTTGACCACGCCGCGCCGAGCTTAAGAGAACAAATGAGTCAAACTATTTTTTATTTTGATTTTATTTAATGATCGAAATATCGAAATTATTATCGAAAACATTAGCAGAAATCTAGAGAGAAGTTTAAAAATACTTGAATAGACTTCGATATAGGTACCTACGCGTTGGTGTGGAACGTCATTACGTCGTCGAAAGCGCCTTTGTGATGATGTTTTTCAACAAAGTAATAAATTGTAATAAATTCTCTCTTATGACGTATTTCAAGATATTTCAAGATCATTACATAACTATGAAATAAAGATATTTGATTTAATTTAATTCTTGTTTATTTAAAAACTAGTAGCATAAAAAGCACTTTAGTTTTAGAAAATTATATCATATATCTATTTATATTTTTTCACATTCATGAGTGCACTGCACCATAATACCTGATAGACTGACCGCAGTCTATGAATGAGCATTTATAAAAAATAGGGCTTTTCAGATCATGTTCGTTTTTTAGTCAACGGCTCTCGGACTATATAAGAACGATTTTTATTGAAACCAATTTTGTATTTATTTTCTGAGATGCGGCCCATTTACAGCCATATATACTACTAGGTGACGTTTATCGGCAACGACGAAATGACTTTTAGTTCCATTAAAACGGTCGAAAGTCTGTTTCCATGAAGGTGGCCGATTTCCATCGCCCGCTCCAATTCTAGGCCTGGCAGCGTCACGAATTTGCATCGGAATGTAATCAATTTGGTATCCGGTTCGTTTCTTTTGTTTGCTGAAATATAAATGGGGTTTTCGGACGAGAGAAAAAAAAATAAATCCTACCCTTAGGGGTATTTTCAATTAGCATTTAAAATTTCGATTGTCGGTCCTCTACGGTTATGTTTTATATAGACAACAAACAGTCGGTTAATTTGTATTCTATGCATATATATTTTCAAGTTATAGTGTAGAAAATTATCAAAAATTATTTGAGCAATATTACTTCAAAATTTAATTTCTTTATTGTCTATAGACAGTTGATATTTATTCAATATCATATTACCTACTATATTTTCATATTTTCACACTTGTGAAGCTCAAAAATCGTATTGCCTAGTTGAAATGCAAATAGGTAGTGATATTTATTTTCATAAACTACGAGTATTTTTCCCGCCATTTTATTCATACGATGACGTGTACGGTCGCCGTTTCTCAAATGGAGGAAATGAACCGCGGAGGGCTCAGGGCGAATTTTTCATCGAAAACAACTTTATCGCCGCCCAATATATCACTGATACCCTAATTCGATGTACGGCCAGACGTGATGGAACGGGGCTGCGTTTTCCGATGGATGGCCTAGTAGTTTTTTTCGCTGGAACGAATGGAAATGTACTGTAGGGAAATGTCGTTTTAAAGGTTTCGCTTAGTAAAACAAAATGAAAAAAAGGACTGACTGCGTGTCAGATATGTAATTATTTATTTTAAACAAAAATATTTTTATTCACTTAAACATTAATTGTATTTCAATGTCTGATTTATCTTTATCACTACAAATTATAAAACAAAGTCCCCCGTCGTGTCTGTCTGTCTGAACGCGATAAACTCAAAAACTACCGAACGGATTGGTATATGGTTGACACCAATGGATAGAGTAATTCAAGAAGAAGGTTTATGTATATAATTTATTAATTTTTGTATAAATTAGTTGAAACGTGACGATTATTGTTGAAAACGTCGGAAATAATGTAGCCGACCGAGAGCTTTCATCGAAAACGCTGCCTAATTAATCCCTTTGAGATATAACAAAATAATGTATGGAGGGAGGGAATTGTTCCTCTTTCAGCGATGGCATATGTCTATCTTTTATGGATAGTTTACTATACCTACCTATTTTTATGTTTAAAAAAAAAAGTGTCACATGATGAGGTGATTGGGAATAAATTTATACGGATACATTATTGTTCCTTATCAAATTAAATGCGTTATTTACCTTCAGCATTTCATGCACATCGTAACTGCCCTTTACATGAAACAATTTCAATCACTATCTTCGGAGTTATGGCGAAATAAAAACAGGGCGGCCGGGGGCCCCCGCCGACGCGGCTCGCGTGATATCAAAATATGCAGAAGTTATCAATATTGTTTAAAAAGAAATCACCGACTTATTTTTTTTTAATTCGACTTATTTTATTCTTATTTCGACTTATTTTATTCTTTAGTTTTTCAAATATTTACAGTATTATATTTACAATACTGTATTGTAAATACAATACATTAAAAATATTCAAAGTGGGATGAACTTACATTATATTGAAATCTAATTAAATGTAATCCACATGTTCGACGCAACAGGCTGATATGACACTAGACAGAAAAAAAAACACTACGCCTTATATGTAAAGCCGGGGCGGATCGCTAGTATTTATATAAAACACTGTGATCGGTACAATACAAACGGCGGCTATAATGTTACTATGTAGAGGTTAGACAATTACTTAACTGATTAAAATTATATTGACAAAAATACATAATAATGTCTACTCGTATACAGTACCTGTGTTTATTCTTTTTACCTGTTCATAAGTATTTTTTGGCATAAATTGTCATTTTAAATATATTTTTAAATCTTTATCTGCAAAATTTTTAAGTAGCAATAGGTAATTTTTTTTTTTGTTTCTTTCACTTTTTTATCTTTGGCAACTATCTTGTGTTCCAGATTGTTTTGCCAGTGTCATGTTGTACCTACTATATTACTTATTTGCATTCAAAAAGTTGTAAGTACTTAATGCTAAAAAAAAGGTTTATATTTTTGTTAAAATGAGCGTGCTCAGTTTCTTGCGTATTCCTCTGAGAGGAACCAGCACTTTGGAATGCGCCTTTGTGGTGACGTTCTTCCACAAAGTAATAAAATCACTCTTATGGAATATTTCAAGAAATAAAGATATTTGATTTTATTTCATTTAGAGTATCCGAGGGAACGTCATAGTACCTAGTTAATGGGAACAACAGAGATTTTGTACGTTAATGATATTAAACCAAATTAGGATAAAATTTTGGGATGAAAGACAGGGAGGTGAAAATTCGCATAAACCATTGCTTCGACTTTCTAAAGACGGGCTATTAACTGTAAATTAATTTCATGTTCGTTATTCAAGAGAATAATGTTGGAATGCGTGTGTATAAGTGTATCAATTCGAGCTTTTCCTGCTCTCCGCGCTAAACCTAGAAATAGTTAATCAACCGCAAAACTTGTAGAAAATTTTACACTATGTAATAACTTTTAACGACATGCGACGAATAGAAAGCGAAATATTGCAAATAACCTATTTTATGACGTTTGATATATTGGACAAGCGGACTGGAGATTTTGTACAGAAAAGTGTTTTTTTTTATTATTATTATTATAGTAATTCACTATCAGTAGAATAATAGATGGCCAGTAAATCATAAAATACGCTTCAATATATGTAATTATACTTCCTTACATTACGAAAATACAACAGGTGCCATAAATTATGCAAACGCGTATTTTCCCTCCTCGTATTCCTCCTATTTTATGATGTTAGTGACCCATTGCTTAAGTAGTGATTACTTTCCTCAGTGTATAGTTCAAATCAAACTTTATGACGGATCGGAATACAACGCCATAAGCATGCTTGCACAGGTTCAGTCATATGCCCCTCGCTCCACTGCGTCCCGCTACACCTAAAACTGGTTACTGCGACGCGACTTGTACCTATGTTCACATCCGGCATAAATGTTGATTGGAACTATACCAATCCGTCTTTAGAACATCAATCCTAATTAAATCTCTCCGGCTCTTATTCAGAAATTTACCATTTTTTTCTGTTTTTTTACTGGACTATAAAAAAAATTAATACCATTCAAATATTCGTTTCGTTATAGCCCGAGCGCAGTGAACCTGTTTCAAATCTATAAGGCCATGTGGGCGTAGTTCGAATCGGTGCGTGTACCAATGAGTTTTTTCTAATTTAAGTACATTAACTATCACTGACTCCGTGCCTCGGAGAGCACATTAAGCAGTCGATCCTGGTTGTTGTCAATAGATGGCGGTCGTTACAATCCGCCAACCCGCATTGGAGCATCGTGGTGGATTTAAGCTCTAAGTCCCTTCATCTTGAGGGGAGGCCTAAGCCCCTGCAATGGGGTATAAAAAAGGGCTGATGGAATGGAATGGGTGAAGCTAAGGCGATAAGTCAACGATGGAAAATTTATTCAGAGTATGCAGTTAATTCAAAGAAAACCACTTATACAGCATTAACCTTTAATACACTATTACAATATTTACTTTTCTACGACTATCTAACAACAATGTGCTATTATTTCTTCATATTACTCATCACTGCGAAAGCTTTGTATGACCAATTGATGAGCTGAAATTTAAAAAAAAATAGCATTCATTAGTTACTTTGGAATTCATCTCGAACTGTAATAACGAACTGTAATACGCAAGCTGTACAGTAGTCGAGAACAGTCTGTAAAGACCTGTAAAAGCCAAAACGGCTCTCAATAAATTACTTCTGCACAAAGCCTTAATAAAAGTTGTACCAGAGAGATAATTCCGTGTCCGTCTCTGATATAACTATTATTAAAGTATAAAAACATGGATAGGCAAGCTTAATGTCTTAACGTTAACTAATATAGTAGTCAAAGAGAAATTACAGTTTCAACATTAATAATAATAATAATAATAATAATATTAGGTCTTAACCTATGAAGTTGCCGGTCTTCAGTACTGGCCATTTAAAAAAAAAATGTGATTGAATTCTATGAATTCTTCTATGAATTCTAAATTCAAATTAATTAAAATATTAAATAAGAAAATATGTAATAATAATAATAATAAAGCGCATATTAAAACGTAGAAAGTACAAAATGACGACCGCTTAGCCTAGCGACCCTGCCTACGAAGCTGGAGGTCCCTGGTTCGAATACCAGGTCGGATCAGTATTATAATTATGATCAACATTGATACTGGTACCGGGTCTTGGTTGTTATATGTATGTGTTGTCTTTGCTTGGTACCCAAAATACAAGCTAATGCTTAGTTTGGGGTCTAGACGTTGTTGTGATGTATACGTCATTATTATTATTATTAATAATAATTTATTATTATTATTAATAATAATTTGATTAGGGTTGTCAAGGATAACGTAATTCGTCATTTTGGGGGTGTTCGCCATATCAGACTTGGAATGACTTCGTAACTTATCGTATTATACTCATCAAAACCTTTTCTTTTATACATATTACAAGGAGGTTGAGAAGAAGAAGAATACTTCGCTATCATGAAGTGTCTGCTATGTTGGATCTATCAAACTATTACATCAGACTATATTGTATTCTCATGAGTCCCAAAGCTAAATACAAAATTTCAGCATAACGTTGACCATTTTTGCGGTTACAGCGTCGTCTAGAAGGTTTTTTTTTTTATTTAGTGAGGGCCGAATCTGCATACAGACACCTGCGCACCCGACCTATCGCGCAGATAGTGCCGGGTTGGAATTTCTACACAGAAGTTGCAGCCCGACCGGCTAAACGACATCCTCAACTTATACTCCGGAGAATGTATTAGGGTTTGACATGAACAACGACCGGACGCACTGAGGATGCTTCGGTGTGTTAATCCCTTTGACGGGCGGTGTCTTAAGGGCGCCGTCTCGTAGGCGTATGACTAAAATGTCCAGAAGGGTCTACTTGGCGTTTTCTATTGGTTTAATGAAGAAAAAGGACACAGCGCGGAATAACTTCTCTTCTCCGCGCTGCTACCGGAGTGTAGGCCCATTTGGCCTGTCGCATACGGAAAACATACCGCATAACATTTTATGCGGTATATTTTCCGTATGCAATTATGCTGGTTTCATTCTATAATTCTCTATCTACAAGTTTTGCGAAGTTTCTACAGCGTACCAAAGACCAAGAAGCGTTCGAAAAATCGATTTTTAGATTTTTACTTCACAGAAACCATTATAAAAATAATCAAAAAAAGAAATCAATGCAGTACCAACAACAGCAGTAGTTATTTTTTTCCGTTGTTATTTAATCCGGCTGCAAATTCACGTTTCCCATATTCGTTTCCCGCATTTGCTCTCTGAACCGAAATAACCTAATGCGTGAAATCCATATTAAATACATAAACCACAGCAAACGTTCATTTCAATTCCGTTTGAAATATACATATCGAATTTATAGCATGAATTGGTTGTTTTGGTTCAGCAAACAAATCTGATAAAAGGATTCGGAAAATTAGCGCTTGCGGCCGACCTTGGACAAGATATAACTTTTTCGATTATTTAGACTATCGTTGTCGAGAAGTACTCAAAATAAAATGCATTCCAACTCACGCGATGGAGAAGTAGTGTACGATGAAGAAGTTACTTTCCATTTCATTTGTAAAAAAAAAAAACTTTTGACGATATGCTGACAAAAGTAGAACACGGCATCTTTGTTTATAAAAAATCATACAAATTTTACAAGGTCGCAGTTTAATTCTGGCGCGTAGAAGAGAACGTAACTTTTAGGATTTCGAAACCAAAAACGAAAAACGACGAAGAACGAAACGAAAGCGAACGAAATCGTGAAGTTTTAACATGTCTCTGAACCCTACAATGCACGTGGACACGACATTAATTAAGTTGGCAAGATTCCAAATTCCATTCCTATTATAGTATGTTTTGTAAATTTTAACTAGACGTTGAAAATTTGTAGTATTCAATTGCGATAGCTAGTAAGCTAGAAAGCTGCGATACTTCAACCTTTGTTTTGTTTTAAACCTAGAACCAATCAAAATATAACATAGTTCAATTACTAAACAGTATAATATAATAAACAGTTAATTTTTACAATAAATATTATTTATTAAAAGCAGTCCAATAAATAGAACGTTCAAATAACTAGCATTAACTTTTATATTGCGAAAGTAAAACCAAAACGAGATAGAGTTAGAGCTAAGAGTCGATAGTAAAGCCTCAATTGTGATATTTTAATTTAAACTGGTATTGGTAAATATTTTAATTGGCTCTGCTTTTGAATACATTTCAACAGAGATTTGTCTGATACTATTTTACCTTGTAAGCTTAGAATACAGAACAAGTTATTCTGAGCTTGTAAGAAACAAAAAATTTCATACATTTGTGTAAGTGTTCAGTGACAATATGAACAATTTGCCCGCCGTGACTTGTAAAGGGCGCTGGCATCTCTCCATTAAAATTTTTATGTAGACTTTGCAAGGCTCGTTCATTTCCACCCAATTACCATTGAAAGCTGCGTGCTTTATTTTATCGCTCTAAACAATGGAAAAATCATGAGTGGCATATTATGTAATCTCACTTTAAATTCACATTTGGTGGTAAACTCCAACAACCATTACCTGTTCGAAAGAAACAAAAAAAAAACATTATTGTCTGAAGTGATTCACGACGATTAGTCAATGACTTTTTAAAATAAAAAATAGCTATTTTTGACACTTATTGTAGGCGCTGTAAAAATAACGTAATATTCTATAGTTTCTATATTTACATTAGTTGTATGATGAAATGGAAAGAAACACACTGTGCAATATGAAAGTCCTATTGCTGAAAAGACAGACATAAATACACCATGTTCGGCTGACGACAGTCCAGTAGGTAATATTGAGCGCGGAGAACATATCGAACGAAACATATAGTTTTAAGTTTAGCAGGTGGTGCAGACTAACGGTTACCGGGGTAAAAATGCCACAACCCAGTCTATTTAAACGCTTGGTCACCCTACTGTTCAGATATTTAATAACTTGTTGAGACGTGATCAGCTGTTATATCTCGTCAGTTCGACGTTTTCTATTATCTTTTATCGTCGTCCATTGACCTTATCAGCTACTTCACAACTAGTTTGTCCAAGTTAATGATTTGCGAGACAGTCTCGTGGTATTCCATTGCGTTTGCAAATACTTCAATAAAAATATATTACTTTCATTTTGTAATGCTATATAAGTGTTTTGATCCGTCACCAGAAAAAATAAAAGTTACAAAGAAAATTAACTACAATTTTTTTTTTATCGTTAACCGTCGTATTTACCAGATGCTTACTTGAAACTTTTTGTTTAGTTCGATAAGTTTTGCGCAATCTATTCCTCTGGACTATGTTCAGCGGCAAACGGAATGTAGCTACATGCCGTTAACAGCCGACCGCCGCGCCAAAGTAAGCAGTGAAAAGTTAAGAAAACTGCCTCAATTTTTTTGTTGTCACTTTAGAGCGCAGTGTAGGTAATGTATCTAAAAATATTACTGAGAACAATTTTTTTGAGTCATAAATAGCAAATCTTGAAATTGACATCTATTTTGATTAAAAATGTAATATAGTAAAAGAACAAAAATTATAGATAATGCCATCATTCCTAATACTATACAACACATGTAGGCATAAGTACACGTTTGTTCCAATAAACAAAAATGTATTTGTTACCTATACGTGTTATATACAACATACTTTGTAAAAGATTTAATTTTTCCAAAGATCAAGTGTATCCGTCAAAAAAATATTGTATGTCAATCAATAATAATATCAATTACAATTTAATCCATTACAAATAAAAAGAATAACAGAAAAAGAAGCGATCACAAGACACTCAGAAGTCTCCTAATTCCTGTTGGGAGCGAACAGGAAACTTTTAATTTCCACTTTTGTTTTCGGATACACAGCTTCTGGGACCGAATTAAACGTTTTAGGGGAACGAAAAAGTTTCAAGGCCTTTAGGGCGATCATTAAACGAAACAAGTCGACGGATTGAGCCATCGCTATTCCGAGCTTCAGAAATTCTGATAAAATTCGGTCGATTCGGAAACCAAATGGTTAAAAAAACTTTTACAGAAATACTATTATACAATTGAAAAATATCTTGATGACAGGTTTGCAATAAAATATGCTCTTCACTAAATAACATGAATAATTAAAGTAAATCAAAACTAATGTTTAACGCCCCTTTTCTTTTTACAACTTCGCTGCGGGAACGATTTTTTAAGACTTCTCCCTGGTGCGTTACGGGGTTTTCATGACCCGTAAGCTTTTGGAAATAAATTTAAGAGTTTTTAGTGCTAAAATCCTGTCAGGTAATGAAAATAAAGTATATACAACTGACAGCGTTTGAGGATATTACTTTTACTTTAGAAGTTATAAGCGAAATAAGAAACGATATTATTTCAACCACGTAACGCACTGATTTTAGGGTACAAAACGTCGTAAAGTAGTGATGGGAACTGAAAAATTGATATTTTGAAAAAACGTAGTTTAATAAAAGATTAAAAAATAGCCAAATTGTACTCCAACACTTTGATGTTAGTTTTTAATTTAAAAACCGCATCAAAATCGGTTCATCTAAACGCGAGACAATCGCGGACAATCAAACATATCTACATACAAACATACAGGTCAAACTGAGAACCTCCGTTTTTTGAAATCAATTAATAATTAAATATTTTTAAAACGAAATTTCGAAAAGACAGAACCAGGTTGTAATCTAAACAAACTTAAGTGTAAAAAAACGGAAAAAAAAATAATGACGAACGTCTTTTTTCTATTTTGCTGTAATCAATGGGTGCCAAATAAGAAATTTCCTCATATCTAATATAATATGAACTTACAACTAAATAGGGATTTTCGGGAATCCTACATATCTGTACTCATCGTTCGTAACAATATTATGATACACTATCAGCGCAGCGTTCGAATTAAAACACTGTCAAATGGCATAGCCATGTTAACTTAGTAAAGAATCACAGTACTAGACGCCTACACAATTCGGTCGTTTATATTTTCAATCTCCTAGGGTGAGTATAAGCGACTAAATTGTGTAGGCGCCTAATACTGTAACCCTTTGCTAAGTTAAATGGCTATACGATCTGTTAGCGTTATAATTCGAACTTATGTCTAGACTAGGCGCTGACACATTCGTAACTCAGCTGTGGTATAACCATGGATAATCGAAACTCATTCGAGATTCGACGAGAGAGACTCGAGATTCATTACGTTATAATGCGTTACAAAGCCAGAACAGCAATCACAAATTACGCTGCATTCCTTGTATATTATGATGACTGGATAATCCGTTCTCTACAGCTAGTAAACAATCGTAAATGATGAATCAAGCTAGTGACGACCGCTTAGCCTAGTGGGTAGCGACCCTGCCTACGAAGCTGGAGGTCCCGGGTTCGAATCCCAGGTCGGATCAGTCTTCGCAAATATATTTATATACTAGATATTTAAGTATGTATATCAGTTGTCTAGTAACCCATAACACAAGCATAATACTTGTTTACTTAGGGACTAGATGGCTCTGTGTGGGAACTCCCATGTAATATTGTATTGTTGTATTGTAATATTTAAAAAAACACTTTTCTCAATTCTTACGTAAAGTTTACGTGCATCAAAATAATTACATCTAAGTACACAAAGTACGTATATGTAGTATTTTTTTTTTACCTTCCATATAAGCTCGTTGCCGAACCAACAAATTATGAACACTTCAGTAAGCATGCAAGTCAAGTAAACAGCCATCCAAGAGATCTGCAAAGCATGGCTTGTTGGATTTTCGATCTGGATTTTGTCATAAAAAAAATGATCATGCTTTATAAATTGTACATATTCTTATTCTTATTAGACTGATGTAGTACCTAGTTTATGTACAGTTTGGTAATTACTATAATAAACTCTTGTTCTATGTTCTATCAAGGAGTTAAAGTAATTGCAATTTCTTGTCGGAGGTATTTATCTTATAACCGAATAAGGGAAGAGAATCAAGTGATCTGAAACACAATAAGTTTTATACATATAAAAGTCTTAAGTCTGTATATGAAAAACTTGTTAATATATTTCTCGACATAAGCTCCAATTACTTTTAGAGGTGACACTTCAAACAAATAAAGCTATGTCTGCGTGGTTTACACATTCGTATTATTTAAGCCGTGTTCGTGTTGTACTGATCGGCGACGATTTCTGCGAATAATTAGATTTGTATTATTTTGACTTTCACACAAATCGTATTAGTGCATACTTATTGCACCTAAAGTATAGGTTTTTTGGCTTAAATAAAGTTTCCTTTTTTATTTTCGTCGCCTTTTTTCCCACAGAGGATTGAGTTTTCTTTTCATATTTCCAATACTTTGTTCACCGTCCATCCCTTGCCCTTGCAAGACTAAATTGAGAAACCCGTGATCACCCATTAATATGTTCTATTAAAAGTGTAACATTTAACAATTTTGTGTTCACCTATAACCTAAGCCCTATCTAACAATACTGATTTTTCCACACCGCCATTTGTAAAATAATTCGTAGTAAAAAATCACACTTCTTTACACACTATTAAGCCAGTAATATACAAATACATGTATGATAATCCGCTTAGTGAATAATGTATGTAACGTTCGAATTACGACGACCGCTTAGCCTAGTGGGCAGCGACCCTGCCTGCGAAGCTGGAGGTCCCGGTTTCGAATCCCAGGTCGGGTCAGTATTTATATGATGAATATCGATACTGGTACCGGGTCATGGTTGTTATATGTATATGGCGTCTTTGCTTGGTACCCAAAACACAAGCTAATGCTTAGTTTGGAGCCTAGACGTTGTAGTCATGATGTATACGTTATTATTATACGTTATTACGAATTTCTCTGCGGGTTATTTACGGACATACGGACTTTCACTCTTTTTGCCCTTTTAAGGGTTATTTAAAAAAAATCTCCAATTTACATGTGTGATCATTTGATTAGCACATTATCAAAGTAAGGTATCAAATTAACATGAATTTTATTTATAATTTTTCGTAAAAATTTTAAGACCCCTTTTCACGCTACGTTAATTCGATTACTTGTAATTTTTGCAGTTTATGCACACCCATGGTCCGAGTCCTGCACAACGGAGCTTATTTTTCTGTACCATCAGCTTCTAAAAGAAAAAAACACCCGTAGAACTTTAACATATAGGTTATATTTCACCAAAAACATTGAAACGTGTCATTTTGTACAAATTTCGTTCCTTTTTTTACCTCCTTAAAGTTTAAACTTCCGAACATCTTGAAGTACGACTTCCTTGATTTTAACTAGAAGGCCGAATACCAATGTTTATGGCTTTAGCCTTAGAAATGACATAATTCCCGCACAAACTTTTATCTACTATTTTATTTATAAGCGATAAATTTCCAAAAAATCCCAACCTTAATTCTTAACGGAAAAACTAAATACCAACCTTCAGGCACGTATTAGTTTCAAAAAATATGAATTTTCATACGAATTTAAATCACCTATTTATTTATACCCCTTTAGGAGTAAGATTTGGTTGAATACTTTTTCAGTGTGTGCTTGCGTCAAAGACGAAATCTACTGTTCACACTATCACAAATTCCTGACTTGTGGGAAGGGAATCGAACCTTGTGGCATAGTAACTCGCCGACATTTTAATTTTTTTTTGCGTTTTATTGTGATGTGATGATTTAGTACGGAAATAATCAATTATTTTTCTCATGCTACTAGTTGTATCGTATTCTAATAAATAGTTAATTCTACCTATGCACTATTATTTGAATGCAATAAAATATGTCATCATCATCATCATCAGCCCGTGTCCTCCACTGCGGGATATAGGCCTCACCCAAGGCTCGCCACCACACACAGTTTTTTCATTCAATTACCCCCGGTATGGTTTATAAATAATTGAATATGAAACGTAAGTTGGTGGTGTCAAAATCAGTAAACTTTTAAATCTCAATGTATTAAACTTACGGACAAAAATTGTACGCCGACCAGACATAATACCATGGCGCTTAACATAAACTGCACGGCAGAGCTTAAACTAAAAGTGTTTTCTATCATGGACACGTATCTGAAAATAGAAATTAATAGAATCATTACATTTCAAATATTTATATCAAAATTATAGAATTATGTAATAAGTAACTAAGTTTTTATTCAATACATTTCAGAGTACGCTCGTTAATTAATAAAATTTAAGTAATTTTTCGAGCAGATACGAGATCGATGAATATTGAATTGCGCAGTGTTAACTTTAAAGGGAAGAAATTCTGTATAAAATGAATAATAATAGTGTCAATAAACTGCCAAAATCGGTCAATCATCAGCATTTACATGACACAAGTTGAAAAGAACGTCTATTGAAAAAAAATACTTTTAAATGAAATTTTTATGTCGTGATAGCCCAGAGCGCAACGAACCTGTCTGAAATTTATAAGTCCCCATAGGGCCATGGTTCGAATCCGGGCGTGTATCAATGAGTTTTTCTGACTTAAGTACACAAAATCACTGACACCGTGCTTCGGAGGGCACGTTAAGCAGTCGGTCCCGGACGCTGTCAATAAATAGATGGCGGTCGTTACAGTTCCCAACCCGCAGTGGAGCAGCGTGGTGGACTTAAGCTTCTAGCCCCCCTCCTCACCCTGTGGGAGGCCTAAACCCCTGCAGTAGGGTAAAAATGGGCTGATGATGATAAATGAAATTTTTACTAGAAAGAGGCGTTTTATTTTGTGAAAATTTTATTCTGCTTGCTCTACTCCTAGAAATGGCATCGTGATGACACATACTAAAGTATGTTTGTATCTAATTAAATGCGGTCGTTTTATTAATATCGGTTTTGTGTTTTTTTGGTTATAAACGTTCAAACAAAATAAATACGAATTTAAACGAACAAGAAAATTGCATGCAAAGTCTAGGTTTACGGACGACAAAATTATACAATTGCAGTTGTATGATAGTAATATATATACCTTATTATACTGTTGTGGTGTATAATGCAGTCCCTTAACAGGGATTTTGTCCAGAAATCGTCTTCAATGCCCACAATGTCATTCCTTTCTTTACGCCTTTTGGCTACAGTTTCGACATTTTCCAAATTATACACCAGTATATCTATTTGTCCGACTGCAAAATTTTACTATATTATTGTAAATATTATAAGTAATAAATTATAAGGAAAAAAATTTTAATGTCTGTTGGTGCAAATTTTTCAAATTGCGACATCTTTTACATTAAATTCCCAAAGTAACTGACATATTTAATTGAAGGAGGATTATTAATTAATATTTCCTTGCCAAAATTGCTTCCCAAATATAACTTTATGTAACGTTATCTATATGGGATATATAGACACCATAGCGAAATTTTGTAGGCCTTGTTGACATATAAAATTTGGTAGTATATTATTTTTGCATATTATATAAGATTTAGCCAGCGCTGTAATGTAAATGTAAGCGCACGAAAATATTTTTTTCACGGCTTGATTAGAAAATATTGATATTTCTGTGCTTTCTATAAATATAAATATAATTGCACGTATTATACTTCCGCAAGGAATTGTTTTAATGATAATGAAAACCGCTGCGTAGTTTAAAAAACTAAAAGCATAAACAGACAGACGTGGCTAGCCACTTTGCTCTATACTATTGACGACCGGTCAGTTTAGTGGGTAGCGACCCTGTCTACGAAGCTGGAAGTCTCGGGTTCGAATGCCAGGTCGGGTCAGTATTTATATGATGAATATTGATACTGGTACCGGATCTTGGTTGTTATATGTATGTGGTGTCTTTGCTTGGTACCCAAAACACAAGCTAATGCTTAGTTCGGAGCCTAGACGTAACGTCATGTATACGTTATTATTATTAATATTATTATTATTATTATTATTCAGAGAAAAGGATAAATTATAAACTCACTTGCTGATGCGATGAAAGATGCCAGAATTGTGTCCATGACTCCGTCTATGATACACGTCGCTGGCTTATAATAAATCTAGAATTTGTCAATTTGGTGCAATATTATCTGTTATTTTATGTCAGTGTGAATGCATTATAACATTTATTAAAACAAAAATAAAACTGTGAAACCTTTACACGTATTAAATTTCTAATGAATTCAATAATTCTTATAAGAACTTAAGATTTATATTTTAATCTAATAAAAATATTATAATTCAGTACTTAAAATTTGTCACGTTTTGAATTTCATCAACTTAGAATTTCGTAGCGTGTAAGGAATCTCACCTTACAATCAGTAAATACCCCAAAAACTTGTATTATGTCGTTCAAAATAACTTTATTTGAAAATTTTTGTTCTGAGCTACTTCTTGGAGATTAAAAAAAATATTTTTTTATCACACGATTGTAAAGTTGGAAGAGACATAGATTGTTAAAGGTTTTAAAAGCTCATATCTCGGGAAACATCTAAATAAAAAAGTCACTTCAGTATCTTTCAAGATCTCTCCAAGGATGACCCACACGATGGGGCACCCAAAATATATTATTCAGAGTTATCTCTGAATAATGTAGTTCTTATATTTTGGCTGACCGAATGACCGAGTGGTTAGACACCATAATTGCGGAGTAAAGGGTCACGGGTTCGATTCCCGCCCAGGACAAATATTTGTGTGCATGAACATATCTATTTGTTCCGTGCCTGTGTGTAAAAAGTATCTATATATATATATGTGTATTTTAAAAAAAAATTTTTAGCAGGTATGTATACCAGTGTATACAGTTGTCTAGCACCTTATAATACTTACTTCTTTTGGGACTAGATGGCGCTGTGTGGGATATCCCAGGTATTATTATTATAATGAAATTACAAGGGTTCCGTAGCTGACTAGTGAAAAGTATTTATTATTGTTCCAAAATCGAAATTCTTCTGTAGTTCCTCTTGGATTTCTTGGGTTACAGGTCCGTATCGATTTTCTGACAGCACCCCAATCAGTGCCCCGATTACGAGGTATTATTTAGGTAAAGGCGTGTGAACTTACGTGATGGACATATAGGATCTCATAAGCCGGGGACTCGTAAACGTTGAAGAACGGGTATTCGACGTTCGTGGGCAGGATTTCGAAATTCTCAGCTAACGGCATTATTATACCGACTGTAAAAAATATATATATATAAAAATTTCAAATTGTCCTGTTTATCAAAATTGATAGAAATAATAATAATAACCTCTTAATATATGTAATTTCTTCTTTTGATTAATTTTGATTTTGATGATTTTGATGAATTTGCCAGATTTTTAAGAAAATTCATCTGATGTTGAAATCGTCCCTATGACGTCGTCTGGACAGTTAAGCTTATTCCACTTGCTTTTCAGAGTAAAAATTAAAAGGCAAAAGTACAAAATATTTATGTTAGTCACTATATCAAAGGAAACTGTAATCCTCATGAATGGATCCAAATATTATATACTTCTTATTTATGTACAGATAAAGCAAACAATAAACGTTTGTCCAGATGACGTCACAGGGACATTATATTAAATAAATTTTAGTAAAAAATGATAATTAAATAAATGTAAACTAATTTTTGTTTTTGAGAGAAACGTATAGAATGGTCTAGCGTAAAAAAATAATAAAAATGATATTATTAGTACTAATTAGTTTCTTACGATTGTTTTTTTTGAGAATCATCTTTTTTATTCACACCAACCAAAGTAATACACATTCAATGGATTTCCGTTTGTTATAAAAATACGATATATTTTGAAATATTTTTTGAATACATTGATAAATGTAAAATCTCACCAGAAACAGCGAAGACGCACATGGTAGAGTAGTACGCCATAATCGATCGAGCTGTATTGATGCTTCTGCGAATGATCTTCTTGTGTTCATATTCTCGAGGTCTGAACTCCTCGCGATGAAGGTATTCCAGGAGAGCCAATACTTTGTCCTTGTTTACCCAGAACACCGCTAACTTAACGTAAGTATATATTTCGCTAAGGAACAGGTACAGTCTACAAAAAATATGATAAAATATAATCATATATGGCATGCGAGCTGAGCTGGGTTGTAAGTTTTAGTGTAACGCTGTTTTTTAATAAGATGTATTTTCGATTTTTTTTTCATAAAGTACGACAATCTATATGTTGGTATAACGATAAGTTAGTTGCTTAGTCAGAAGGTAGTTGGTTAGACGCTTATAAAAAAAACTCACTTTTTTAGATTTAAAGCCCTTACCTATAAAGTCAATTCAAATACGAATTAGATTTTCTTGGAATTAAAAAAAATATAAAAAGAGCATTTGGAGTGAAAATATAATAAACATTTTGTTTGTAAATTCATATTACAACAAAGTTTTATTCAATACTAACTTTCCGCTCTGCGGTGTTTTCCGCGTGTGTTACATTTGTACCAGAACAGGTCAGGGTCACGACGTTCCAAGATATTGTTGGACTTCCGAAATAATTTTGAAATTTTAGAGACTACTGTTTTAGGTAATACATTTTATTTATTGTTTTTTGTTGTGATTTTAATTTTTTTTATTAAATTACTTTTTAATCGTCAATAAACCTTGCCTAGCGGTATAGGCTGATCAGGATGAGAAATCTCTTTTGAAGAAATATCTGCTACAGCACCCACTGGTGGCTTACAACTAATTAAAAGTCTAAGAACCTCGTCTGCGATGATAATATGAAGCTGTTTAAAAAAAAAAAAATTGTAGTGCACCCTGATGGTTCGTAACCGCAGACTTTGTCTTAGAATCGGGTCTTGCATGGATTATAAGTGCCTATGTATTAACGCAAAAAACCAGATTGAGATTGGCTCAATCGATTTAGAGAAACGTATCCATTGCGGCGTTTTCCAGTGCCTTATAACCGTTAAACTTGTCTAAAAATCTGATCTAAAATGGTACTTATGTAATACGAAAAACCACATCGAAATCGGCCAAGTTGTTCAAGAAAACACATCTATTACCGTGTCCTCTGATGACCTATTAAGTAAAACCTGTAAAAGGATCTGCTCTAAGGTGATATTTATGCATGAAAAAGAAAAGCGAACGCGTAGAACACGAACACAAAAACATAGATTTTTATGTATAGGTAATACGAGTATTAAGGGTTTATTAGACGTTTACAAAGCAAAAAACAATTGTTTTGTACCCTTCAGCGATGTCGCCGATGTTGTCACGCCTTTTCAGCAAATACACAATTTCTCCACCGCATGGCAGAAAACATACCAACCATAAAACGAGTGCGCAATATATTAATTGTATCCAAAACAATATACTGCCCACAGAATAAAAATTGTACCAAAGACCATAGAATTTGAGACAGTAAATGTGAATGGAGTGGTATAATTTTGGATTTAAATTCAGATCGTCCCATGAAATAAAGCAGCCGTAAGGCAATATCGGTTTTAAAAATTTCAATATATTTTTAGCGAGCGTATTCATGATTTTTACGATTATGAAAATTCCTTTTTACAAACCAAACGTTTCAGAAAGGTTTCATCGCGTTAACTTCAGAAGAAAAATGCGAAATATTAATGGAAAAGGTTTAAGTACCTCTTTTGTGGCATACGAATGATTCAGACATTTAAGGCGAAGTGTAGAAAAATTAATTTCTTGTATTTGTTTACCGATTATATGAGCTCTAAAAAAATATTTTATTTTTATATTTTAACAAACACGAAGAAATAAATGATTTAATAAAATAAATTCATGAATCGAAAAAATTTAAATAAACCGCTTTTTATAGCTAATGAAATTAAAGTATATGTCACATAATAAACTGAAAATTTGCTCCATTTAAAAAATGATACCTTTTTTACCTTTAAAAAGTTTCCAACCGATACTTGACATGGCTTTTTTCTCATTGATTAATCTAAAAAGTTTATTGCGGTAAAAAAACTGCAACAATAAAAGACACAAACCGTTTTAACGTTTTTGACAAATTCTAGACGTTTTTCTAGAATTTTAGTATTTAACGTTTCTACAATCTTAATTGTAATTTTATATCGATGTTGTAGAATTAAACAAAAGTAAACTTCATGGTACTTAAAATATTAAAAATATATCTTTGCTGTGAGCCTGCTTGTGTGCCTGTTTACTTTTTGCTCAAACACATTTACTACAATATTTCACATTTATCAAAATTTAAATATGAATTAGATAAAATCTGACAAAAAGTCATTTCCAATTAGGTAATCTAATAAATATTTTGGTTCAGTTTTTACTTCTCCCTCAACTCAAATTTAAATGAATTTGGAATATTAATGCCATATTTTATTTTAACAAATATTAAGTTAATATCATTTGTAAAAGCAAAGGGTTATATTTTATTGGCCTTAAGAGATAAGCTCATTTAAAATGTCAACACAAACAATTATAATAATTACCGTACATAATTATGTTTGTAATACAAACGATATTCAAAAGATAGAGCTTAATTGCGTTTTAAAACAGCTTTCTAGTAATTAACAATTTCCCAGTTGATTGTAGTAATAATTACACTGAAATACAAGGCTACCTTTTAATCAAACTTTGATTAATTAATAACATATCGATGTGAATCAAAATAAAACTCGAACAATTCTGATAATTATTTTTCAATTTTACTTATGTTCAGAAATTATTTCGATATATTTTTTCGTAATAGATGTTTTGCTAATATATTCATTTAATACTTACAATAGTTTTTTTATAATAATAATACCTCTATTCATAATTTTAATTTTTACCACATGATTTCCTTTATCATTCAATTCGTAAATAAGTTATTTTAATACACTTATTTTACAGATATAAAAGACGTTCGCCACCATCTGTAGCCGCTCGATTGACTGATTACCATCAAACTTTAATCAACCAGAAGTAAGAAACTACGCGTAGGTGGGTAGGTAGTTTATTTTATAATCTTATAATCTCAATAAGTAGGGTATCCTAAAATTATCCCTAAATTCATAAAAAATGTTCTTTCAAACACCAAACAGTTTTAATTTTGGTTTTCAAGTAATAATTTTCAAGTAATTTATGTATGTGTCAGTACCTAGGTAAATTTTGTTGCGTAAACACGTAAATATAGCAAAGATCAAAATGGCGTCCAAAACACTATCAGCTGTTTCATCTGTTTTATGGTTTCATTTTCGACCGGTGCGCGCTATGGCGCTGTGATGTCGTCGGGTCGATTGGGTCGATTCCATGCGTCGTCGTCGATCACATCGCGCTACATTTAGAGGTTGCCGCTTAGTCCATCTGTGATCTTAGCTGCTCTCAGCTGATCTTAGCACAGGAGACGCGACGTTGTCGCTTCGTATCGACTTCCTTCCTAATAATTTTAATTTTAACAACACTTTTGCAGGTGTGTACAGTTTGACAAATAATAAGTAGTACGTTACCACGTTATTTTACGTATACTTACCTATCTGCTTCTATAAATACTTTACCTATATCACTAGCAGAATTGATTCTGTACATTTTTAGGCTAGGTTTTTGCTAAAGACAATTACCTATTGTTTTACTAATGTGCGTCCGTTTGTACATTTTTCAGAAATATGGAATTAGCTACGAATTATTACTTTATTTTTAAACGACTTCAAAAAAGAAGGAGGTTACTCAATTCGACCGTATATATGTTTTTATTAATTTTTTATTTTTTTAGTAACTAGGTAGGTACACGGCGTAAGTGGTACCTACATGGTACCTATTGCAAATATATATTTTTATTAGGGGTGTCTCTGTTTGAAGGTACACTAAAAATAACGTAAGTATGTATTTATTGTAAAAATTTGATCTTTCGCTGTTCATAGGTGCCTATCATTTTTTGAGCGCAACCTAGTGTAGTGTATGTACCTACTATGTTAACGTACATTTTATTTCATATAATTATTGAATTCACTGTACCTACTGTTACGACACTCTGACCTTGATTACGCAATTTGTAACTTCATAGGCAAGTTATGGCACTCTCCTCACACGTGAGTTAGAAGAGTGCTACCCTATGTGCGATGCGAACCTCAGAATGACCAGTGTGAATCAGGAGCCGAAGCGATTAGATAGACCAAGAGCCCAGAACGGATTATTTGGATTTTCTTTAGGAATGCTTCGTTTACCTTTCGGGAAACAAAAATCCCATCCACGAAATTTGGAAAATAAACAAAAAATATATTTTATTACGAAGATTTAACAGAACTAGTTCAAACTAAAATAGCGTAGGTAGGTACCTACTCTACCGCGCGCATGTTATCTGACATTTTAGTAAGTATGGTAAGTTTAGGTAGTAAGTATTTTAGACAGTGTGGGATTTGGCATTATTTGCGGTCATCCCTTTTTATGTATTTTTTGGAAAGATAACACTCAAACGAAACTTATATTAAGACTCTGTTGGCATTTTCTGTTATAGTTTTAGAGATATTGAGAAAATCCAGAAAAATCCATAGAAACCATTAAATGACAATATCTTCTTTTCTGAAATTGTTTTTTTTTTTTTTAATTTTTCATGGTATGATAGGAACCAACTAAACGGATTAATAACTTCATAAAAAATTAAACGATCACGCTCTTCTAGGCGACAGCAATTTTTTTGAGAGTACGTAATAATTTTTTCTGGTGAATATTTTCACGGTCGCATTCATTTTTAATGCTTGTACCTATGTTAATTTCAGTAATAAGTAATACCACAAAAAAAATCGGATGCAACAACCACAGGATCTCGGAAATATTTAATTATAAGTTTTAAGTTAGGGTTGTCAATCAGTGTAATCACAAGCTAAAAAATACTATCTTAGCTACTTTATATC
This sequence comes from Luffia ferchaultella, assembly GCA_949709985.1. Lineage (NCBI taxonomy): Eukaryota > Metazoa > Arthropoda > Insecta > Lepidoptera > Psychidae > Luffia > Luffia ferchaultella. The sequence continues at coordinate 14,751,044 of OX453254.1, forward strand.
AACGATTTAAGCTTAATAACGACATAAATAGTTGGTTCTGACAGTTACCTGCTGACAGTTTATGAATTATTCTGATTATAAGATTGTATCAATATTTCGTCTGTTGTTAGCGCGACTTCATCAGCTTCCATACTATTGGATTCCGATGGGCGTTAATTAACATTTTCCGTTGTCCCTCTTAAGAGACGCAGACCTTTTATTCAGTAAAGGTAACGTTTTCTTTTGTTCTTGACTTGTACCAAGTGTCAATAATGTAAGATAAGGATCGGACGATTCTAGTGCACGGTGAAATAATTCTATGATGATCGTTTTTCGATCTAATTTCCATGTATGTTGCTGTCGATCATAACGCCAGTACTTGTTCCTAGACTTATCTGCTTGCTCGGACAACATACCTATTGGTATTGCGCTACACTCTATAGTTTTCCGACTTATTTATCATTTTTTATTTATTTCCATGGATTATGGACTGGACCGTGGATTTTATGTAGAGTGAGGTATATATAAAATCAGTTATATGTTGCACATACTTTGCAGCAACAGATTTAGCTGGCTGACTTTAGGTAGCTAAGGTAGTATTTTTTAGACGCACATTAATGGTGGGCAGCCTAGTAATACAAAGAAGAATAATGGTATTAAACAGAAGTCATGTTAATTACCGCCTTAATCAACTAAAATGTATACTTTCTGTGACAACCATTTTTCCATAGAACCTATGAAAAACTTAGAAATGCAATATCTCCGAGATCTCGCAAGGTAGATACTTATTTCATATTTTAATGATTCGAAGGTGCAGCATTTAAACGTATTTTAATGGCAAAAGAAAATGCGTCCATCACATTGCTAATTTTATAATAATTTTTTTTTATTTACAAAATAATTAATTTCTTGATTTCTGGGGCAGTAAAAACCTTGCAGTTTTTACTATCTAATACATTTCAAATCGACAATCAATGTTAATTTTTTTCAATAAAGAATTTCAATTTTTTCGGGATATACAGACAAAAACGTTTTTCTTGAAGTTTAGTGACCTTTCAGAAAAAAGTAAAATCTCTTAAATTCCGTAAAGATATCTAAACAGGTCTTCCTTAGGGTGCTTAATTATGATTAAACCCACTAAAATCGAACATAATACTATGATGACCGCAACTTAGGCCTAATTCCACACTGTGGTATCCGCTCAAAACACTAATTAGGAAACTTGTAAAAAATTCAGTCAATATCCTCAAGAAAAATAACTCTGAATGTAAGACCAAAAGGCTTGTTTTGGTAAATTAAGTTCCTGTTTCGCGTCACGTGACAAGTGCCGTATTAATAAGTATAAGCTAAATGATTGTTTTTAAGTTGTTGATTGCAAAAAAATATTTAAAATCATATATACTTCGTGAAAAAATACAAAGCACCAAGGGACAGGAGTTAAAAAATTTAAAAAAATTGGTCACGTAGTATGGGTAGGTAGGTACGTTCCTTAGGATGCAAATGCCGTTTTTTTGAAAACTGGTACATCTGTAAAATGTACCTTTCAATTAAAATACACGTTCCACTAGGCACTGGGATAAAATGTTTTGGGCTCCAGGACTATGGCGTCGCGGCTATCGTTTGAATCATTTCACCGTTATGTTATACCGCGCTTGCGGCGAAGCCCGCGAAAATCAGTTACTCTCCTAACTCTCCTTGCTAGACTTACATTCACATTTTTGAAGTATTTTCCACTGAAATAGCGAACGCGTGGCTCGTTTGTTGGTATTATTTCTTGACTGAGACCGCGAGATTTTCGATCTATTACAGCCACAGACAAATTATAGCCAGCGATCTCTGATTACAGCTAATAATGTTGTCAAATAAAACTGAATTCAGGAAAAAACAGTATTCAGGAGGTGTTAGTAGGAAAAAAGTTAGAGCCCAATCGAAACGATAATATGGATGTGAAAAGGTGAGTTTATCACGTGTCTAACGTCTATCGTTTTGCAAAGTATGATTTATTTTATTTATAAACATGATGCTAGTCATGCTTATTACTGCAAGTTTCAAGTTACCACTTGCAACTCTGATCAACAAGAAGAACTAAATGAAGATTTAGTTGAGAAGATGAAGAAAGACGCGATCACAGTTTGGGCCCTGATTATAATCGCAAATGAAATGGTAATGTCAAAATCTGGACGATTAGGTACCAAATATGTTCCTACCAACGAAGAGTTCATGTTGCAGATAGGCCAATGATAATTTTTAATTATATAATTACTAGCGGTCGTCCCTCGCTCTAATCGGGTGGACTACAGAAACGTGTTGTAAGTTCGAGCAAATGTTTTCCTACTTCTTATCAAGTGCCTAAATACAAAGACAGCCAAACAGTCACTTGCACATTTATAATATTAGCAGGGATGTTTGTAATGTAATTTATAAATATGATAATATCTAGTATTATATAATACTAGATTTTATATCAAGTTAATATGTACTGTCTGACTATCCTGGCACGAGTTTATATATTATGAATGTAACAATATAATTAGCTTATGATATTGTAGCATAGATTTATTTTATTATTTATAAAAATAATGGCCAATTGTTAATATTGTGAATTTGCAGGTTTGCAACATACTTTGGCTAGAAGTGGCATAACAAGGCTTGGCGAAAATCTGGTCCAGACACACCAGGAAAGTAGTTCAAGACCTACATTGCGTGAAAAGAAAAAAGTAGAGTACGAAAAAAATCATATCCACGGAAAAGGTTGTTCGTTGCACATTCAACACCACAAGCTGACAAACATTATGGACCCACTGCAACAGATCCAGTTGATCACATTGACATCACTTAACTGATGCGGCTCTGCCAAAAACATCTTCAAGAGTTCCAGAAAAGCACCCAAGAAATAAAGGCTATAGAATTAGCTGCCATAAGGCAACATGAGAATGACCTGTACATTTATCACAGAAATGACCAACTGACTGCCAGGCAATTTGGGATGGTATAATAATCCAATTAGTTTGTTTTCCTATTTCATCTAAGTGTATGTTTATGATGTTGACAAAAATTTTATTCCATACAGGTCTGCAAACGAAGAACATCTACTCCATGTCAAAATCATGTCAAACAAATTTTATATAATTGATACAACATAGTATGGCCAACAAAATGAATATGTTGCAAGAACCATGTTTGCAGAAAATTACAATAAAATCGTAAGACCGGCTGGCCTTTCCATTGATGAAGAATATGAATTTTTGGGTGGGAGCCCTGATGGTATAATAGTTTTGTTAATATAGTGGACTAATTATTGTTTCAAACAAATGACTACAAATAAAATGGTATCGATTTTAGGTGTTATTGACAATGAAAATGCACTCATTGAAATAAAGTGCTTCCCATCTTTAGCATTGTGACTGCCGCAAAAGAAAACAAAAGTTTTCTACTCTGCCATTAGGACATCATATTGCAAATAAAAAGACCCTGCAGTCTTGAAAGCAGACACAGTATTCTGTACAGTTTCACTACAGTACCTACCTACTTTATTTTACAGCTGCAAGAACAGCTACGCGTTAGTAAAATAGTGAAATGTTATTTTAGGTATATGTTTCATAACACCTATGCATCCTATAAATTCATTAATGCATAGACACTATGATACCAAATTTGAAATCTTTTTACAAAACATATTTACTACCTGAAATCATGCTGAGACATATACCAAAGAACCTCAAATGTTTAGAATCTAGAAATGACAGTGGTGCATATTTATCATCTTCTAAATATCTGTAGGTAATGTTTGTTTTTTGTATTTGTTGTACTTTCACTACAGTACCTACCTACTTTTTTACAGGTGCAAAGACGGCTTCATGTCAATAAAAGAGAAACAGTATATGTTTCTTAGGACCTATGCATTATATAGCAAAAGTCTTTCTTTGAAACGTATTTATTGCCTGAAATTATACTAAGACGCATACCAAAAAACTTCAATTGTCTAGAATTCGCAAGTGGCAGATTCATTACAGTACCAACTTTTTTTACAGGCGCAAGGACAGATATGTGTTAATAAAATGCCAAAATGTTATTTTATATGTTTTCCTATGTACCTATCATGTACCAAAAGCCTTTCTTTTATTTATGAAATCTTTATGTACCTACTTAATAATGATCAATATACTTTCAAGTTAATTGTTTTATTTCATTCCACATAAATAATATCTAATTTTAAAAAATGAAACTGATTGTTGAGTTAAAAGGGTAGGTACAAATATACAAATGTGATAAAAAAGTTAGGGCTTAGGATGGCTTAGAAACAAATGTATTATTCGTCACATACATTTTTGTATTACGTACCTATATTGATTCATTATAGATTTTATTACATAGCGCTATGAAAGTTTAACAACTTTTATAGCCAAGTGTGCGCCATCTATTATCAACTAGCGCCATTTATACTGTTAGTATAGTTGATAATAGATGGCGCACTCTTCAAATTATGTTCCTTTAAGTGTGAGTTGATACTACTTTGTAAAATCTTTTATCGAATGTACATAAAACGTTAAAAATTTTGATCTACAAAAATAAGTAATGAATAAATATTGTCGCCATTGACGACAAAACAACAAAATCATGGTAAAAAAATTTTTTTACAGGATTTAATGATAATTTTATGAGATTTTTTTAAAGTACTTATTTTATTTTAATTATATAATAAATCTATGTAATAAATGATGACATTTATTACTTAAAAATTTTTGATCAATAACAATTCAATTATTATATTTAAACCGTCGATGTCGAGAATGAGGAGCTATTTCAACGCTTTGAAAAAAGGTTTTATTTATCCCATAGATATTATTTATCCAAACAAATTCACACAAATGAAGCCGCCCCGCGCCGACACAGCGGGAATGAAATGTGGAAGTTAAACATTAAAATTATCATTTTCAATCGCATCTGTTACTACAGACACACAGGGATGAGGTATGAGCGATGCTTCCAATGAAGCTGACGAGGCTCTTGTCAGCAATCGGTTTGAACGATCACCGGATTACGTAGATATATTGAAAAAGTGATAAATATGGCACAATTTACGCGATTCTCGTTTCGAGGCCCGGACGAATTTGCATAATCACCGTTCAGCGACGTCGGTCCGAAATGAAAAACGTGCCCGCTCACAAACAATGCAATAGCGGCTACCAAACGGTCGTGCCTGTACGCACTCCGGCACCCGGCCATGGCAAGGAACTCCAACAACGTAGCATATCCATTGAAAGGAAAAGTTCTTATTATAAAGGTTCGACCGGTCGATCAATCTAGTGGTCGAAGACCTCGACTGCAAAATTATAGGTTAGTACTCCGTCTGGGGCAAACTTTGTTTGCATGAAAATGAATTATATTATATGTTCCAGACAAGGTATAACATATATATATCTGTACGTATTACAAAAATATATTAGTAGGTACATTTATAGCAGTTAGCTGAAATCCACAGTGCGGGCTCTGTGTAATTTGGGACTAGATAATTTTGTGTGGGATGTCCCACAGATATTAATATTTGAATTTTGGGTGTTATCGATACCTTCTCGCACACCTAATATAAAATCATTAGGTAGCAATTTAAATATGTGGTAACCAAAAAAATCAGAATAGATTAGAAAATATCATGTTACACGCGCTCGCTCTTGCACGGTACCCAGTCCCTAGGTAAAATATATTATAATTTTCTAAAAGTCGTCCCACCAAAGTTTGACTCAAAGCGTAACATTTCAAGATAGTTTTTAATTTTCGACGCGAATATTTTTAATGATACTTTATTTTCGATCCTCGGTTTCACTTCAATATAATTTTCCATATCGCTCTTCAAATGGGTATAAAACATCCGATTCGTCACAACACTTTGCAAACGTAGCAAAAATGGATTTACTTCATATTGCTAATTTGACTCATGCTCTGTGCATTTTAGATGCATTCTTCTCTTTTATACGTCTTCAATCAATCCATTCCTTACATGCCCTTGAAATCTTATAATTTTATTTTATAAAATACAAGTTTTATAGATTTCACATTTATTCTTCATTTTACAGAATGAATAGCACAAAAACGAAAAGAAGATGAAGAAGAAAGAACAAGAAGCAAAACGAAATATTCGTCGTAGTATTTCGTTTTATAATAATGTACCTTGTAAGCTCATATACTTACCCGTGTAGGCTAGGACCAATTATCATAATGGACAGAGTAATAATACGTTGCCGCTTTTGTATCAGTGTATCGACGCGTAATCGTGTATCTTTGTCCATCCCACGGAGTCTAGCTACGAGTAAAAGAGATAGTTGATGTACGTTTGGTAACGTTGGACTGTCAGTATGAATCATGTCAATTCTTGACCGACTAGTCGGCCAAAACATTGCGGTTAAATGTAGCATTATAATGAATTTTATAACTGAATCTCATTTGTTTTAGCTAAAAGTGTTTGAATTTTGAAAGAACTTCGTGTTCAACTGTGCCTTGTTCGTCAAGAACAACAAAAGGTTATTACCAAAATATTATTAACAAAATTAAAAGACCCCGTTTTGTCATTTCATACGAATTTGGCATCATTTTTAATACTGTAAAATGAGTCCCTTATCTAGAAAAAAAACTAAAATATATTATTCGTATGAGACAATGATTAAAATCAAATGTAATACCATTAAATACTGTAAAATTAAATCATATAATACAAACACAAAAAATGGACATGCCTAAAAACAGATGGTTCTGTCCATTGTGATAATTGGTCCGAGCGTGTAGGTGCCTAGGTAACATAAGAATTTATTTACGTACTTATCATTGATGGTATATGTATATTATACTTAATACATAAATTTATAAGTTACGCCGTTTCATACTATTTTATATAACTTACTACATGTTCTTTTAATTTACGTATTTAATGAAAAGTTTAATTTGCGTGACATCTTAGAAGGAATCGATATAATATCGAATATATAAGTTATTTTATTCCAATTCAAGAGAAAGGCAAAGACATAAAGGCCATACAGCCGTATTCGTTGTTCAATTTTCTTATCCGCGGAAACAAAGGCTTAAAAAAATTCTTAAATTCTTACAGTAGTACCGAGGAGCGAACGCATGCTTGTCGTCCGTACGTCCATTAAATATCATAATTATGGTAAACATTGAGTGAATATTTCAAAATATATAAATGAAAACATTACTTTATGGTTACGATGTAGTAAGTAGAATAGATTTGTGTGGCGATTTTGACGGTAACATCCGTTATAATATCAGATCAACCATTCGATAAAGAAATGAATTATTAAGTATTAGGTATAGCTCGAACAGTAGCTTTGATTATTATTTTGGTTCCAAAAGATATAGGGTAATTAAATTACATTTATACATTTTGTTTTTTTCTTGTATTTCGATTTTTATTATATTATCGTACCTATATCAGTGTAAAAAGAAAAAAAAAACGATTTGAGTTAAGTAAACATGCACTTCTTCACTAGGAATAAAGTACAGAACGCATTCTCTCCTCGGGATTACTATAAAACAGTTAATAAAGTGAATGAAATGAAACGCGAAACCAAATTTGCACTCGAAGGCAACTATTAAATATTTTGCACCAGTGACAAACCATAGACAAATAGTGATTGATATTGATGGTGATCTTCGACTCGACGAACGTTTCTTCGAGTCAATACCGACTATTGTGTAGTGCCATTAAATTAATTTGTAAAATTAAAACAAAATTTGGATTACTATTTAGAATATCACTCGAAAATTGCCATGTGCCATGCAATGTGCTTAATTTACATTTACAATAATTTACATTACACAGAAATTGGAAACGCGTATTGTTTCGTCTAGTTAAACTACAGTTAAAATTCACGTTAAGAAGAATTTCCGTTTTCGTCAGGTTAGCATTTTTTCAACCGAAACAAAATTAATCTAAGGTTAATTTTGAGGAAAACGGACGTTAATTCTTAAAGATGAAACAACTGGCCTTTATTTATATTATTATTATATTGTATTATTTATATGTATATATATGAAAATGAGATTGAATATCCGCATATTGGGTAATTTTGAACTCTTAAATCTTTTGCCTGAACTACGAGAATATTGATAAATTGGTTTGTAATGCTATTTTTTTTAAATAATTTTTCAAAATTTTAATAGTAACAATATTATGAAAATAACCTTGGGACATCCTACACAACGCCATCTAGTCCCAAAGTAAGCAAATATTATGCATGTATTATAAGTTACTAGATAAGTGACATAAATATTTAAATATTTTTGTTTTAGGTATACATAAATGTTTATATACTTTTAGACCCAGACACTGAACAAATAAACATGTTCATGCACAAGTCTATTTGGCGTAGTATCATAAAGACGAGTATATGGCTTTTCCTTTGCCTAAATGTAGTCAAGGGTAAAACACCATCTGACGTATGATCTGACGTTTGACGCATGGTTTCATGTGTGAGGATCACAGACTACGCATTTTACTGTTAAGGTTTACTACAAATTATTTTTAATAATACTTATTCCTATTACTCTATGTAATACGAAAAGAATTGCCATCATTTGACAATGACATTTTTTTCTTTGTTACTTGAATACTAATAATACTTTACCCACAAACTGGCATAATATAAATGTGAATCAGAAGTCAAACCAAGGTCTAACATTTAAATCTATGTTTCTTGAAATAATTACCACCTATTTTATTCTTTATTTATTTCTATTTTAAAAGTTCTCAATAGCAAAATATGGCTAAGAAACAATTTATCTCGGAACGGTTTTGGTAATCTATTTTTTTTTTTACTTTATATACCGAATTGTTACCGTTAAATGTATGCACATTAATTAGTCTTTTTCAGCCATTGTGACATTTTCACTCATACAGATATAGCTTATGTATGAACTGGAATATATTAAATGAAATGCTCGGCCCGTAGCGAGCGGCTCTCTCCCGGTCGTGCGTGCAGTCACTACCTAATTTCTTCTATTGCTAGAGTTTTTTTTTTATTTCGTATTACTAAAGGTTTCTTTTTTCATTCAATGGGTTTCCAGCCATAAGTAACTTTGCTTATTTTTTCCTTTCGTCGCCTTCGTGACTTGTTAAGATTATGAGCTTTCGTTTTATGCGATTATTTTTAAATTACATTTCACGTTTACAAAATCCATGCCGGGTTCAGATATTGGCCTTCAAAGTTATATAGAGGTTAAGCGGATGGGGTTGTACTTCCTAAGAATTCTAATCAGAAAACATTTGGTGTCTTTCGAGAGTCCAAAGCATTGGGGCCGTGCGATGTCACGTATACTGAGCCAGCAGAAATATTGTTTTTGAATAAAAATAAATGACGGTGAAAAATAAGCGGAAAATGTTGCAACATTGGGGTCACCGATTTGGACTTTAGTATAAGCGGTCAATACCTTATAATTATAATTCGAGTTCCTATTTTCTCTTCAAAAATAATAGTGTAATAATTTAAAGCGGCCCTGCATGGCCAATGACTTCTAGTCTATTTAAGAAATAATTCCATGTGACATGTATATGTCGTACCTACATAATTTTTTAAGTGCCGATTGAGTCCGTAAATTTTTATGATTACAAGCTAGGCACATGCCATGTCAACACATGCTCGCGGCAATTGGGGCAGCTATTTTCGCGAACAAATCTCTATAAGATTTTAAAATGGTATAAGAAGGCAAAATGGTCAATTATTTGGATTTGAATTTTAAATGTTGTTGCAAATCTATACACCTTGATAATGAGCTGCAGCTTAATAGTATCATATCCACCACAACTTGTACGTCTCTTGGAAGTAAGAGTTTTCTTTTGTATATGCGTATAAAGCATTTTTTTCAATTTTGACAAATTTTCCTCGATTGTTCCAAAACTAATTGTATTGAAGTTACTGGTAACAATTTTCTACCTACAAGGTTTTTTAAAATTTTTTCTCTTACAAACAGGGGACAGAGTAAAAAAATATGGTATTTGTATCTTCGTTTTAATTTTAAAAGAGCTTCCTACCACATAATGGGATAAACAGAAAAAATATTTCATTCCCCCTTTGTTTCGACATTTTAAAAAAACACGTGACTCCTGTTGTTTAAACCACTGCTGAGCTAAGACTACGCTTTTTATGTCGATGCATGTTTGTTTATAAAGTGACACGATAAAAGTACTGTATTATACAACATAACATGTATCGACATGTCGCGTAGAACTAAATCAGGCCAATTCATTATGGGACCGCCGTATGTCACATGCAAACTGTAGAAATTATAATCGGTGTGACCACTGGGTGTGACGGACGGACATGACGATTCAACCGATATCATCATCATCATCATCATCAGCCCGTGTCTCTCCACTGCAGGATATAGGCCTCTCCCAAGGCTCGCCACCACACACGGTCCTCCGCCTTCCGCATCCAATTACCCCCGGTATGGTGCTTCAGGTCATCAGTCCACCTGGCCGGAGGGCGTCCAACGCTTCGCTTCCCAATACGTGGCCTCCATTCGAGAACCCGTCTACCCCATCGGTTGTCGGTTCTACGGCAAATGTGAACGGCCCATTGCCACTTCAGCTTGCTAATCACTTCGGCTATGTTGACAACTTTAGTTCTTCGACGGATTTCAGTATTCCTGATTTTGTCCATCAAGGAAATGCCGAGCATAGCCCGCTCTATAGCGCGCTGAGCGACTTTAAATTTGTGGACCAGTCCTGCCGTGAGAGTCCATGTTTCGGCACCGTATGTCATTGTGGGCAGGACGCATTGGTTAAAGACCTTGGTCTTCAGACATTGTGGTAGTGGCGACGAGATATAGTCTTCTGTTTTTTTGCTTTTAGCTCCAGAACCCTAAAATTTTTATTAGGTACGATATATGGTTTTTGCGAAAAACGTCTATGACGTCTAATTAAAAACTTGTTTTCACTATTCTAACATCTCTAACCGTCTGCCGCTCGTTAGGACTAGGTTCATCCCGTTAGAATGCGGTTATATTTAGTTTTAGGCGATTACATATATTAGCCAGTTATTCATAGGTTTAGTCACACTTTACATTTTTGTGTCGCATCATTTGAATTTGTCAGTGTACTTTGATAAGTTTGTTTCCCTTAAAATAAATATTAAAATTTATTGTTTATGATTTTTTAACAAAGGCTTGCACTCTCTTTTTCTTCGTGTAAAATCTGAATTGGATTTGTATACATTCGACAATCTGGTTTAACTTAGTTAAGCATTGTTCTTTATTGTTTTCCCGCTCTCCTCTTTTGTGTTAGTTCATTTCAGTGTACTTAGCTTATAAACATTTATAAAAAAAAGAATATAATTTTTCCCGGAAGAAAAACATATGTCTGTGGAGGTTAAAATTAAATGGAAAAATCGAAATGTGTGCTTCAACACAATGTGTGAGTATTAAGGTATGATTCTGAATATTCCGGTATACACTAGAGAAGATAGTCAAATTCAAATTCAAAAAGTTTTTATTCAATATAAGATGTTTACACACACTTATTGAAAGTCAAAATAAATTGATTAGGTACCGGTTCAAAAATTAGGAGGAGATGAAGAGGCAAGGAACTCCTCCCTGTTTATTTTATTTAAATATGTTTTTCTTTATTGTTTTTTTTTTAATTTAAAGTGATGCTTACAACTATTACAATGATGTCCATGCGCACTTATTATTTAAATACTCGCTAACACAATAGTAAGCTTTTTTCATGAGTTGGACTTTAACTCGCTTTATAAATTGATTAGAATTCAAGTCTAACATTTCTTTTGGAATTTTATTATAAAAACGGGTACAATTTCCCATTAAAGATTTAATAACCTTTGAGAGCCTGAACCTGGGAAATGATAACATATGCTTATGTCTTGTATTTAAGTTGTGGCCATCGCGCACCCTAGAGAAAGCATTTAAGTTTTTATGTACATAAATTATATTTTCATAAATGTACTGACAAGGGACTGTCAAAATATTACTTTCTCTAGTAGACAAAATATACCTACCATAAATGGCTACAATAATATCTCATATTAATAGCGTAACCAATTATACGAAATGAGGGGTCGGTGAGGTCCCAGGTAAAGCAGCATTTAGCAACATGGTCCAAAAAAAAATTGTATTGATGGGAAAAGGTCTCGTTAACAATAAAAAAATATGATTTTTTTGGAGGCGTAATAACAGAAACATAAAAAGAAAACCTGAAATATTAATGTGACGTCACTATACAACATGCAGTGTTCGACGGCCATACAAACAAGTGTAATACGTAGAACATCGCAGCTACAATTAAAAGTAGTGACGTTTTAAAAGAATTACTTAAATACTTCAGTTTGTCTATCACTACATATTATAAAATAAAGTCCCCGTCCGCGCCTGTCTGTCTGTCTGTCTGTCTGAGCGCGATAAACTCAAAAACTACCAAACGGATTGGCTTAAGGTTGACACCAATGGACGGAGTGATTCAAGAGGAAGGTTTATGTCTACAATTCATCAATGTTTTGTGCAAATTATTTGAAATATGACGATTATTCCAACTGGCTTGCTGACTGGGAGATTTCATCGAAAACACTACCTAATCCCTTTGATCTCAAAGGGATTAGGTAGCGTTTTCGCTATATATAACAAAATAATGTATGGAGGGATTGTTCCTCTTTCAGCGATGGCGTATGTCTATCTTTTATGTACAGCTTACTATACCTATTTTTATGATTATAAAAATGGTGTCATATGATGTGGTAATTAGAAAGCAATTTATACGGATACAATATTAATCCTTATCAAATTAATTAGGTTATTTACCTTCAGTATTTCATGCACATTATGATTGCCATTTACACCACACTATTTAAATTAATATCTTAGGAATGACCGCGCCGGGCGCCCCCATACCGATGCGACACGCGAGATGTAAAGTTACGCAGAAGTTACCAATGTTGTATAGAAAGAAATATATTAGCTTGTTTTTATGTATTTATTCTTAACTTTTTCAAATATTTACAGAATTGGAAATAAAATACATTAAAAAACTCCAATTAGGATGAATTTATGTTTTATTTAAATCTGATTAAATATAATCCACATGTTCGACGCAACAAGCCCATACGACACTACGACAGAAAAAAATACTCTGCTCTGCTACCCGTGCGAAGCCGGGGCGGGTCGCTATATTCTCATAAAAAAAAACTATTAAAATGAAAAGTCAAAATTTTTAGTCAAAGGCCATTAACAATAAAGATATCCTATTCGAAATTGAAATTTGTATATAAAATTTTACATTTTTACAAAAACAGAGCAAGCGACTAATACTAAATAATACCGCAGACACAGCATATAGAAGAAAATGGAATTTCCTTGTGTATCATATTTCACCTGCCGCAACATTCATTTTTACCTATTTAAAACGAAAGGAAAATGATCGTTACACACACAATACCCAGCTTAATATCAGTTATTCAAATGGTAGTGAGGTATCTTTTCACTGCCGTATCACGCCGGGCGGGCGGAACATAATGAATGAGGACTTTTCACGCGATTCGTTCTTTATTAATTAGAAGTACATTCACCGATCTAAGTTCCAATCTACGCGTAAAAACGCCAGCTTTGAATTAAAAACATCTGATTGAAGGAAATATATACGTTGATGAAAAAAAAAAAAATTACCCCGAACCGAAGTGTTTAATGGTTTTAGATCTTTGATTAAAAATTACTTATCTTATATATTTTTTTTAAATAGGTTTTCACCTAAAGCAACGATTTTAAAAATTTATAAAAGTCTAGCTCATAAAAAGTGCTTTAATAAAATAAAATAAATTATAAGCGTTCTACGTTGAAATGACGTTGAATAAATATGAATACACAGAGTAAATAAATTTGACAGGAGCGTTTGGTTTCAATAGAGTCATAAATGTCAATTCATAATATTGAAAATGTCAAACGCAATTTCGCGTGGGTGAAGACCGGCGTGTAGGGACCTCGCGGACTGAAACTCGCCATCTTGCACCAGCTAGCTAGAATATGAGTGGTTAGACGGTAAACGAAGACGAGGGCTTGAAGTCAATTCGTATTTTTATGTATAAATATAATAAAAACGTCTGAAGGAGTTTCTTGCTGGTTTTTCTCTCTATAAATGCACCTAGACTTTAATACATGTGTGTATAGTAAATGCATCTTTAAATGTATTAAAAATTGTTTAGTTTAGTTTGAATTAAATTTTGTTGTGTAGATTAGTTACTACATTATATTTCATTTCACTGCTGTATGTTAAAGGCATATATGGTAAATATATCTTTTTGTATTTACTTAAATGTATTTATTTATTATCGGCGATGACCGGTTGGTCAAGTGGTTAGAGACCCTAACTGCGGAGTCAAGGGTCCTTCCGGGTTCGATTCCCGCCCGGGACAAATATTTGTGTGCATAAACATGTTTGTTCCGTGTCTGGGTGTAAAAAAAAAATATCTGTATATGCAAATATTATAAAGATTATTTAAGTATTTATATCAGTTGTCTGGTATCCATAGTAGGTACAAGCTTTGCTTAGTTTGGAACTAGATGGCGCTGTGTGGGATGTCTGAGGTATTATTCCATAATTATCTTGGCTTTCAATAAGTATGTGTAATTTTTACATTGCATAAAAAAAATTAGTTTGACTTTTTTTATAGAGTATAGGTTTTTTATAGTACCCTAGAGCTCTTGAACAGAACTTCACCAAATTCCGATCCAATCCGATCGAAGAATTCAGATGGGTTGGGCTCCTTCCGGGAAGCTTCATAATCTGTTCTCATCGCCACTACCACAATATCTGAAGACCAAGCCAAGGCCTTTAACCTATGCGTTGTGCCTACAATGATGTACGGTGAAGTGGTAATGGGTCGGTCACATTTGTCATAGAACCAACAACCAACGGGGTAGACGAGTTCTTGAGTGGAGGCGCGTATGACCTGAAGCACCATACTGGCGGTAGTTGGATGAAAAAGGTGGAAGACCGTGTGTGGTGGCAAGCCTCGGGAGAGGCTTACATCCTGTAGTGTAGAGACACGGGCTGATGATGATGATGATGCTGAAATTTTTTAAAACGCGAATACAAACTAATATCGTCTTTATATATACTTCAATTTTTTAAAATTACATTCAGTCTTCTTTTCTGTAGATAACTCGGTTCACTTTTCGTATTCGACTTTTCAAAAAATAGTGTACCAACAGTGGTCAAAATACCACTTTTTCATATCTCTGAATAGGCATATAGGTAGTTCTAGTTTATTCTCAATGTTTCTACGATAAGCACACATCTGGTTATCAATTTGTAAGGGGTGGTATAACAGCTGCAGTCGCGTACTTAGAAGGTAGGTATCTTCACCTAAAAAAATTACATTTTGTTTCCATGACTTTTTTTTTATTTCACATGAAAAAAATACTCATTACATACAATAAGACGTGAAACTAATCAGGTTTTTTAGGTGAACTTACTGTCTGCTTATACTGTCTATGCACGCCACTGCACAGCGGCCAATTTTAATGAAATTTCCTAGATTTGTCAACCATCGCACCAGTCTGATTTAATATGGTTCATTTTATATAAAATCACAATCCGTCTGGACATCATGACATTTAATATATTACGTTTGTAGGTTATAAATATTTATTCTTGAGATTACCTGAATAATAAATATTGTTTGGGATAGAAAGTTGTCAAGGTAAATCCATTCGAGTGAAACGAGTTATTTATATATTTTATTATTATTATTAATAATAATAATAATAATGATAATGATAATGATAATGACAATGACAATGACAATGACAATGGTAACGGTAACGGTAACGGTAACGGTAACGGTAACGGTAACGGTAACGGTAACGGTAACGGTAACGGTAACGGTAACGGTAACGGTAACGGTAACGGTAACGGTAACGGTAACGGTAATGATAATGATAATGATAATGATAATAATAATAATAACGTAAACATGACAACAACGTCTAGACCCCAAACTAAGCATTAGCTTGTGTTTTGGGTACCAAGCGAAGACACCACATACATATAACAACCAATACCCGGTACCAGTATCAATATTCATCATATAAATACTGACCCGACCTGGGATTCGAACCCGGGACCTCGCTTAGCAGGCAGGGTCGCTACCCACTAGGCTAAGCGGTCGTCAATATATTATTAATAGATTCATTAATATACCGATTAATAACATGTGATTGGAATAATTTTTGTCTATGTGTAATCTCGCAAAAATCAAAATGTTCTGTTATTTGAGAATTAAGCGTAGGTACATTAACAATTTTCAACAAATGGGACAATTTTTGGGCTCATAAAAATGCAGCTTTCAAAGATATTAAAATATAATATATATATAATATATCAAAGATATCAAACCAACGAAAAATTACTTAAAACTCTAACCGGAATCTTGAATTTTCACCAAAAAGTAATGTGTTGATTCTTCTTTTCAATATGGCCAGATAAGACTAAAATACAATTACATTTTTTTTTTGCATATGTAGGTACGTTTTTCATTTATTTTCGCCTATATACGAGTATATCGCGTTAAACCCAAGCACTTAAAATGGAACAATTTTGTTTGTTTTACATAACAGTTTAATTTCGCCATTCCGTTTGTGAGGTTTTACGTGAATGCGTTATCCTATAGTGTTTTGGACAAATTTACACTATACATTCATTTTGAACTCCGATCACCTGCTTATCTGTTTGACCCACAGAGCATTAGATTAGGTTAGAGTTGGCATGTTAGCAGTTACGCTGCCCCTTTCAAGTATGCAGTATTTGCATACTTAAGACAGACCTCTTAAAGTAACCTCTAAAATGCGACATCATACGTTATCATACCAAAGATGTAAGGGAAAGGGATGAACGATTCAACTGCTTTCTGAAATGATATAAATCTGAGACAAAACCATTTATTATTACTCATATTCGTTTAGTGAGTAATTATTTTGGGACACGTAATTATTGTACAAGTACCGTCACATGGTGCCTCTAACCTACTCGATCTTCTGTGGTTTGACCCAAGTTTATTGTTATACCGGATTTAGTGTAAGTTAAAATAGCATTTTGTATTTATTATGTACAAATGTCGTGAGAGCCCAGAGCGCAACGAACCTGTCTCAAATTTATAAGGCCCCATAGGGCCATGGTTCGAATCCGGGCGTGCACTAATAAGTTTTTCTTACTTAAGTACACAATATTACTGACACCGTGCTTCGGAGGGCACGTTAAGCAATCGGTCCCGGACGCTGTCAATAGATGGCGGTCGTTACAGTTCCCAACCCGCAGTGGAGCAGCGTAGTGGACTTAAGCTCCAAGCCCCCCTCCTCACCCTGGGGGAGGCCTAAGCCCCTGCAGTGGGGTAAAAATGGGCTGATGATGATGATGATGTACAAATGTAATAAATATAAGGTCATAAAAATAAAATCTATGAAGTAGTACTCCTTAATACTCCGATTAGACGAGGCTAGGCCAATAATTAGGATGCGCCCATTCCCTATACCTACAAGAAAAAATTTCATTTTCGTCGACAAAACTTAAATAAAAAATAGAAGTTAAAAATCTCAAACAGTTTTATTGGTATTTTGGGAGTGTTAAAAATTGTAATAGTCATTTTGTTATTAAATTGAAAACAATACCACGTATAAGCGACGTAAACAGAGAAAAAACTGAGTGAAGGCATTGTTTCTTTCATTGTTTTCTCGTTTTTGAAAAGGGTGTTTATCGGGCATGTCAGTGTAGGCGCTTATTGTGGCGAAATCGTATCCTGCGTGAAAAGAGAAAAACATATCGAAAATCTATCTAGCAAATTTCCGACACCTTCTGTCCTCTATTGAAACATAAAACCCTAGAAACAAAGGCACAAAAAAACCTTGGCTTAATACGTGTCAAAACACGCACAATGAAAGGACTTCGTGGTCGGGATTAATTTGACGTTCATGGTTAAAATTCAAATAAATTTGATAACAAATATCTTATAACATACCTCATTCAAATCAATTTTAATTGAAAGTGTTATAAAAGGTGGGCGGGAGGGACACTTTTTAGGATTTTTAAGAACACATATCTAATAACTAAAAAGTTAAGTAAAAAGGATTTTGAAACCTCAACATCATTTAAAGACCTATTATTGTCATCCTAGACCCTTTTTTCATATTATTAACAATTATTTACACCAGCGTGTAGCAGTTCATAGATTACATTTACCTTCTATATTTCATCTATTTATAGTGAACATTGTCTCCGAGTAAAATGGTCGTTACAGACAAACTGACAGGCGGACAGGGCAAATTCACAAAGGTTTTTCTTATCCATTTGGCAACGGAAAACTAAAAATCATTGTTGCATTCAACCGTGTTACACTATATATACGGCAATGTTAATTGAAAGTCAAAGTCCGTTGTGTTATTCGTTCAGACTGTTTTTGTGTTGCCATTTGTAAGGCTACTCTCCACGTTAATTCACTTAACTAGACGACAACATTCGTCTCGCTGACAACGCCGCAAACAATTTCGCACCTTATTGGACTAGATTGATGACACGAGCAACCTTCGCTTTAATGGTGTTTTACGTCAGACAAAATCTCGTTATTTTCACATTATTCAATAACGACATAATCAGTATTCTATGGATGTATTTGCCTTAATTTGAAACGGATAATGTACGAGTAACGCAGACATTCACACATTTCTTTTTGTACACAGAGAAGACATAACAGTTACTACAAGAAGGAAATGTAGGTAGGTGATGTAAGAAAGAAAGAAAGAAAGAAAGAAAGAAAATAAATTTATTAGAATTAGAAAACCCAACAAAACAAAAATAACTTAAAAACTAAAACACACATAGGTAGAGGTATATATACTTTGTATAGGTCTGTGCCGCACTCACGAAAGGGGCCACAAGCGTTTCTTTCTAACACACCGACACGTGATTAGTTTAAAAAAAAACCGGCCAAGTGCGAATCGGATGTCTCTAACAAAAAACAAAAATTAGGATTTTAGGTACTTTGTATAGGTCTGTGCCGCACTCACGAAAGGGGCCACAAGCGTTTCTTTCTAACACACCGACACGTGATTAGTTTAAAAAAAAACCGGCCAAGTGCGAATCGGATGTCTCTAACAAAAAACAAAAATTAGGATTTTAGGAGTTCATATCTCCACAACTGTTGACTTAAATAAAAAAAAAATATTTGAAACCTTGATATCTTTTTTTAAGACCTATCGTTTGGGACCTCTAGCGTTAAGACGATGTCCGAAGCGAGTTGGAATTCAGAACTTCGCTTCCCTTCCCCGCAGTAGGCGGAGCATATCTTCCCGCCCCATTCGATAACGGCGCGCGGCGAAGGGCGCAACACCTGTTCCACCGCTAACTCGAGATTTGAGAATACTCCATTAAATATAATATTATCAAATTTTAAAAAGTACATATTTTTGAAACTATTAGTTATAGACCTATAGTGTTTGTTCTCAAACTTCATGTGTTAGCGAGATCTATGCGATCCCGTGACAAAATTTTAAAAATAACGTATTTTTGTAATTGTAACACCAAATTTTAAAAAAAACATGTATTTTCATAACCATTAGATAAACCTACCGTGTCTGTACTGAAATTTTAATCCATGGTCAAATTTTAAAAGCACATATGTTTCGAAACTAATATTCACAGACCTACCGTGTTTGTACTCAAACTTCATGTTTTAACGAGTTCTATGTAATCCCGTGAATTTCAGTACAAACATGATAGGTCTGTGACTATTAGTTTCAAAAATATGTGGTTTTTAAAATTTGGTCATGGATTCACATATATCTTGCTGAAAAATGAAGTTTTAGCAAAAACACGGTAGGTCCGTTTAATATTCCGGGAGGTCACGACAAATTTGGTTACAATTTCCAGAGTATTTAAACTTTATATTTAGTGAGATCTGTGTGATCCCGCTACGAAATTTTAAAAATCACATGTATTTGTAATTATTAATCAGAGACCTATCGTGTAAGTATTCAAACTTCATTTTTGAGCAAGATCTATGTGAACTTGTGACAAAATTTAAAAAATAATTGTAATTTGTAAAAATAAATTTTAAAAAACATGTATTTTCATAATCATTATAATCTAGGAGGTCACGGCGAATTTGGTCACGATATCCAAAGTAGCCTATTATGGATTGACATGATAACAAGTAACTCCCTGATGCCAAATATGTCGGTCTGCCTGCTCAGAGTGGTTGCGTTAACTTTATATGGCGCTTCGAACACTGCCTGTCGGGACAAAAAAAAACGATAACCAAAGTAGCTGAATTTGATACAGAATTAAGTACTAATTGCATGTTAATGAACAACATAAAAATTGACCAAATATTCGGTTGTATTATTCAATAATCCTCGTTCAAAGTTGCTTAGTTGTAAACTATTAAAATATAATACGATAAGCTAACTGGTTGAATTTGATTCAGAATCAAATGCTGGTTGCAGGTTAATAAATGACATAAAAACTGACCAAATATTCGGTTGCGTTCTCCAGTAATCCTTGTTCAAAAATGCTTAGTTGTAAACTACAAAAATATATTACGATAAGCCAAGTGGCTGAATTTGATTCAGAATAAAGTACTAGTTGTACGTTAATGAATAACATAAAAACTGACCAAATATTCCGTTGCATTATTCAGTAATCCTCGTTCAAAGATACTTTTTATAACCTTTAAAAAAAGCGATAAGCGAAGTGGCTGAATTTGAAAATATCGCAACTATTTGGCCAATTTTTATGTCATTCATTAACATGTAACTAGCACTCAATTCAGTATCAAATTCAGGCAATTGGCTTATCGTTTTTTTTTTAATATTTATAAAAAGTATCTTCGAACGAGGATTACTGGAGAACGTAACCGAATATTTGGTCAGTTTTATGTCATTCATTAACGTACAACTAGTACTGGATTCTGTATCAAATTCAGTTCCTTAGCTCATCAGTTTATTTTTTTTAGGTTACAACTAAGCATCTTTGAATGAGGATTACCGGAGAAGGCAACCGAATATTTGGTCAGTTTTTTGTCATTCATTAACGTGCAACTAGTACTTGATTCTGTATCAAATTCAGCTACTTTGGTTATCATTTTTTTTTGTCCCGACAGGCAGTTTTCGAAGCGCCATATAAAGTTAACGCAACCACTCTGAGCAGGCAGACCGACATATTTGGCATCAGGGAGTTACTCGTTATCATCTCAATCCAGAATAGGCTACTTTGGATATAGTGACCAAATTCGTTGTGACCTCCTAGATTAAAATGATTACGAAAATAAATGTTTTTTTAAATTTATTTTTACAAATTACAATTATTTTTTAAATTTTGTCACAAGTTCACATAGATCCCGCTTAAACATGAAGTTTGAATACCTACACGATAGGTCTCTGATTAATGATCACAAAAACGTGATTTTTAAAATTTCGTCGCGGGATCACACAGATCTCACTAGACATAAAGTTTAAATTTGATCACGTGGTCACATAGATCTCGCCAAAACATCAACTTTGAGCACCAACACGATGAGTCTGCGATTAATGGTTTCGAAAATATAAGCTATTAAAAATTTGATCACGTGATCACATAGATCTCGCCAAAACATCAAGTTTGAGCACCAACACGATAGGTCTGCGATTGATGGTTTCGAAAGTATAAGCTATTAAAAATTTGATCACGTGGTCACATAGATCTCGCAAAAACATCAAGTTTATGCACGAACACGATTGGTCTACGATTGATGGTTTCGAAAATATAAGCTTTTAAAAATTTGGTCTCGTGGTCACTTAAATCTTGGATCATAGACAATATATTTCTGTAACTCGTAGGTTATTAACTGACAATAGTATTATTTTTAAGTACCTATATTATTATTGAGGTTTGAGAACTTGAGAACTGATTCGCGCAAATAAAGACAAAAAATTAGTAATGGCGCGGCGGCACCTGTTGTGTGTACCATAGTGGCAAAACAAACAACAATCAATAATTTTTATAAATTACAGTGCCTTACAATTGCTCTGTATACAGACCTTCGTCGAACCTCTGTATTTCCCCTAATTGCATAGCCAATGGTCGTGGGTTCGATTCCCGCCCGGGACAAATATTTATGCGCATGAAAATGTTTATTTTGTTTCGGGGTTGGGTGTGAAATAAGATATTTATATAATATATGTACATATTATTAAAAAAAAGAATATTTAAGTATGTATATCACTTGTTTAGTAACCCATAACACAAGCCTAATAATTCCTTACTTTGGGACTAAATGGCGCTGTGTGGGATGTCCCATGTATCATGGTAGAAATAATATGGAAAAGTCACAAAGAGGATTTCTGAAAACCAGTTATTCATTTTCGGAATCCATATTAAACTAATATTAGTTAAATGCTTTAGATTTAGTTTTTTTATTTATTTTATTGCCTTTATATCTCATCTTCAATTTGCTATACACTAGATTGCTAAAAACTAACCCTATGCTATCTCCTAAATACTAAACTATTTACAATTCACTACATCGTAACTAATAATAAAAGATTTATTAAAATTTTTCACGAATCATTTTACGTAAACGACCGAAAAACAAATATGCGTGCGTTCGCCTTGAGTTTTGAACGGGGTATGAAGCATAAGTAGGCGGTGCTAGTGACTGCAACACAGCGTTGCGGAATGTAATGCGCGCGACAAAGAAAAAAGGTATAGCGTCGCTCGAAATTAAATAACGTAAGCGGAAAAATTATAAAAATTAATTACAACACAAGACAAGCGATTTCACAAAAATTTAAACACATAGTTTTTAGAGCACAACAAACTCTGTATGATATATTTTATCCATGTTTGACGGATTTTGAGAAAAACCCATTAAATGCATTTTGAAGAGGTACTTTCACGCAACATTTTCTCAATGCATGCTAATTTTAATTAATTTTTTAAACACATAATTTCTAAAGTTAATCTTGTAGTTACGCATAACTTCGCCCCAGAAAGGTACGAATAGTATTTGATGAGATATGATCCTGTAAAAATATGATTTATTTTACTTCTTCACTTCAGACATCGGCTTAATATACGATGATTTTTTTCGTACTTCGGTTACATGTATGG
This sequence comes from Luffia ferchaultella, assembly GCA_949709985.1. NCBI lineage: Eukaryota > Metazoa > Arthropoda > Insecta > Lepidoptera > Psychidae > Luffia > Luffia ferchaultella. Next base: position 14,774,172 of record OX453254.1, read on the forward strand.
CAACCTATCCCAAAAAAAAAATTCATAATTTCACTACGTCATTGTGCAGCGGTTCATAGATTACACCTACCTTCCAAATTTCATCTATATATTGCCTATAGTTTCCGAGAAAAACCACAGACAGACAAACAGACAGATAGACGGACGGACGGACATGGCGAAACTATAAGGGTTCCTTTTTTGCCATTTTTCTATGGAACCCTAAAAAGTGCTGACATGCTAAAGAATTTAATAAAGTCAGTGCTCAGTATGCATTCGCGTTTTATTTGTAGAGGCGTTAGGTAACAAAAATTGCAGAACCTGTCACAATGTGCATTATTACATTGCAAAGGGATCTCATTTACAATTTATGCAATTTTAACATTTAACATGTTTTTGAGAATCCCACGACTATTACACGGACGTTATGTACCACGTTTTAATTAAGTAAACTAAGTTTGTAGTATTGAGACCGTGACGATCTTTGATTTCATATAATGCCTGGATAGAGAAAGGCCTCAAAACGTAGATAATAATATCACCTAACTTTCGGTTATAATTCACGTACACACGTACACAGATACGGTTCGCATATTGTTAATATGGCGTAGTGAGAGTACGTGGTCCATCGAGTCACACACGCAAGTAATAAGCTAGCCCGTCATTTTTGTTGACATTGTATTTGGAGGGTCCATCTAGACAATAAATAATTAAAGAAAACGATTTATATTTTGATATAATAATAATAATAATATCTGGGGCATTTCATACAGCGCCGTCTAGTTCCAAAATAAGCAAGTATTATTATTGTAGGTATTTCGGGGTACTAGACGACTGATACACATGCATACTTAAATATTCTTTGTAATGTACACATATAGTATAATATAGCCTAGTGGGTAGCGAACCTGCCTACGAAGCTGGAGGTCCCGGGTTCGAATCCCAGGTCGGGACACTATTTATATGATGAATATTGATACTGGTACCGGGTCTTGGTTGTTATATGTATCGTGTGTGTCTTCGCTTGGTACCCAAAACACAAGCTAATGCTTAGTTTGTGACATAGACGTTGTTGTGATGTATACGTTATTATTATTATAACAAAATATATGATATGCCATATCAAAAATAAACATGTTCATGCACACAAATATTTATCCCAGACAGGAATCGAACCCGCGACCCTTGGCTCCGCAGTTAGGGTTTCTAACCACTTGGCCAATCGACCAGTCAACGCAGTCCATCAGTCACATAACAAGTAGAAAATATTTTGAAATATTACTAATATTTATTTCTGCAAGCTTTTAATTAGAATTTTTTTCTTTCACCTTTGCGCCTTTGTACAGAGGTATACGGGTGAGCGAATCCGGAGTCTCCATATATCTTTTCTACTATTTACCTTATATATGACTGCGGGGACGAAGGAACCGTAGGCCAATCACGCCTAGTTTCCTAAAGTGACGGACCAAACTTGGTCTGAAGAAGTTCCATTGGTTTGGTGGTGTCAAGTGGTGATATATCAACTATGCCTATTTATTCTAGGAAATTTGCGTGAGTATGTAAACGCATACTTCAATCTGCGAACCCCCTAAATAAAACGAGCCGTGATATTACATAAATGTTTAACGAGAGGGGAACAAAAACCAGTTATTCTGGATGGGGGAATATCCTTGCATATCCGGCGAGCTGTCACGGGCAGAGCGCGTGAAGTGGCTCAACGGATGTCGTTTCAATTTTACTGGGCCCGCATTTTTTCAGAGGCGATCTCTTCAATCTTGTTCGGCTCTTGCCTTTATTGAATCGCTCTTGAGTGTGCTCACTGTAGAATCTATTGTCGAGCTAGTGAATTTACATTCTTCGATGGAATGACGCGTTTTAAATTAGAACATTTACGGAAATTAATTTAATTAAATTTTTATTTCGTAGTTATGTAAAATAATGTTGAAATACGTCACAATAGTAAATTTATTACTTTGTGAAAAAACGTCACCACAAAGACGCATTCAAAAATGCTGATTCCCCTCAGATCAATATGCAAGAAACTGATGGACGAACTTTTAAAAAAAAATTATAAACAATTTTTTTTAAATAAGTGCTTAAAGATTAATAAATATTATTGAAACAGACTTATAGGCGAGCGGCTTACACCCATAGATTTTTATCATCTTAGTAGTCTGATACTTTATAATAAGCTTTTGCATGAAACTTTAAATTCGTTTTATTGTAGTTTTAAACTTGTTAAGGGGTAGATCTTGATCTCAACTGGGATCTTATTGTAAAAACGAAGACATTGCCCTTTAAAAGATTTTGTGATTATATTGAGGCGGTTGACATAATTAACAAGTTTCTCTTTGTTTCTTGTATTAACACTACGCTGATCACAATTTTTTTTAAATAATACAAAAAAAGCTTTTACATGCATTATGTTTTCAAATATATATGAAGACATCATTATATTATTTATTCATCATTATATTAATTTCCCTAAACTTGTCCTTAAGTGATACTAAACTAGTTTATAAATTGCTCGAACAGCTCGCTTCTGCAACACAAAAATTGTATTCACATGGGCAGCGTGTCCCCACAGCAGAATGCCATAAGTCATCAAACTATGGAACCCACTGAAATACACCAATCTCGCGGTTTCTACGTCCGAAAGGAAACGAATCCTTTTTACAGCGTAAGCCGCAGAATCGAGTCTTCTCGCCAAGTTAGTGATATGAGGATCCCATTGCAATTTCGCGTCCAATGTGATTCCCAAGAATACAATGGAATTCACTAGGTCCAATTTCTCACTTTTAATAACAATATTGGTGGGCCTATTTGACGTTCGGTAGCGAGAATCTCATATATTTTGTTTTTTTTTTTCATTTATAATAAATTATTGGCCGTGAACCACTCGGCTATTTTGGAGATAGCATTGTTTATATCGTCGTAAGTAAATTTCTTTCTATTAACTTTGAATATTGAAGGAGTATCATCAGCAAAAATTATTAAAGATGAAAGTATCTTAACGGTATATTTGTACCAAAATCAGTGTAACCATACTCAAGCAGATGAATATCTTGTGTACCTACTGTAACTTCACTTTCTTAATATTTTTTAGTCGTTGCATTGAAAAACCTGTATTTTTAGAAAAACATGTTTAAACACAAATATTTTCGACCTTATCCAAAACCAAAGAAATCAGATTGTAATCGTATTTACTATAATAATAAAATCATGTAATAAGTCTTTTCAATAAATAAGTCGCAAGTCATGCGTAGGTACGCGCCGAGAATATCAAAGCGCGATGTCCCCAAGGCCTCGCTTGGCTTCATCAATCTTCTGTAATTAGTAAGCGGTCCTGATGGGTGTAGACGTTTGTTGTGGAATACGTGTTTATGTGTCACACATAGGCATTGAGAAAAGTTCAGATTTTCTTTGATTTTTAAGCGACTGAAGGATCATTAAATATATTTTCTGAACGTGAGATACCAACGGCACGAGATGATTTACTTTACAAACATAGTTTCGATCTCATTGTTGAAGAACCAAAGGGATTTAGAAATTAGTCAAATGTGAACCTAGTTCACGTATCGAGGATCCCGTCACATTCGCGTTCGTTATCCAAGGAGCATATTTATACTCATGCCGATTTTTTTATCATCCGACATGCAATTTATTTACCATAACTATTGTTTTGTAATGTTTGTATTTGTGTGAAATAAACCTTCTAAAATCCAACGTTTTCTCAAATCGTATGACTTTTTCAGATACATTAATAATTTATAAAAAAAATTATCTTTGTTTTAATCGTTTTTTTTTTAATTTTCCGATATACGTAAATAGGCAAAAGTTTTTGCATCTAAACTGCATTTTTAATCGACTTTAAAAAGAAATATTTGTTGAAGCAAATTCAATGTTCATAGACTTATGAAATACCTAGTCTTATATGCTTATATATGTTATAGGCTAGATATTAAGGGTGAACATTTAAAAAAATATATATTAAAAATATATTTTCAATAATTTTTTGAATAACAACTAAATAATATATTAATGTTTTTTACATTTATTATTATAACTATTAAATTAGGTGTGAAAGTAAAGTATACCGTACTTTTTACATAACCTTTGCATGAATTTATGTCTAAGAACAGTTACTCAGCGTAGTCTGTGACACGTTTCATTGAAATCAATTACAGTATATCCCGAAATATTTACATTAACCCGAAGACAGACAGACCTAGGTACATCAGATTGAGCTAAAGCGGATTCGCAACTTTGTGACGTGACGACGACTATAAAAAGAGGAACATAAAAGTTTGTTTCTTATTAGTTTTCCTACTTCGAAAACAATATAAACAATTTACCCATTTCTAAACTTATAGCCTGGGGTACTCCACAGTTTAGCCAAGAAGCTACAAGCAGCTACAAGTGAATCGGCGGGCCCGGCCAGCTGCGGTGAGGGAGGCCTTTTTCAATGAGTTACCGCGAGCCCCCTGTAACATAGCCTGTAATTTGTGTATGCGAGTTACTCACGAGCCACAGCGTCGTTATAGCTTTTATTGTATTTTTAAATAAAAACCATGGGTCTGGACCAAAATTTTTAACAAATAATTTATATATTTTTTTCCAAAAATATAGATCAATTTTATACCTACCTCTTGAAATAAAAAATATTTAATTTAATTCTGAAAAAATTCTAGTCAAATATTATAGTGTAAAAGGAGAATAATAGTGATAGGTACATAACTGGTGAATAAATATGCAAATTAATTATTCATCACGTAGTTTTCATGATGTAAATACTTTTCATTAAAACAAACATTTTCCCTTTTACGGGTTGCAGCGATGTCTAGCTCGTTTTGGTAAATACATAGCTTTATTGTTGACACGGAATCCTTTGGTTGCGAAACCAAATCGCACTTGGCCGCTTCCTTTAAATTTCAAACTGTGGGCTTAATATCAAGAATGTTGGTTTTATGCTTTAAGATGTTTTCGCGATATTAATATATGTTAATAATATTACGCAATGAAAAGACATAGAAATGAAGTTAAATTACGTAAAAGTGGGGTAAGCGAGCCGTGAGAGTTAGCGCGTCGAGGCAGTCATCAATCTTCAGCGGCTAATTAGCGCTGTGTGCCAACACTTGGATACATTAAGTTCAACTTAGAGGAAGTCGAATCGACTAGTAAACGACGCGATAATCTCCACTTTTATGTAGTTTAGGGTACTTTATATTATGTACCGTTGGAAATTAATCGTGTTAGCGAAGACGGTATTAAAGGCGATCTTTGTTTTTATTTCTAAATAAAAAAAAATATTTACCACACCACGATCCCGTTAATGCTCCACTGCAGGGGCTTAAGCCTCCCCTCGGGACGAGGGGGCTTGGAGCTTAATCCATCATGCAGCTCCAATGCGGGTTGATGGATTTTAACAATTGCCATCTGTTGATGACAACCGGCACCGACGGCTTAACGTGCTCTCCCGCCGAGGTACAGTCAGTGATAGTTATGCATACGCATACGCATATGCATCCATCTATCCATCCATCAGCCCACATTCGTCCACACTTGGACATAGGCCTCTCCCAAGACACGCCACACTTCTCTATCCTCAGCCATTTTCATCCAGGCACCTATTTTTATATCGTCGGTCCAGCGAGCCGGCGGGCGTCTCACACTACGTTTGCTAGTTCGTGGTCTCCAGTAGTCTCCACTCAAGAACCTTTCTTCCCCATATGCATAGAATATATAAATATAGTTAAAACTGGGTAATTTTATATTTTATTGTAAACGAAAATCACTTTGAAAACTGTTGTATTGAGTTATCTACATCACCATACTTTAAAAAATATATATTATAGTTATCTGAAAAATGGTTCACTTTGCCAGAGAACATTACATAGTTTACAACAACATAATGAGAATAAGTAAAATTACCAGTAGACCTATATATTAAACAATTACTTTGATACTTAATATGTATTAGATATATTAAATTTGGAATAACAAAATTAACAGAAGCGGATACAGCGGTTAAAGTCCAACTCATGAAAAAAGCCTACTATTGTAGTACCGAGTATTTAAACGATAAGTGCGCATTGACATTATTGTAATAGTTGTAAGCATTTTAAATTAAAAAATTAATTAATTAAATTATATCTTTAAATAAAATAAACAGGGAGGAGTTCCTTGCCGGTTCTTCTCCTTCTAGTTTTTGAACCGGTACCTAATCAATTCATTTTGACTTTCAATGGTATAAACATCTTATATTGAATAAAAACTTTTCGATTTTTTCAATTTTTGACAAAATTGAAACTGGCAACTTATTATAGAGTAAATTAATTTGATAGCATGGTTTGGTTTTAATGAGGTTTTATTAGAGTCAAATGTCACTTCACAATATCGAGGTGACGTTACGCAATTTTGGAGGGTTGGAATCGGCGCGCGGGAATTTCTCGGGGGTGAAGAGCGGCGCGCGGGACTCTGCGCACTGAAACGCGCAGACTAAATTTCACTATCTTACACCAGCTAGCTATAGTATGAGTGGTTAGATGGTAAACGCAGAAGTGGGTTTCAAGTCAATTCGTACTTTTAAGCAACTTATACACAAAAAAACTAGTGACTGAACGGATCGACCAAAACGCTACCTCTGTCCTAATGGACGCTCTCTCCATTTCATACAATACAGGATGTGCTACAGACATTGCTTTACATAATAGCAGCATTTTTTCTCAATTTTTAGAAAATCGCACCTCAAACGAAAAAACAAGGGAACCCATAAGGATTACTTTGCTGTCAGTCTGTCCGTCTGTCTGTCTATCAAGCTAAGAAAGACCCTTTTTTTCAGAAACGGGTAAACGTATGATGATGAAATTATTATCAAATAATAAAGTCTACACTCTCTTGGAGCTGTAAAAATTTCAGCTCTATCTTAGTTACATAATTTGATACTTCCAAACTCATTAAAACTTATATTCTTAAAAGGCATAAATGAAGGTCTCATAGTGTAAATAAAGATTAATGCTCTAATATTACAAAAATTAAAAAATAAGTATTCTTTAGTATTTTTGGTTTGTCATGCGTCCAGGACCAACTGGAGATAAGTATAGTTATGAATATGTTACAAATTCCAAACATTAAGATTTAAGTTAGCAGATGGCACAATTTAGCGGTTACCGAAAAAACATTTTCAAATTTTCATTTTTTTTTAAACATTTATTACAATTTTTTTTACTTTTAGTTCCGTAAGCTCTCGTAAGCTCCACACATTCTATAAGTTTGGACTACGTTCAGCCAAACGCCAGGTATACGTAATATTATATATGCAAAATGTTATACAAAAGCTTGTGACTTGGTTTCAACGATTCGCATAATTCACTGATCTGCACCAAAAATAACAATGTGATGATTGTATACCCTATATTAACTCATTTCATCTTTAAATCTGGAAGCATCATCGAAATCGGTTCAATGGTTCTCGAGTTATAAGCCTTCAAACAAAAATATAAAGACACAGTAATTATTATTCTCAGGGATAAATTTTCCGATGATATTTTCTTCGTATAGGTACATTCGTACATTTTTAGGATATAGTAAGTAATCTCTGTCTGTTTGACTGTTCCTATGTCACACACATTTACTCGATGACTTGGCACTGCACAAATATAATTTAGAAGGTAGGTGAAATCTATAAACCTCTAAGCAATGGTATAACGTAATTATAAAAAAATGATTGAGGTAGCACAAATTAACGTGTGGGCAGCGAAGGCGGGTGGGTTTTTATAAATGATATAGAGATTTAAAATTTTTATTTATGTCAATAGTTGTTAAGATATGCGTTCCTAAAGACTTAAAAACTTTTCCCCCTTATAACTTTTTAACTATAAGGTGGAAAATATTGAAAAAAAAAATAGTTTTATAGTTAAAAAAAACACTTTAAATTAAATTTGGTTGGAATAAGAAATATTGACTAATATTTGAGATATTTGTTTTTAAATTTATTTTTTTAAATTTCGAGAATAAACTTTATATTACTATGCGCAATATTTCAGTGTGTGTGGTTCGATACGAATCTAGCCGGTTTTATTATATACTGTCCACGCTTGTCTTATCAATCCAACTTCGTTTATCAATCCGTCATTCCGTCTAGAACTAGTGGAAAACAAATACTTACCCGGATAGAAATATTTTGCACTTATAACTAATTATAAAAAAAAGCGTTCGAGTTAACTCACAGATTCAAGTCGCACACGTTGTCTTTAATTTTTTCTGGTCCGAGGCAAGAGAGCATTTTGAAAGATAAAAGGACGAGCGAAACCTCTCACGATCAATAGTATCGCACAAATATCTCTCTTATTTCAAAATCGGGTTGTTGACACATTTCGGCGTGTTGAAACCTCGTAGTGAAGCTCATTACCTCGACCGCAACCCCATAATTAGGGGCTCATGTAGAAAACCATTTCGGCTCTAATTACACTTTTATAGGGTTAACGTTTATTATTCCGTCGTTCAATTAGTTGCTAGAAGCGGATTAGAAATTCAAATAAAATTAAATTGTTATTTTATTTTGGTAGATATTTATAAGATGGAGGGAGCGGTCGTGACGTCACGGATAACGTCATCAATATTTCTTGATTATCTAATAGCGTGAGCCAACACTATCGATTATGTCGTGATAGCCCAGAGCGCAACGAACCTGTCTCAAATTTATAAGGCCCCATTGGGCCATGGTTCGAATCCGGGCGTGTACCAATGAGTTTTTCTGACTTAAGTACACAATATCACTGACACCGTGCTTCGGAGGGCACGTTAAGCAGTCGGTCCCGGACGCTGGTAATAGATGACGGTCGTTACAGTTCCCAACCCGCAGTGGAGCAGCGTGGTGGACTTAAGCTCCAAGCCCCCCTCCTCACCCTGGAGGAGGCCTAAGCCCCTGCAGTGGGGTAAAAATGGGCTGATGATGATGATGATGAATCCTCTTAAACGTTTGTTACTATTTAATTCTGTTGCAATTTTTTGAATTCAGGTTGTCTTTTTAAATAGTTTCGAATTTCTCGTCTAATTTGAAAGATTGATTTTTACTTCCGCTCAGCACAAAAATTAAAGAGTAAAATAACCGTCAAGTGTGCTACAAGCAATTTCTAACACATAAATTGGGAGAGCTTTTAAGAACATTTAAGTTTCAATGTTTTTTTTATTCTGGATAATTAGGTACTTATTAATTCTTATTTTTATATTTTCAGGTGATGCACAATACAAATAAACCGCATTCAGTATTATGTAAATCATCGGTCTCAAAATATATATTGGCATTTGACACTTGATTTACACACGCTTTCATGTCAATGCCTTTTTAGTATCTATAAAGGAACGAAACAGCTGTGTATTGGCTTGTGTTCAATCTTTCCGCCATATGTAATTTTCTTTGAGAAATCTATAAAAATACTAGCGACCTTTCGCGCCTCCGCTCTTTGCTCCGCTCTGATTATATATTTGTATATATCGTATATGAACTATAAAAAAATATCCTAGAATATTATCCGAAATGTCCTCAATTCGCTAAAGAAACCACTGTGATAATCAGTTCAGGTAAAAGTTTTCGGATCAAAAAGTATCGAGAAGTGCCGGGTGGCTGTAAATTTGGGATTTTATATTTTTACTAGCGGCCCGTCCCGGCTTCGCACGGGTAGTATTCGTTTCTCATAAGAATCACTTTTTTTATCTCAGTCTTGTCTCATTCCCGTTCTTCCTTTCATTTTTTCGTTCCCATCGCAAAAATACTTTATTATTTCTGTTCTTGGCCCTAGTGTAGCTTCGTTTTCGTTTCCATTCTCATCAAAAATAACTTTTTTATCTCCGTCTTAACTCATTCCCGTTCTTCCCTTTCCCGTTTTTGTTCCCATCGCATAAATATTTTATCGTTTCCGTTCCTGGCCCTGGTCTCATTTCCTTTTTGTTTCCATTCTCATCAAGTACAACTTTTTTATTTCAGTCTTAACTCTTTCCCGTTCTTCCCTTTCCCGTTTTCGTTCCCGTAACACAAATATTTATCGTTTCAACAATTTCTGTCAGTCTTAATTAAATAAATTACACTTTTGCGAAATAATATTTAGTTATGCAATTATTAAATTACTAAAATGGCTATTAAAAAATAAGGGTTGATCGAAGAAGAGTGAAAATTGAGGATTGTATGTATTTTTGTATGTTGTATCATAAAAAAATAGAAATTAAAAATTTTGTCTAAAAAAAAAAAAAAAATTAGGGGTGGACTACCCCTAACATTTAGGGGGATGAAAAATAGATGTTGGCCGATTCTCATAGATACCGGATAAGCACAAAAAATTTCATCGAAATCGGTCAAGCCGTTTCGGAGGAGTATGGCAACGAAAACTGTGATTACTAAAATGGCTATTAAAAAATAAGGGTTGATCGTAGAAGGGTGAAAATTGAGGATTGTATGTATTTTTGTATGTTGTATCATAAAAAAATAGAAATTAAAAATTTTGTCTAAAAAAAAAAAAATTTAGGGGTGGACTACTCCTAACATTTAGGGGGATGAAAAATAGATGTTGGCCGATTCTCATAGATACCGGATAAGCACAAAAAATTTCATCGAAATCGGTCAAGCCGTTTCGGAGGAGTATGGCAACGAAAACTGTGATTACTAAAATGGCTATTAAAAAATAAGGGTTGATCGTAGAAGAGTAAAAATTGAGGATTGTATGTATTTTTGTATGTTGTATCATAAAAAAATAGAAATTAAAAATTTTGTCTAAAAAAAAAAAAATTTAGGGGTGGACTACCCCTAACATTTAGGGGGATGAAAAATAGATGTTGGCCGATTCTCATAGATACCGGATAAGCACAAAAAATTTCATCGAAATCGGTCAAGCCGTTTTGGAGAAGTATGGCAACGAAAACTGTGACACGAGAATTTTATATATTAGATAGCGGCCCGTCCCGGCTTCGCACGGGTAGTATTCGTTTCTCATAAGAATCACTTTTTATCTCAGTCTTGTCTCATTCCCGTTCTTCCTTTCATTTTTTCGTTCCCATCGCAAAAATACTTTATTATTTCTGTTCTTGGCCCTAGTGTAGCTTCGTTTTCGTTTCCATTCTCATCAAAAATAACCTTTTTATCTTCGTCTTAACTCATTCCCGTTCTTCCCTTTCCCGTTTTTGTTCCCATCGCATAAATATTTTATCGTTTCCGTTCCTGGCCCTGGTCTTATTTCCTTTTTGTTTCCATTCTCATCAAGTACAACTTTTTTATTTCAGTCTTAACTCTTTCCCGTTCTTCCCTTTCCCGTTTTCGTTCCCGTAACACAAATATTTATCGTTTCAACAATTTCTGTCAGTCTTAATTAAATAAATTACACTTTTGCGAAATAATATTTAGTTATGCAATTATTAAATTACTAAAATGGCTATTAAAAAATAAGGGTTGATCGAAGAAGAGTGAAAATTGAGGATTGTATGTATTTTTGTATGTTGTATCATAAAAAAATAGAAATTAAAAATTTTGTCTAAAAAAAAAAAAAATTTAGGGGTGGACTACCCCTGACATTTAGGGGGATGAAAAATAGATGTTGGCCGATTCTCATAGATACCGGATAAGCACAAAAAATTTCATCGAAATCGGTCAAGCCGTTTCGGAGGAGTAAGGCAACGAAAACTGTGATTACTAAAATGGCTATTAAAAAATAAGGGTTGATCGTTGAAGGGTGAAAATTAAGGATTGTATGTATTTTTGTATGTTGTATCATAAAAAAATAGAAATAAAAAATTTTGTCTAAAAAAAAAAAAATTTAGGGGTGGACTAACCCTAACATTTAGGGGGATGAAAAATAGATGTTGGCCGATTCTCATAGATACCGGATAAGCACAAAAAATTTCATCGAAATCGGTCAAGCCGTTTCGGAGGAGTATGGCAACGAAAACTGTGATTACTAAAATGGCTATTAAAAAATAAGGGTTGATCGTAGAAGGGTGAAAATTGAGGATTGTATGTATTTTTGTATGTTGTATCATAAAAAAATAGAAATTAAAAATTTTGTCTAAAAAAAAAAAAATTTAGGGGTGGACTACTCCTAACATTTAGGGGGATGAAAAATAGATGTTGGCCGATTCTCATAGATACCGGATAAGCACAAAAAATTTCATCGAAATCGGTCAAGCCGTTTCGGAGGAGTATGGCAACGAAAACTGTGACACGAGAATTTTATATATTAGAAGATTTTATGTGAGAAATAAAAAAAAATGTTATGGGAATTAAAAAAAATCTGGATCTCGACAACAGCGTCTAGCGCTTCGAACTATAACTAAAAACCAACCAGGTGACCCCGTACAAAAAAAAAAAGGAAATAAAAACAACAACGAAAATCCTAATTATTTTGTTCACTGTATTATTATCTGGATACAATTTTTTTTATTTTTCGTAATTGACTGATGTGGCGTCGATTTTTGGTAAATAATACCATGAAACTGTCATACCGGGGGTCTTTCGGAAAAATCATCTGACGAAAATAATATACCTACTTTCGTCGTCGTCATTCGGCTAAAATATAGTTAACGGAGAAATAATAACCGTCCAAAAGATATATTCGAGGACAACACAAAAACATGCGGTTCAATGAACAATATTAATAAGCAATGACGTACTACCCTCCGGAATTCGTCGAGGCGCAGTCGCTGCTCATTATTTATGATGCGACAGAACTACTTGCCCTTTTGGGATAAGTTAAACTTCGCACACAAGATTATTGATAATAGTTTTACACAAAAAAAATATTTGGAACCATTTAAAAAAAAACAATTTTAATTTTAAACTATTATTTGAAATATACGCTGCTTGGTATTTTGGCTTAACACTGTGACTTAATAATGCACATTCGAAAATTGTATTAGAGTTAACAAATAGATATTCTGATATTACATTTAATGTGTAATTTTACGAATTGTTTGTAATAAACAATAATAATGTTATGGTATTGTCTAGCATCTGAGTATGAATTTTGCTAGGATTTTCGATCGAGATTCTCCTTCTATTAATCTGTTATCTAAGTTTGAAACATCGTAAAATAAAATGCCGAAACCAAAATCATGGTAGAGTAAAAAGAACCGGCCAATTGCAAATCGGATTCGCACACGAAGGGTTCCGTACCACCATATAATATAAAAAAACGAGCGCGACGTTAATCGAACTTAACCATTAATGGTTATTATTATGTAATTTAAGAATCATTGTATAAATATTTTTTATTTTCATTTCGTTAGTTATTTAGAAAGCGCTCGATCCTCCCTGGCTAATCCGAAAATAAATAATATGAGTGCACCGACAGCTAGAGACAATTTTTAGTAGGTACTCATTTTATTACAGTGAACCTTTGACTTTTAGTATCGATTGTGAAGAGCATATTGAATGAAGTAAATTTATAGTACCTAGTAATACAATGTAGTTTCCATCATAAATTTTTTTTAAATTATCTTTTACAATAACATCACTAAGATAAAATGCATCTAGTTTTCGTTTATTGGCTAAACGCTATCTGTGACTTTTTATAGAATTTTTACAAAATTTTTACTTATAAAAATACCTTTAATAAGTCAATCTATTACTAGTTATATAATACAGTCTAGTTAGCTGTCATAGTTTTTCTTATGACTATGTTATATATACTCCTGTCATACATTTTTTCCACATATCCAAAAACAACGGTTTAGCTGGTAGAGGAGGGACACATGACTAACAAAAATTAGGACTTTAGGAGGGCATATCTCAACAACTGTTGACTTAATTAAAAAAATGAAACCTTGATATCATTTTTTAAGACATATCGTTTGGTACCTCTCGCGTTAATATACGATGAATATTTTTTTTTCGTACTTCAGTTACATGTATGGCGACATATCCCAAAAAAATTTTTCTTAAGTTCACTACGTCATTGTGTAGCGGTTCATAGATTACTTCTACCAACCAAATTCAATCTATATATTGCCAATAGTTTCCGAGAAAACTACAGACAGACAGACGGACGGACGGACGAACATGGCAAAATTGTAAGGGTTCCTTTTTTGCCATTTGGCTACGGATCCCTAATATAAGAGCATAGTTCTATTCACCACTAAATATATCGCTGGGCAGAGTTGCGACGAGGTTGTGCATCTTTCCGCATACTACTTTAAAAATTATATGAGATTACCGGCTTGTGACATACGAGCAGATTTTTAAGCAAATGACCCAATGACTGACTGCAATTCAAACTAATTTGGATAATGAATTGGGTATCAAAAAGCTAGTTTCCCACTGGGCACCCAATAATTTCTCTGGAGCAAAAGGCGTTGTTATTAATTGGTGCCAACCTACTCTTCTATGCTTCAATTTATTAAAATCAAAAGCTATTTATAACATAGTTTCAGGTGATAAATCATAAACTTATTCATATAAGCCTGAAAGAAAACGCTAGCTGGCAGTTTGGGTAACAAAAAATGCGTGTCGTGTCGCAGAAAATGGCCGCTTCGTTTATCTCGGTAAGAAGGACATGTTGCCTAATTTCATTACAGGAAAGCAATGTGGCTACCACAGATCGATACATCATGGTTTGTTTCCTAAAAATAAATGAAAAAGTTTATTCAATTCAAAAGTGCTTAAACTATAACAGAGAACGTTTTAAAGTGTACAGAGCTGAAATCAATATGTTTGGAAATTATTAAGGATTCTTCGGTAATAGTTATTATCCATATATATCCCTCTAATAATTAATTAGTATAATATTTATATTAATTAGGTCATAATTTAACACGTATACTAAAAAGATGCATAGCTACATAGTAATCTACCTAATAATTTAGATTTTTTTTTAAAATTATCACAATAAAAATAGAAAAATAAAATAGTTGGCCGTGTCGTAAGGCAAGGTGATAATAATGGCCCAGATCGTCTTTTTTTAGATTGTTTCTCCCGAAACAAGAAAAAGTTTATTATATCCTGCATGTAATTGTTTTATTCCTGATCAATTTGATGTGCCCCACTAGTATGGCATCTGTGCTGTGATAGCGACAATTTAATTTTTCTATTTTTGTTCCGTACCCAAAGTGTAAAATGGAGTCCTAACGCTGCCATATCTGTGCGTTTGACCGTATAATAACGGTTTCTAGGTCATAAACTGACTACGTTACAGATTTTATACGTATTTTATGTGTAATTTTGACCCAAAACCTAATATGGAATCAGAAATTCAATTAAAGGACTTTTTCTGGGGTTTCCTTTATGTGCCGAAAAAAAAGCCAAAAAAATGTTTCTTCTTACGTGAACTGTCTTCGTATAGAACACATTGAGTAAAATACAAATATTTTTTTAAGTCTATTTAAAAAAAATAAAGATATGACGTCCGGTCAAAGTGGTCAGTTCAGACCATTTGTTACGGAGTTTAGTTCAAAAACTAAACTTATTTGGAAAATCTGTGCATTATATACTTACTGTATTTAAATAACAAATACTGAAAACATAAATTCATAATATATTTTTTAAACTGTAATAAAAAAAATAATGTTGTTTTTTCACAGGTCGTTGCGATATCTAGATTGGTTTAGTAAACACGTATAGTTCAAATCAAGCTTTATTTCGGATGTGAACATAGGCACAAATCGCGTCGCAGTAACCAGGTTTGTAGGTATAGCGGGACGCAGTGGAGCAAGGAGTATATGACTGTACTTGCGCAAGAATTCATAAAGCGTTGTATTCCGATCCGCCATTAAGTTTGAGGGGTACTATACCTAACTCAAATATATCGTATTGGTACGGAACTCTTGATGCACGAGTCCGAATAGCACCTGACCAGCTTTGTTAATATATTTTTTTTGATAATAAACACACAATGTTTTACATTGTAGTAAATTTTTTAATTTTACATTTGTTGTGTAACTAAAACACGAAGTAACACGCATCCTTCCCTTGAAAGGTTCTGCTAGGAACTTGTGGCGGGGAGAATGCAATGATTTGTGGTTTTTATTTTATTAGCTCAAGAACTACTGGTTCGAATTGAATTTTTTTTTTGTTGGATAGTCCATTTATTGAGGAAGGCTATAGGCTACTATTATATTAGCTACAACCAATAGGAGCGGAGCACCAAGGAAAAATGTTGCAAAAACGGGAAAAAATATTCTTTTTGAGAGCTTCCGTTGCGTGTGCTGCGTAAACGGTTGATGTTAAGCAAAAGTCATGTATAACGGGATTGTTCCCCTTTGAAAGTTCTAACCAAAAATCTGCAACAGTATATGTGTATCTTTTAAGGTTGGTTTACTACAACCTTTTTTTATGGCAATCACATAATGCACTATTTGCGAAGGTGTTTTTTAAACATGATTTGAATCCTTATTAAATTAAATACGTTAGTTATCTAGAAATGGATTGTTAGGAAAGGGGAGGGGAGGGAGAATGCGATGGGAAACGTTTTTATAGTCAACACGGGCGGAGCCGGGTACGACCGCTAATCATAAATAAGTAACGACGTGTTTTAGAGTTTTTTATTTTTAAATTCTAACCGAGGGGGAGGTAGGAGTTAAAAGTTTGTATGACAGTAACCAAAATTTATATCAGTATACAGAAACCATCTCTCTGTTAATAATAGATCACTATAACAGGACTTTCCGCCTACGGCTCTGCTCGCGTGAACTACACAGTTGTACCAGGACCGCCATGATTTTTCTGCATAGATATCTATACTAATATTATAAAGCTGAAGAGTTTGTTTGTTTGTTTGTTTGTTTGTTTGTTTGTTTGTTTGTTTGTTTGTTTGTTTGTTTGTTTGTTTGTTTGTTTGTTTGTTTGTTTGTTTGTTTGTTTGTTTGTTTGTTTGAACGCGCAAAGCTCAGGAACTACTGGTTCAAATTGAAAAATTATGGTTGTGTTGAATAGTCCATTTATCGAGGAAGGCTATAAGCTATATTACATCACGCTACGACCAATAGGAGTGGAGCATCAATGAAAAATGTTGCAAAAAACGGGAAAAATTATTCCTTTTGAGAGCTTCCGTCGCGCGCGCTGCGTAAACGGTTGATGTTAACCAAAAATCATGTATTACGGAATTGTACCCCTTTAAAAGTTCTAACTAAAAGTCAGCAACAGCATATGTGTATCTTTTAAGGTTAACTTACTATAACCTTTTTTATGACAATCAAATTTGTTCTAACATTATGTACTAATTGCGAAGATGTTTTTTAAACGTGATATTAATCCTTATCAAATTAAATACGTTAGTTGTGTTAAGCATTTCATGCATATTATAATTGCCCTTTACACCACACAATTTAAATTAATATCTTAGCAGTTTTTATCGAAATATGAAAACTATAGCGGGAGAAAATAAATTCGCTGTCTGCCTCGGTTCGTTAACTTTTTACTTCCAAACCACGCAATAGACTTTGATACGGTTTTCAGTATTATCTTATTTTCTTATTATCTTATAATCTATTAATCTATATAATAGAAATACTTATTATAAAGCTGAAGAGTTTGTTTGTTTGTTTGAATGCGCTAATCTCTGAAACTACCAGTCGGATTTGAATTTTTTTTTTTGCCTTTGATAGCCTGAATCTAGCGGAGGGTTATAGGCTATATATATTAAAACGAACTGTGTGTATATTCGAGCAAATAGGTTTCGGCCAAAACAGCTTAACCGATTTTGATGAAACTTTACACATATGGAAAGGATGTAGTCAAAAGTGACATACAGAACTTTTTGTATGTCTGTCTGTACGTCCATCTGTCTAAACCAATTTTAATGAAACATCACAAGTATGAAAAGAAGGTCGTCAAAACTAACAAATGTTACTTTTTGTCCGTCTGTCTGTCTGTACGTGTATCTGTCTATTTGAGCTAATCTCCAAAACGGCTAAACAGATTTTAAGGAAACTTCGCAGACGGGAAAGAAGGTTGTCAAGAGATTTGACATTAGCTACTTTTTGTCCGTCTGTTTGTCTGTACGTCTATGTGTGTATTCGAGCAAATTTCCACTACGGCTGAACAGATTTTAATGAAACTTTGCAGACGTGAAAGAAGATTGTCAAGAGTGTCATAAGCAACTTTTTGTGTTTGTTTGTGTGTCTATCTGTCTGTCGTTTGTCCACACTGATCTATCAACTACTACAGCCAAAACTACTAAGTCTAGGAAGCTTAAATTTGGAACATAGGTTTATTTTATAACGTGAGCATTAAGTTAAGAAAGGCTTTTTTAGAAATTTCAAACTTAAGGATGGGAATGGAGGGACTCAAATAATGACGTGTTTCAGGGTTTTTAGATTTCCACATTTTAAGGGTGGGAAACGGGAGATGAAAAATTGTATCGGTTTTTTTAAAGGGTGGAAGGGGAATGAAGATTGAAAGTTTGAATGGGTGTAACCAAAATTGGTTCCAGCAAAAAGTACGTATAAACCATCTCGAACGTTAATAGTACCTATAACAGGAATTCGTAGTCTACGCAAGCGAAGCTGCGGGCGGTCGCTAGTAGTTTATAAGCTGAAGAGTGACTAGGTTTCTTCCGGGAAAAGGGGTCCCCATACAACTATGTAGTCTACACGAGCGAAGCCGCAAACAAACAAACAAACAAACAAACTCTTCAGCTTTATAATATTAGTATAGATTATCTATTTAGTTTTTGTTTTATACGTTTACCGTAAGATTTCAATTATTAAAAGACTTATCCAAAGACATATTTTTCGTTAGATAATAATTAGTACCGTTGATAAATTATTACCTACTTGTTTTAAATCCTCAACTAGCCATGTGTTGAAAAAATAATTCGAAATTATAATGTAAAATAAATCATGTTTTCAATGACCAAGAGTCAGACAGAATATCCCACTTTCAATCCCATTTAATTTCTAAAGCATAAGTTTTTTGGGTTTTAAGCTGTTACTCAACAAAAAGAAACCTTCTGTAAAAACTAACAGAATAACTAAATAACTAAAACCGGCCAAGTGCGAATCCGACTAGCGTCGCGAAGGTACTGTTATATTTTTTATTTTTATTTTATTTTATTTTATTTTATTCGGAAAACATACAGTGCTTATATAACTATACATAACAGTAATTAAATCTAATCACCATTTAAATGTTTCCACACATATACAGCTAAAATGCTAGTTTGTAAATACAGACTAAGTTATAATTAAAAAAAAAAGAAAAATTAAGAAAGAGAACAAAAAGTAATCTAAACAAAAAGAGAACCATTGAACCAGTCTTCGCTCAAGGTATTTTTGAAAATATTTGGACGGGTATTAAATAGATCAAGCTCCGGGAACTTGATCAACTTGTTAAATTCATTAGCAGATCTGATAAAAAATGAATTTTTTCTATAGTTAGAACCGTGTTGATTAACATATAAGTACGCAGAATGTCTTATAGCTCGATTCGGAATTTTTAAATTAATTTTAGAAAGAAAGGACGGAGAATCTATTAAACATTGTGCAATTTTGACCAAAAAAACGATATCAGCTATGCTACGCCTTTTTTGGAGTGGAAGAAAATGTTGATTGTGGCATCTAGCATAATAATTAGTGTCATGACTCCTACACTTAACTTAACACTTAATATAATGTTGTTTCCGCTACTAACTGCCAAAAAGCGCATAAATGTGTATATCAACTATAAAAAAAAAACTATAACTACAAATATACAATTTTCAGGACAGTCAACAGTCAGGAGCTGGTGGATTTAAGCTCCAAGCCTCCTAAACCTGGGGGGAGGCCTAAGCCCCTGCAGTGGGGTATAATGGGCTGATGGCATGGCATGGTAAACAATTTTCGAGTTTTTTCTTTTATTTGTGGCAATTTATTTGCGAGTGTCTAAATTTGCGATAGAAAGGTATAAGTTTCAACTTGATACCTCCACGCATTCCATAATAAAAGGTTCTCGAGAGACAAACAGATAGACAAACAGACAAATAGACAGACAGACAGACAAACAACAAAGTAATATTATAAGAATTCCTTTTTTTCTTTTGAGGTATGGAAGCCTAATAAAAATAAAAATTTTAGTATAGATATACTAATTAAGATAGAGTAATTAAGAAAACAAATAAAAGGTAGGAGGGGATAGATGAGAATATTCGCAAGGAGAAGGAAGACAGAGGTGTAGGCAAAAATTAATGCAGCAAATATATTGACAAAATGTATGAAAATTCCAAGAACTTGGCCACTGGTGTTCGTCAGGGCGGCGCATCATAACACACCCATTAGCAGATGAGCTCTCACCTGTCAAAACATCACATATTACCTACCTGACAACTTGTGACCATTTCTAGTCACGGGCTCCCGGACTAGGTTTCGGTGCCTATTTGTACATATATCTTTAATTCTGTTTATATAGCATGTAATTATCGAACTGTTTGACAGATAAACTGAAAATCTAAAAGAATCTGTTTCGAGTTTTCGTGAACAATATAATTTAGGTATAAGTATAATACATACGTTCAGAAAAAAAACTGAAGGAATGTTCTAGAAACGTAAGTTGATGTATTTCTAAAAAAAAACATAAAAGGCAAGAAAACGTTTTGTCAGAACAGCGATTGTACGCGAGGAACGCATTGCGTTTGAAGCGTCAGCCACTTGACATGATTGTGAAGGAGTTGTATGCCATTTCGCTTTTCCTTTTGAGCTTGAGTCATGCTTGTGTAGATAATACAACAATGACGAATAACTATTATTTGATGAAAAATTACTACCTTTTAAATAATTCATAATTAATTCATGACAACTCATGAAAATAGAATAAAGTTGTCTATTTAATTATGGAAACCCTACCATAGCTTCGTCCTCTTAGCTAACTTATCGAAAATAAATGTATGCATTCTGAAAAACAACTAATAAAATCACTGTTAAAATAGAGCATTTATATTTGTCGATAATTTCAGAAAACTATATAAAATAATGGTATACGACACTACCATCCCAAAATACGTTTTTACAAAGGTGGCACCGACGGGCAGGATTCTGCAAAGGTAAAATTGTGCCGGCCGCGTTCGGATTAGAAGCAAGAAATTGTTGATTTCGATCCTCAATTTTTTGTCTGAAATAATAAATAAATAATATATTAATATAAAATTGCACTGAAAATTATTTATTATAATATATAGTAGTAAAATTACAGTGTCGTGATAGCCGAGTGGTAGAGAGCCTGCTTCTTGTTTAGAAGGCCGTGGTTCGAATCCCAAGCCATGTATCAATGAGTTTTTTTTTAACTTATGTACATAACTGATTCTGTGCCTCGGCGAGCACCACGGTTGGTATCAATAGATGGCAGTGGTTAAAATCCATCGACCCGCACTGCAGCAGCGTGGTGGCTTAAGATAAAAGCTCCGTTATTCCGAGGACAGCCTTTGCAGTAGGATTTTAATGGACTGATGGTATGATGGTATAAAATTACACAAACTTTTTGAAAAAGTGATGCTGATACAAAAGAGTAAGTTAGATGTGATAATTTTGTATTTAAATAAATAATGTTTTATAGTAAAATATTCACGATTTTTTTATTAAAAACCTTGCGATTTGTAAAAATATTTAGAGATGATCCTTTTGCCTGTAGGCAATTTAGTTATTGTTTTTTGTAGTAGGTAATTTCAAATATTTTTTACTATCATAGCAAATTTATACATCCCAAACAAATAAATTTAATGGTGACTTATTAAAAAATTAATAAAAATTAAGAATGAATTCATAATAAAAGTAAAATTTGCATATTGAGACTATTGAGATAAAGATTTCAACACCTCCAAATATATATATGGTTATTGAAAGAATTATTTAATTTCATATTAAAAAAAAAACATGCCGTTCGGGAGTCGGTTTTACTCACAAGGTACGCTAATAGATGTTTCACATCAAAAACTATGTGTCGTGATAGCCGGAGCGCAGCGAACCTATTCGAAGTCTAGGAGGCCGTGCGGCCGTGATTCGAATCTGGGCGTGTACCAATGAGTTTTTCTAACTTATGTACATATGTATCACTGATTCCGTGCCTCAGAGAGCACATTAAGCCGTCGGTCCCGGGTGACATCAACAGATAGATCGTAGTCGGTAAAATTCACCAACTCGCACTGGAGCAGCGTGAAGGATTAAACTCCAAGCCTTTACAGGGGAGGCCTAAGCCCCGGCAGTGGGGCCCCAACAAAAACGAATCTTACAGTAGTTGTCAACAATGTATAACTAACTTGTCTTAATAACTGTGCCCTTCTTTCAACTCCTTGTTACAATGTTTTTGGCGCATTCACGAAATTAGTTTTACCAAATGGCGCACGCTGAGAACTGAAAGAACGACGCGCGCTCCTCGCTACCGCACGATCCACGATATTAATTCCATGAAATGCCGCTTACCGGGGGCTAAAGACATTGTACTCCACATACCTAGGTACGAATGCCATTTGAAGGATTTCAAGATGGCGGTCGTTATTAATTGTCGACGAAATGACGAATCAATTTTCGAAGCAAATGGTCTCGGTTTTTTTTTTAATTTTTATCCCAGTTACGAGTTTTTCAGACTAAATTGTCTGAAAATGACATCTAACTTGCCTATATAGGTACGAATTCCATTTCAAGATTTTGAAAATGGATTTTGAGAATCCCGCTGTTCAGCTCGATTCAAAGGACAATAAACGAGGTGCTCAACCAGTTTACTATTTCCGAGCATGTTAGATATGCATGACCTAACAACTGAACAGATATTTTGGAATTTGTAGACTAAATAAGAAATATAGACGTGATTACCTATATATATATATATATACGTATACTAATGATACATGTTACATGTGTCGTGATAGCCCAAAACGCAACGAACCTGTCTCAAATTTATAAGGCCCCATAGGGCCATGGTTCGAATCCGGTTTTTCTGACTTAAGTACACAACTATCACTGACACCGTGCTTCAGAGGGCACGTTAAGCAGTCGGTCCCGGACGCTGTCAATAGATGGCGGTCGTTACAGTCCCCAACCCGCAGTGGAGCAGCGTGGTGGACTTAAGCTCCAAGCCCCCCTCCTCACCCTGGGGGAGGCCTAAGCCCCTGCAGTGGGGTAAAAAGGGTCTGATGATGATGATGATGATGATGATACTAATTATTGATAATTAATTTAATTTTATATTGGGTAATACTGTTAATGTAAAAAAAAAACACAAATGTAAATGACTCCACCGATACATACTAGGCTATCTAGGCCAGGCACAGGCTATCAGGCTAGGCCTAGTAGTGGAATTATTGTACTTCAATAATGTATAATAATTTGGTAAATAAATGTTATTATTATTATTATGATGATTTATAATAATAAAATGTGAACATTATTTCGTAAATTACATAGATATGGCGAAATACTAACCTTGTGCTTTGCACTTCAATTTATGAAGATTGTAAGTTATCGAGTTAATTTCGGTCACACAAGAATCTGCGATTGCGCATGGCATCATCATAAACATTATGGATCCCAGAAGATGGATAGTGAGGAACCAAAATTGTATAATCACTCTCTGCGGAAAATATTATTCAAATTATTTTTTTATAATAACGTACACATCACAGCAACGTCTAGGCCCCATAAGCATTAGCTTGTATTTTGGGTACCTAGCGAAGACACCACATACATGTAACAACCAAGACCCGGTGCCAGTATTAATATTCGTCATATAAATACTGACCCGACCTGGAATTCGAACCCGGGACCTTCAGCTTCGTGGGCAGGGTCACTACCCACTAGGCTAAGCGGTCGTCATTGTAAAGCCTATTAATGAAACTTTTGACATTCAGGCCCATGTCACAAATTTTAATAGTTTCGTCTTGTAATGTGAACTGAGAGAAATCCTTCGTACAGGCGAAAGTATATTTCAGAAATATACAGTCAAATATACAGTTAAATACTTTCAATGTAACATTAATTACGAATACATCAAAAGTACAACGACAGACTTGTCCTGCAGCTGCATCGTGTAATATACTGTTCTACGCTCAACCAAGTATTACCACGATTTACGTATACAATATCATTTTTTCATGGTGAAATTTTTCTCAGCGTTTCAGTTTTAGTTTAAATAGTTCAGATAAGCATTTCCATTCTGAATTGGTCCTGTGAGAAGCTTTTTTCCTTTTAGATAATCAAAATATGTTTTTTAGATTTCAGTTCATATAAATATGGTGTCCTGCCTATGGCGGACAACTAGATAATTTTGTAATAAAGACCAATTTTTTTCGGTTCAGCTTGGAACGACAAAAACAAAAATCACTTTACCTGGCTACTGAAGGAGTGATGGTAGTACACGTTCCAACAAGAAATCAATATTCTTACGAAAGCACAGGCCGCGTTCGTTGTTAACTGGAAATACACAGAGCTTTTAAAGACTTACGCATCGGCAGGTCAAAATGTTATATTTCTATATCTGAAAATTGTTTCGTTCTTGGTTTGCCGAAATGTATACGTGAATACTGAAAATGTTGTACCTGCCTACGAAGGGCAACGACATCGACTGTGTACAAAGTGAATACTTTATAAATTTTTAAGATAACACATGCCTCGCGAGGCGCATAGCAGGTGGAACACATGGCGGGGAATGCTGGCGTTGTTATTTAAGAACTATTTATCCGTTAGAGATAAGTGTAGGTATATTTAATCCTTTTGACTCGAGTCACCCGATTGGGATATATTAATTTTTGGTATTTTGCTTGGTATTAGAACTGAAAAGAATGGTATAACAGAATTATTTCCATAATTGTAGAGTAAGATGGAATATTTTACTCTGTGCGACGAGTGATGTAATGTATTTATTAAATTTGATTAAATTTTGTTCTAGGAAAGTAGAAGAAATCATAATTTAAATGAACTATATTAAAAACACTTAATTATTTTTTCGTTTGCTGCAACAAAAACCCCTGATCTTTCTGTACATTTTTCATGGGCACCCAAGTTAATTTTTTTTTTTGCAGTTCTTGGTAGTTTGGTGCATATTATTTCTCGATTTGATTGTAATGTAATATTACAACCGAACTAGCAAAATTGTACGAAATAAAATTGCGTTACAAGTATGCGCATTATAGGTCGCGGTTAAATAACTAATTGTGCATAGAATAAATAAATTTCACAGCAGCGTTTGTTTTTAATAGAGTCAGAAATGTCACTTCACAGTATCTAAAACGTCAAACGCAATTTCGCGGAGGTGAAGACCGGCGCGTGAAGATTTCGCGTGACTGAAGACCGACGCGTGGGGACCTCGCGGATAGAAACTCGCCATCTTGCACCAGCTAGCTGGAGTATGAGTGGTTATACGGTAAACGTAGAAGAGAACTTCTAGTCAATTCCTACTTTTATGTAGGTAATTATGTATAAATTACATAGATCATCGAAAGACATGTGGACGGTCGAGCCTGTTAATAGGTATATATGCTTTATTCAAACAACAAGCATGTTCCTTATATATACTAGAGTAGAATCAACAAACCCTCTTATTAGAAACAATAAAGAAACCGACTTCGTGTATTTTGTTTATATTAGGTACAAATAAACATTATTAATATATTATTTAATAAATATTGGTGGTGAGGCTATGTATGCCCCGATACCCTTGCCTGTTTTTCTGACATAACTTACCATGAAATTCTTGTGTGTTCCAACGAAATCCATAAATGACACTACTTTTATATAAACTTCACTGAGTTGTATCATCGACGTATCAGCTGTGGTTTTATTAATATTGTAATTAAAAAATTCAATAGTATTTCCCAATTTCTCTCCTATTTTCATGAAAAATCCTTTTATTTGAAAATAGAGAGTCAATCTATAAGCACTTTCGATGTCCACAGTGAAATGAATGAAGTTACCAAAAATCATCATCAGAATATTGGGATTCGCGACAAATAGGTAAATAGAGTAATTGATTAATTGAATACTTAGAACTAAAACCAAAATAACATTTTTCCTTTTAATTATTGTCTTGTAGTCTTCCCTTGTCGCTCGAAGACATTTATTGATCTTGTAATGTTTTTCAAAGAATAAATCATTTTGACTTTTTTTCCTTCGCAAAGCATTGAAAATTATGCAAAGGAATTCGATAATACAACTAAGATTCCAGAGCAGACGACGTAAGTTTCGGTTGAGAAGAATGTCATTTAGAAAAGTGCATATTGTAATAATCGATACAATTAAATAGTAAATTTTCAGTACTATCAATTTAGAGTTTGAATAATAGCTGAAGTAGCCCCTGTCGTCGCCGAATATTAACTTACAAAATAGTACAGGCTTGAAATAATCTCTCGATAACTTGATTGTAGTTTTAAGAGGACAAATCATTTTACAAGTCAATCGTTATAACCGACCAAAACTCAACAGTCAAATGCTACGTAACGAGAGAAATTAAATCGATTATTTCATTATCGTAAGTGGACATCACTATTTAGTTTGACATTCGAGGTCGATAGAATGTAATCAAAATAAGAATTGTATAAATATTTACTTTATTATTTACTAAAAGGTATCTGAAGTCAACGTCCTCATACACGATAAACTGAAATAATTATATACTTGGAAATGTTCAAGTACACGATGTTGTTGGAGGAAATGATGTCTTCGGAACTCAAATACATCATCATGAGTGACCGATTTGGTGCAGTGGTTAGAGACTCTAACTGTGGAGCCAAAAGTCGCGGGTTCGATTCTCGCTCGGAAGTAATATGTACCAAAATTCATTGTCCGGCTAGGCCTCAGTCTACGATTTGACGCAGCTAAGGATGCGTAAGCACCTACAGCATAATAAATAAATAAATAAATAACATGTCATGTTCGGTGTCTGGATGTAAAAAGTATCTATATATGTATGTATTATAAAAAAAGAATATTTAAGTATGCATACCAGTTGTATAGTACCCCATAATACTTGCTTACTTTGGGACTAGATGGCGTCATGTGTGATGCCCCAAATATTATTATTGTTATCATCATCATCTTTCATCTTGCTGGACGCCTTTCTTTTAGATGTCCACAACACACGGTCTTGGGCCATTTAGTGGGCACCCGTGCCATGCTATTCTTGTTAAACCCCCGCTCATGCCCTGGGCCCTATCACAGCGGGGGATAGCGCGATCGCCGATTGCTTCGGGCCTTTTTTGTGTCTGTGTGCATTATTTAAGGGGGTTTCATCACTAGTGACTACGCTTGGCTCGTGCACGTTGGTGGTGACCACGATGGGGTAAACTTTTATTCAGATAGACACTAAGCTGCTCTTCGCCTTGCGGATCGGGTCAGACACCTTATAAGAAACGCTTCCCGGTCGGCAGTGGTATTCCGTGGTGGCGGCAGTTATAGTATTCCTTCTTCGTCCTCACACGAAACTATAGATAATCGAAGTTTTACAAAATAATTAAAATAAGGAAAATTACTAAAATTTAAAATATGGAATAATGACAACAACACTTAAGTTCATTTAATGAATTTCAAAGCCCAACAAAAAAAATATTTGTCGAAGCTTTTGAAACCAATTCACTTAATTATGTATTTTCATGTGCTGGAACCGCATTCAGTAACAGTTTTATCACCCACAAATCTATTATAATATGGAATAGATCATATATTTTTTATTATAATCAGTAATGTTACTTTGATGTATTTTAACTACAAAAACACCACTTAAATCATAAATAGTATTAGGACAGTTTTTATAACTAGGTACGATTAGTCATACTTAGAGTGTAAATTAAAAGCACATAGGTTAAACATTGCAGTGCGAGGTTATATGTATTAACTGGAGTGCCATTTATCTATATTACTTACTACTACTGTTACAAAAACTTATTAGGTGAGTAGGTATATATATATAATTGTAATTTAAAGATTGTCAAATACAACCTGTTAGTAGAATAAACTGATGTTTAATCGCTAACTGACAGACAATAGTTATTTATGCAACAAGAGAGCAAAGTTCGTTTTTGTTGCGAGTGATGAGTTTGAATCTCGAGCAAACGAAGGATCCTATACATAATTGATTTTTAAATTAGAAACCAGAGCATAGTGAGGGATTCAAAAGCACTAAAAACAAAATACTTTGCTCTCTTATGACACGTATGACTTATCACAACACTAGCACGAAGAATGGGATGTAAGAAAAATACTTGTAACAAACAGATTTCGATAGAGGAACAACACTCTTATTTCACATGTCTCTGAATCGACCTTTGCGCCCTTAGCAAGTTTTTAATCATTAAATAATTTTTAGGCTTTGAAATATTAATCATGTCTTTATCGGAAGAAAGTTTAGTTCAACAACAGAAACTTGTTCACTAGATGTACTCGTTATTTAAAACTTTTTAGATATTCACATCAAAACAAGAACCTAATGGATAGAATAGAAAATTTGTTTCCCAGTTATTAAATAACTATATTACGGAACATTTGACGTTTCTAAAAGGCAGGAAGTAGGCAAGCGCTATCTAAGTGTAGAAAAGAAATAAATAAGTTCTTAGAACTAAGTGCTTTTGGATTAACGAAAGATCGTGAACTTTTTTATAGAGTAAACTGTTAAAAAGAGAAATAAAACCAATATGCACATTACCGTACGTTTTACAGAGCATTCATTACACAGAATTTAGGGTTGTAACACTCTACATATTGTCCATTTACGCCACGTTGGTGGTAAGTTTAATAATTCATTGTTATATTTTCTAAGTAACACAAGGTGACACAGCACGTACAATAAAAATATCGACATAGAAAAAATTGGATACCCCAACATAAAAAACATTTAACAATACAATGATATCGATTAAGATCAAATGCTTCGTGAAAATTAATCGCGTGGAAAAATTGCGGATTTTTCTATAAAAATACGCTGAATTCATCATGTTTGCGGTAACGAAATTTATTAGTGTGGTGTAAGTATTATTATTGATACTGTTACGTGTTATGGTTCGTCGAATTTGGAGAGAAAGACCTGCTGACTCTTTTGAAGACTTTATTCACTAACACTAGGTCCAACACAAAGCACTAAGTCCAAACACTAAGCACTAACGATGTTCCTAGCTCGTAGCCAAGTCGTAGGTTTCACTGGTATCACTCTTGATCACTAGTTTTCACTTCGAAGTCGCCTCGAAAGTAGCCCAAAAACTAAACTGCTCGCTCGTCTTCCTGCGGCTATTTATATGGGTCGTAACGAGGCTCGAGAACATTCTAGAAATCACTCCACTCGCACGAACGTAATCGATCAGATTGGATAATTCTAGAACATTCTTTCCTCTAACGCCATCTAGTATTGAGTAGGGGTTTCGTGTTGTCCTTGTTGTAAAACACTTCTACAAAGTGGTTCTACTGGTTGACGCTAGATGGCAGTCGTTACTCTGTCTTTTCGTAACAATACAATATAACGGTGACTTATATCATGCTTTTATGAAAAAATTGAATTATTTTATTTTTTCTTTGGTTGTAGGTTAAAATTGACGAACTTCGTAAGAATTACCGTAATCGTCATGTCATCATGCACCACGACAATGTCAGTTCTTACACGACTCAACAGACAAATATATTTTTGAAGGAGAAAAACGTAGAACTTATGAGCAATCCTGCATACAGTCCCGACCTTGTGACTCATTTGCTCGCAAAAATTAAGAACCAATTACGCGGTTAACGATTTTCATCACCAGAACTGGCTGCCGAAGAGTATGAAAAAGTATGTTTCCGAGGTTACCAGGGAGCAGTCGCATAAATGCTTTCAAAATTGGTTTATTAGCATTAAAAAGTGTATATATTTATGCATAAAAGTACAAACTGATTAGAAGCCTTCTTCTGCGTTTACCGTCTAACCTATATGGACGTAATACTCATATTCAGCTAGCTGGAGCAAGATGGCGAGTTTCAGTCAAATATCGTTTGACATTTTCGATACTGTGAAGTGACATTTACGACTCTATTAAACCCATAAACCAAACGATGCTGTCAAATTTATTTACTCTATGATTTATGCTAACGGAGAATATTTTTCTGAAACAATAAATTCACTTTTGACCATTCATAGTAATTTTTTCTCATTCATTCCAGAAAGTTTTAGTGCGCCCCACGTACTATACATTGAGTAAGTTCTAGAATGATAAATCAATGTATTGTATGAATTTGCTGATGAATATTGTGTATGATATATGAACTGAGAAAAGTGTTCTTAAAAAATATGGATACGAGGAAACCGATGAACAAAAAAAACAAGGCGTCATCATAATTACGTTACAAGAATCATAATTTCCGCTGACGCATATTTTGTTTCACTTTGTATTCGACGTTTTTTATTATAGGGGTAATCTTTTGCTATGGGTATGGGTATAGGGGTAATGTCGTGATAGCCCAGAGCGCAACGAACCTGTCTCAAATTTATAAGGCCATGGTTCGAATCCGGGCGTGTACCAATGAGTTTTTCTGACTTAAGTACACAATATCACTGACACCGTGCTTCGGAGGGCACGTTAAGCAGTCGGTCCCGGACGCTGTTAATAGATGGCGGTCGTTACAGTTCCCAACCCGCAGTGGAGCAGCGTGGTGGACTTAAGCTCCAAGCCCCCCTTCCTCACCCTGGGGGAGGCCTAAGCCCCTGCAGTGGGGTAAAAATGGGCTAATGATGATGATGATGATGATGATGAATCTTTTGCTCGACTGATTTATGGAACACTTTTCTCCGGATTGTGTTTTAAATCAGTTCGTTTTCTCATAAGTTAAGAAAGCTCGTGTACGCTGTTTGTTACTTCAATAAATAAATTAGATTATTTTCATTTAGTTCACAAACAGGTAGTTCATATGTAGTCATAGAGTAAATTAATTTGACAGCAGAGTTTGGTTTTGATAGTCTTAAATGTCACATTGATATTACGCAATTTCGCGGGGTTGAAGACCGGCGTGTGGGGATTTCGCGGAGGTGAAAACCGGCGCGCGGGGACCTCGCGCACTGAAACTCGGACTGAAACTCGCCATCTTACACGAGCTATCTAGTGTATGAGTGGTTAGGCGGTAAACGCAGGAGAGGACTTCAAGTCGATTCGTCCTTTTATGTATTACATGCATAAAATATAATTAAATTGTTTTTTGCCATTTTGTATACACTGGAACTTTACATGCTTTTGCGATCCCTTTATCGAATTCAAAAGCTTGATTGCAATTTTTACAAAATGCCTCGTATTTTAACACAGATTACAATACAAGTGTATGTTTCGTTTTTTTCCCAAACTAGACAACACTATATCGTAAATATTTGTTTTGGTGAAAGCGTCTCGTCGTTCTGCACTCCGGGTGGGCAGGTGTTTCCGACATCTTCGCGTTTGTTCCTAACTTTCGTCTCCGTTATGTCGTGATAAATTTTTCCACAGCAATTTTTCTTCGTTCCCCAGCGCATGTCAATGCGAAAAAAAATCGTTTTGGATTAAACTATTTCCGTCAAGTGCTATTGAGGAGTTCGTGCTCAGGTACGATTTTTCTTCACATCATTATTCGTTTTCGTCTGATATCTTTGGATGCGTAAATAAAAAAAATTTCCGCTATTTACTAATAAAATTATATATTATTTTGAATGACTTTTTCTTTCGAGGAAAAATCGATTTTGTTTCTTGGGGCCGTTCAAGTATTACGTAAGCACTATAAGGGTCGGGGGGGGGGGGGGGGAGTTCTTTGATTTGCTTATTTTTGATGACATGGGGGGTGGGGAGATCCAGATGGTGATTCGTCAGCAGATAATTATTTACTTTCTCATATTAATCATATTAACTTACTCTATATTGAAAATACCGTGTCAGTAAGGTTTATTTCAATGAATATTATGTGTGTTACAATCCTCTCTTCCAAACCTATTCCTTATTTTTAGATTTATAACTGCCGCTCATGGATCAATCAATTGTACCAATGTTTACGTAAGCATGACAGGGAGGGGTAAGAGCTTTGCTTACTTTTGCTGATTAGGGGGAGGGGTGGGTTGATAATTGCAAAAAATCTGAATTGAACTTGAACGGCCCCCTTAGTATTCTCATTGAAGCCTATATTAAAAGTCTTAATATTTAAAGTGATATTATTCTGTGATATTGTGCTATAGAACGCATTTTTATGGAGTGTATATAAAATTAAAATGAAAACATTTTACACAAAAATTCATCGTATCCAATTGTAATTTGAAAATGGGATCGGAATTTAATTTCATTCATAACAAAATTATTCCTTTGTCCTAAGCTAATCGAAATCGCATAGCCAATACTGAAATAACATTTAGCACTCCCGTTAATGTAAACAGAGAGATTAGCACTGTTTGCTAATTCTAAAATCACATGCACGGCTTATTTACATGCAATTATGACCTCATACTACCTATTTTATTAGAGTAAAATGAATGATCAAGAAATTAATTGTTGTTATATATACATATTATAATGCGGGTCGACAACAAAGCAGATATTATTGCGTTTTTTTGTAATTATTATACATTTCACTGGTTGAACATATTTCAATGTGACGTAGGGAGGATATTTAAGTGTTAACGCATAAACCATCACCACATGTTATAAAATAAAGTCCCCGACGCGTCTTTCTGTCTGTCTGTCTTAAAGTCCCCGACGTGTCTCTCTGTATGTCTCTCTGAATGCGATAAACATAGAAACCACCAAACGGATTGGCATATTGTTGACACCAATGGACGGAGTGATTTAAGAGGAAGCTTTATGTGTAGCCGACTGCGAGCTTTCATCAAAAACCCTATCTAATAATCCCTTTAAGATATAACAAAATAATGTATGGATGATTTTTTCTCTTCAATAAGACTAAGGAAAAGACCTGGATAGCATATGTCTATCTTTTATGAATAGCTTACTATACCTATTTTTATGTTTTAAAAAATGGTGCCATTTGATGAGATGATTTGAAAGCAATTTATACGGATACAGTATTAATCCTTATCAAATTAAATACGTTATTTACATTCAGTATTTCATGCACATTATAATTACCCTTTACACTATACCATTTCAATTAATATCTTCCGAACTATCGCGAAATAAAAACTATATCGCGACAAGTGGCCAAGCCGAGCGACGCGAAGCGACCCGCGTGATGTAAAATTACGCGGAAGTTATCAATGTTGTATACAAAGAAAGATTGCAGTTTGTTTTTACGTATTTATAATTTACTTTATCAAATATTTATAGAATTGGAAATAAAATACATTAAAAATTCTCCAAGTAGGATGAACTTACCTACTTACCTACTTACTACTTACCTACGTTACATTTAAATCTAATTAAATCTAATCCATACGTTCGACGCAACAAGCTGATAGGACACTACGACAGAAAAAAACACTACGGCTTATATACTGTGCTATCCGTGCGAAGCCGAGGCGGGTCACTAGTTGGGTTTGAACACTCAGAAAAAAGTTTTGCAGATATTATAAAACTAGTTAATGATTCCGGACACAATTATTTTGTGGTAATTTAAACAGAAGTGTTCTTAAAACTAATGTTACAAAATAATTATTGCAAAATTTTAATAATAACACGAATAATTACATTGTAATATCTACTGAAGTAAATTGGTAAACACGAGAAATGTTAAACTTTAACAATTCCTAGAAATTTTTGTGATTACTAACATAATAGTTTTTTTGTTGTATTTGTAGCTACCTAACCGATATACCTAGTTTTTACAGTATATTACAATACCAGATTTCTAACTGTTACAATAGTTTTGTTAACGTGGGAACTGCACTTGTTTTAGTAATAATTAACTTACTTTAGTTAGTATCTTTCACAATGCACTGGTTGTACATGAAACTCAACAAGAACGAAAATAAGTGAAGTCTCGTATTGCGGAGATAAATTTAATCTTATAACATGTCATGCAAATGAATCTGCGAGTAAAAGCTAGTACAATACAAACGGATATAATTTTATCACACACTATAGAGATTCGCTTTACTGTGGCTTCGTTAAAATTATTTTTGTACAAAACAAACTGTACGTAAACACCCATTTTTTTAAATATTTATGTGGAATATACTTTAAGTTCGTCTATTTTATACTAGTTGACTAAATATAACCAAGTAGATCACACATATAGCCCCCACTAGACAAATAATATTCGATAATTTCATTATAACATTATATATATATAACATTATCATCAATTGTTAAATCGCCATATCGAATACACTATTACTCAACTCAATCACGCTTCACACAAATTAATAACTAATATCGTCTCTAGGTTATTTGACATTTAACACGTTTAACGCTAAGGGCACGATTATATTTGAATAAGGAAAAATTAAAGCGTAGATTCTAGTTCTAAGGATATTTGTTGATAATTCGTTCTAATACACATATTTTTAAAGTCAGCAATGGCATTGGATTCCACAGCGCAAATTACCGTAAAATTCACAGCGTTTTCTCAGTCACAAGACACAATCGGAAGTTGTGACCGGCAGCTAGTGAAGCAACACGCCT
This sequence comes from Luffia ferchaultella, assembly GCA_949709985.1. NCBI lineage: Eukaryota > Metazoa > Arthropoda > Insecta > Lepidoptera > Psychidae > Luffia > Luffia ferchaultella. The sequence continues at coordinate 14,808,623 of OX453254.1, forward strand.
TGAAAGAGCTGAGGTCTGCTCTTGTAACATTTGTGAATGAACATGTCTATTTGTTCCGTGTCTGGGTGTGAAATATCTGTTTAAGTGTATATTATATAAAAAAAGATATCTAATGTATACCAGTTGTCCGAAACCCATAATACAAGCTTTGTTTATTTCGAGACTAGACGGCGCTGTATGGGATGCCCCAGGTATTATTATTATGTGGAACAGAGGTATGGGTGTCGAAGCGAACCTCATGTCCTCGGCATCCTCTCGGGACCGTAAGTGGGCTCGGTCACGTGTTCTTGGTATCCGAACTTGCCACCTTTGATAACTTTGATTTTGCAACAGATGGAGTTCTGTCCTCGCCATTTACTCAACCGCATGCATATTTGGAGGGCACTCATGCTGCGGTGTAGGTTCTTCCGATAGACTAGTTAACGAATATTAGTCACATAATGAAATTACACGTGTCGTGATAGCCCAAAGCGCAACAAACCTGTCTCAAATTTATATGGTCCCATAGGGCCATGGTTCGAATCCGGGCGTGTACCAATGAGTTTTCTCACTTAAGTACACAACTATCACTGACTCCGTGCTTCGGAGGGCACGTTAAGCAGTCGGTCCCGGACGCTGTCAATAGACGGCGGCCATTACAGTCCCCAACCCCAGTTGAGCAGCGTGGTGGAATTAAAGCTCCAAGCCCCCCCCTCCTCCTCACTCTGGGGGAGGCCTAAGCTCTTGCAGTGGGGTAAAAATGGGCTGATGAAATGAAGTGAAGTGAAGAATGAAATTACACAGCGGAAATTGCCGTAGTGTCCACAGCGTTTTCCCAGTCACAGGATAGAATAGGAAATTGTGACTTGTGAAATAACACGCTTTGAGATGAACTTATGAAGACTTTCAAGTGTGGGGCACCGCTGACCCCGTAGTGTCGTACGTGTTAATGTCGTATATAGGCAATAAAGCTTATTGAATTTCTGGCAGGATTCCAAAATGAATTTACTTAAACTACATAAACCAAAACGACGCTGGCTAACTAGATTAAACCTAACTAAAGTAATATATCGCATTCCTAAAATGTATTTTAGCTTAAACTGTATTTATATTAATACTTTGTTTGTTTTTACGAATTTCTGTTTTCAAAATAACACAAGTAAAGATGAAAAAAAAAAACGATCTCACACTATAATTTGATGTCCAAAGTTTAAGATACAATGACAGACTACAGAAAAAGAAAACTTTAAATAGAGTTAGAAAATACAGTTAAAGGGAAAGTAAGAATGAGATTTCGTTAAAACAGTTGGAGAGACTAAAGAGAGTTTGTCGTGTCTGTAGGTATCTATTTTCCACACCTGAAAGCTCTGAACCCTTTTAAGTTCGATCTTAACTAAATATGAATTTGGAGTTTACGTCATATAATTTCGATTGGGACAAATACACTTTTTTTGTATATTTTTCAATAAGGTAATTTAGTTACCATTTGGATTACAATGTATACAAATATTGACAAAGTTATGACTAAATAATAACTCCGGAAACATTCCACACAATGCCATCTAGTCCCAAAGTAACACAAAATACTTTGTTTTCAAATTAAAATAAAATATGATAACTCTATAGGTTTTTGTTGTACATGTCAAATATAGCCGAGTATTTTATTGAAATCAAGTGTTAAATAAACAGATTTTTAATTTTTTTATTGTTTGAACCTAAATATCTACTAGACCAGATTTGATGAAATTAACAAAGTATCATCACGCCATTAATTTTAAAAGCAGAACCAGAAAAAGGAAAGTAAAATGGAACGGGTTTTCAGAGGTAAGAAATATAAGTAAATATTAATTTAAAATTAAATCATGCGAGTCGAGAAAACCTAGAGCGGGAAAAGCTCAGGAAAAAGCTACTATAAAATGCTTAATTAATCGGATACTTTATAAAAATGTGTAAACATTCCGCTTCGATAAAATTACCAAAATTTTATATGTCAGAAGTAGTGCTTCACAAGCGTCTCAAATATTTAGCAACAGTGTGTAATTTCATTTTACATAGTGAATAGGTAGCGATTCTTTCGTAGCTTCGCATTCACGGGATTATGATTTTATTAATAATTACTGTTTTAGTTTGACAATTGATAAAATACCCATATGTGAATCGTACATTTATTCCGGCAATGCTACGGACATCCATACAAATTCTGATATTTTATGTTTTTCTTTTACGATTTGAATTTCTGGAATTAATAAAATAGTATCTCATTAAAAAAATGGTCCATCATTATGGCAAAACGTTCAGAGAAAAACGATTTGTTTCGATATTTTTTGGACGTCATATTAATTATTGTATAAACTTAAACGTTGTTTGTTTTTAATACGAAAATAAAAAAAAGACCGATGTTATAACTTTGAAATCTCTGACTGGCTCATGTATTTCTGTCTGTGACATTGTAGCTCCCAAACAGGTGAGCCGACTTCCGGTTTTATGTTTGGAAGCTGGTTTGATCGGGATGACCATATCAGCCCATTGTAATACCTCACTGCAGAATCTTAGGCCTCCCTTCGGGATGACGGTGCTTGGAGCATAATCCACCACACTGGTCCTGTGAGGGTTCGTGGATTTTAACAACGGCCATCTGGTGCCAGCAACCGGGACCGTCGGCTTAACGTACACGCCGAGGCACGGAGTCAGTGATAATTAAGTACATAAGTAGTATATAATTGGGGAGTCTGGCTCACTTTGTATGGCTATAAAATTGGGGAGTCTGGCTCACTTTTTCGTTATTTGCAGAAAATCGTTGTCCGTTTTAAAAGTCTCGCTTCGCTCTCACGGACCACGATTTTCAGCAAATAACGAAAAAGTGAGCCAGACTCCCCAATTTTATAGCCATACAAAGTGATCCAGATTCCCCAATTATATACTACAAAAACCGTTGTCCGTTTTAAAAGTCTCGCTTCGCTCTCACGGACAACGGTTTTTCTGCAAATGCTAAATGAACCAGAGTTCTCAATAATTTTTCCTGGCTCACTTTTTCGTTATTTGCAGAAAATCGTTGTCCGTTTTAAAAGTCTCGCTTCGCTCTCACGGACCACGATTTTCAGCAAATAACGAAAAAGTGAGCCAGACTCCCCAATTTTATAGCCATACAAAGTGATCCAGATTCCCCAATTATATACTACAAAAACCGTTGTCCGTTTTAAAAGTCTCGCTTCGCTCTCACGGACAACGGTTTTTCTGCAAATGCTAAATGAACCAGAGTTCTCAATAATTTTTCTCGGAAAACACGATCTCAGTAAAAAAAAAAAAAAAACGACAAATGAACTAGACAGATAATTTCTAAACGTGTAAAATTTATGCTCCATCAACCTACAAACGCATTTCATTTCTTGACTATAATACAAACATAATTCATATTTTGATATTTACGAATAAAAAATACATAATTAATTGAAACTATGTAGAGAAGGTTTACAAGAAATAAAACAAATTATTGAATGTAAAATAGGTTTATTTTTCATTTTTATAAAAAGAATTATACCATTTCTTAATTTCTATTACATTTTGTAACGCACAATTAATATTTACTTGATTAATGTATCTGTGACAAGCCTGATGATGTCCATAAACGTCCGTACGAAGTTCTCGTAAAGGTGGACATCCTATGTCTTCTATATTTACAATTCGTTTGTCTTCGAGTTGCTTGATATAGTCTTCAAACCATATTTTTTTTTGTAAGCCTTTAACATATATACATGTAGCTTCTTTTATTAGGTTATTTATTATTGTGTTGAGTTGTGTATAATCTATTTCTCCAGAGTCCCACGAAATACCATGATAGTTTCTTGTTAGCCATGAATTCGTGGATCGACATTTTGCAGACAAATTATACCAAGGATATGGTGGTTTAAATAGTATACAATATTCTTTGTCTTCTTTGTCTTCAACAGATGCAACCGCTAGTTCTTTCACGATCAATTCATTTTTTCCATTTACAAAACATTGTATATCCATAATAAGTTCCATAATTGTTTGAGATTTCTTAAATATTCGAATACGTGTAGATTATTCAAGTGCTCGTGAGCGACTAGCCAGCAGAATGACTAACCTACTCTCGCAATAAAATTACGTAATTTCAGCGTTGAAACAAGTTTAGACAAGTATAATTTACAAATCATCTATATTTATCCATGAATTGTGTGTACCATCAAATCCCAACCATTTTACTAATATTTTATTTCCTCTTTTTTTTATAACTCTTTCAATTAGATAAATATCAGGATATTTCGTTTTTGAAAGCTCTTCTTTGTAAAAGCAACCTTGAACTGGTGAATTTAAATAATCTTTTAGTTGATAAGTAACAGGTCTAGTATTATTAACTTTGGTTATAGTAAAAATTTCAGTAGTCCAGTTAGGTGTATAACCTTTTTCAAAAACATGTTTATATTTACTTATTCTCACTTTATCGCCTATTTTTAATTTTTGAGACTTTTTAAACATCATCTTATCGTTGTTATTATAAATATTTCTTAATATTGATTTCTCGTTCGATCTATTTACATTTATTGGTTTCAGTGCTATAGTTCTATGTGTACTGTTGTTGTAGGAATCTAATAATTCATTTAAAATATCTATCCATCGATAACTACCTCTCGCTGTAAATCGCTTCCACATTTTGTTTTTTAAGGTTCGATTAAAACGTTCACAGATTGAAGCCTTTAAATTACTATAAGTAGAATACATATTGATGGAATATCTATTCATAAGTGTTTTGAATAAAGAATTGTAGAATTCGGTACCATTATCAACTTGAAGATTTTTTGGTATTCTACCAGATGTAGTAAATATTGATAACATTGCTTGGGTAACATTATTACTATTTTTTGTTTTTAAAGGCACAGCCCAACCAAATTTTGAAAAATTATCGATTACCGTTAGAATGTATTTATAATTATCGTTTACAGAAGCATATGATTGCATATCAACAATATCAGCTTGCCATGTCTCATCTAATCCCCGTATATCAACGTGACGTCGTTGATAATTTCTACGAGCAGCACGATGTAATTCTTCAGCAATTAAAGTCTTGTAGGAGTTATTCATAATTTATTTGTATTTTCCAATGCTGTTAATCTTTGATCTATGTTTGTTAATGTATTAGAATGTGTTTTAGAAAGGTTATGATTGATGGTAATGTCTTTTTCTAAATTCTCTTTTACTGTGTCTAAGTGAGTTTTTAAATAATAGTATATTTGTTTCATTTCATTATTATCGATAGTCAACTGATCAAATCTTTCATTATATTCACGTCTTATAATATTTATTTCATTGGACAATAATCCTGTCACAATTTTTAAAGATACACCATCACTGTCTCCTAAAGCATCTCCCACATTGCACAATCGTTTATTTTCAATATCATAATTCCCCTCAATATTAATTTTAAATCCTTCTCCTTGTGGTCCACGGCGTCCTGTTGAAGATTTAGATAATTGACGTCCAAATACGTCTACACTCATTGTACTTCCTCAAGATACTTCGAGAGAATGATTAAATAGTTGATAAATCTTGTTAATAAATAATGTTAGCTTCACGCAATTCCTCTAGGATTGAAATTATTTCATTGGAATGGGTGACATAACCGCTAGCCGCTCTTGATGCTAATAGAAGTCGTAAACGATCTACCAACTCATTAGGATTATCCCAATACACATAATTGAAATTCAAACCAACTCTAGGAGTTGACATATTGGTGGGTAATAAGGTATTATTGTTAGAAACCCCACTACCTATCTTTTCATTAGCGAACCTCGAAATTATGTTAATATATTTTGGGGTATTGTTTATACGGAGAGCACCATCATCTTTAAAATGTTTACGATGCGCATTAGTAGCTGTAATGATTTCTGCGTAATTTTCAATATCACTATCTATTATAGCATTATTGTTAGGTACTTTTTTGAAAATCAATTCTAATAAACCAACTGTAGCGGGATAATTTTTGTTTGCTATTAGAATTTTGTCTTTTTCAAAATAGATAGGTGTATTTCCTAACATTAAGCGTTTTCCCTTTAATTGTCTCACACCATAAATTTGATCTAAATCTTTATGATTTTTAGATTTTAATAAAGATAAATATGATAAAATACTGTGATTTGGTTTTTGTAAAGAATCGTTTTCTTCTTCTTCTTCATGTTCTTCTACGTCAAAGAATGAATCATCATCATCACCATCGATATTAGTAGTTTTTTCATCTTTTGAAGTTGTATTCATGGATTCTGTTTCTTTTTTATGTGTTACATAGTGCTCATCATATTTATTATTTTCTTTATGCTCTTCTTCCTTCTTAGGTGCAATATTCGGTGTAGTGACACTAATTTTCTTTAAAGAAGTAGTCAAAGGTCTAAAGACTTCGTTTAAAGTGTTTTCTGTGTTTTTTCTATGCAATTTCAATAATTTATGCTTTTTTCTTATCACATTGCCAAGCTTTCTGATTTTACGTAAAGTGTCCTGTTGTTTTTTAATACTTTGAACTTCCATGGTGTTTGTGTTTAGTACGACAAACTGCAACTGGTTATAACTAATGTGGACTCTTTATATTTATAAAGGTGTCAAACCCTTTCCTATATCGACCGTTTTCTAAAGAACTCTCCTTATCAATGACAACAAAGCTATATTTTACGTTCCAACATTTAAAACATAGTTTCTTAAATTCTTTAAAAGTCATGTCACTATTTACATGCTCATCGTAAATGTGTTTTAAATTTAAATCATCTTGTTTAAATATTACTAATAAATTAGTATTGTCACGAATCAAATGCTTAGGAACACAACAGTAAGTTTGTGAAAGATAAAAACAATCAACATCTTGATGTCTCCCCATGCAAAAGTATTCCTTTACATTATTCTGTTTTTCACAAACAATATCATCAAAAATAATGATGGAACCAGGGAGAATATCTTTAGGTTTCACTATTTCATCATTTTCTTGAAAAATATAGTAACCAATATCACTAACAGTAGCAATTACTTTCTTAAGAAGTTCGTATTTTAATTGATGTATGGATTTTGAATAAATGTAAATATTCGAAAATCTTAATCCATTCATGTGTGTAATAATCGCTAACAAAGCATTTGTTTTCCCACAGTTGGAGGGACCGCAAAAAATCGATCTTATGCTATTAGGTAATAGTTTACCATGTCGACGGTTTTTTTCTGATGTGGTAGGTACAATAAGATTATCAAGGTTCTCTACAGGTAATACGGTTTGTTGCTTTATGAACCTCATGATGTAGCAAACTGAATAAGAAATCATTTGTATATAGTTTATGTATATAAAATAAAAAACATAAAATATGGGTAAAAAATTTATTAGGTAATTGTTAACAAAATTAGAAAATAAAAATTATCAATCGGTTTTGAATACTTTTTTCTTCGTACACAATTTACAATACGCTTGCATGAAAAGTGGACTATCGAGTTCATCTTGATCGTTTGATGTATTATCACCGTAAGAATGAATAGTGCAAGGAGTATAATAAGGCTTCACATCATCATTATCCAACACTGATTTGGGTAGTCGATCATTATGATACAATAAATGAATGTAGTGACCATAACGTTTGATTAATATATCTATAGGTATTTTTTCAATGTCTTTCTCACATAAATTGAATATTTCCATTTTGATTTAATATAAAATAACACACAACCACTCTACTTTACAACAATTTGCGTACTGCGCTGCTGATTGGATTGTACTCAATTATTCTATCGTGTATGATTAAACAATAAGCAGATGTTTGCAGAGGAAATTGTTTTTCTGATTCAAATTCTATACGTATGTCTACAGGTCCTGTTTTTAATGTTTCATTTTGTTTGGAACAATCTAATACAACAAGTGGAGCCATTTCCTTGAATTCCTTTTTTGACAATAATGGTTTACACCTGTTCTTGTCAAAGTAAGAGCTTTGAAATTGAGCATACATATCATACAACAGTGAATATTGGTTTCGTTCGAAATCAATATTAAGGTTAACGTAAGGGTATGTTTGAGAATTTAAATACAATTTAACGTCACGAATGTCACAATGATCGAAGAAACTTGCATCTTTTGTGTGTATATTCTTTCGACCCGTTTGGAATCCTAAGATAACGTATCGAGGTTTCTCTAGTTGTGTAGATGTTTTTACAACCCATACATGGTTTGTAGTCGTAGGTAATAATGGATATTCATATAGTTCCCAAGTCCGAAAACTTATTTGTATAGGAGGATCTTTGACGATATAATTAAGTAAATTTACTTTTGCAAAGTCGGACAATTTAACATATGGCATTAACCATTCTATTTTGGAAATGGATATTTTTACATCTTTATCAACATTTTTTTCTGATTGTACGATCGCATTTACGTCTGTATTAGCTCTGGTAAGAATAAGTTCATGTTTTGCATTCACTATTACTCTATTATAATCTTCTGCAAACCCGAGTAACAAATTGAGTGGAATCGAGACATCAAAATATCCTTTGGTATCAACAATGTCCTTAGTTGTATTTGTGTTCCATCCAGCATTATCAAGATATGTAGTTTGATTTGGGCTAGCGGAAATGAATGTTTTTATAAGGCTTGTTAAACCAACGTTTTTATTGCGATCAATTTCAACAGCATTTAACTCATAACGTAATTCTTCAAACAAAAAGCATAATCCCATATTTACGAGATTCGTGTTAACGCTAACCTCACCATTGCTCTTCATAAGTTTTCCGGTAAGATGTAGAAAGCTTTTGCTGGGTAGTATACAAGCATCTTGATGTTGAACAGTAATGCGAATTTCATCATTGTTGTTGAAAGTGGTTAATGCATATGGACGATGAGCATGAAACTCGTAATGTTCTATTGATTCATCGAATAATACACTTTTTTGTATATTTAAAATTTCTTCTTGTTCTTCCATGGTAAAATGCAGATTAAACAGAAAAATTTAAGTTTTATTTTGTTTTTATTGAGTTTGAAACAAGTCTTAAGCCAAGCCCTTTTAGAAATTGTATGTTCCGATGTGTTAACCGATTCAATGGTCGAACTCGAGTGGGTGGATAAACCCATTTTCTGTTGTTATTATATGAATAGGTTTTACTGTTATAAACCACACCCATTCTATGCTATTGACTTAAGATGTAATCGCACTGTTATAATTTCTCCTCGGAAATTTACTAGATCTCCGTCTTGATCGACTATTTTCAACTGAATATTATGTATTGCCTTAACCATAACAGGAAGATAAATGACTTGCGATGGTACTTCTACTATTTTATATCCAGGTGGAACCGTGGGGAAAAATTCGTGAATAATGTGAGCTTGATTAGAATTAATATACGCCCCTCCTGTTATGTTACATTCTACTCGCAAAGCGTTTACTTTGATTATGGAAACAGGTATATCTGATAAATAATCAACGTTTGGATCTAGAATTCTAGGAGAATATCCTAACAAATTTCCCAAAGAATCTTTATGGGTAAAATCAACTTTTTTACTACATCTCACTTTACATCGCAATTGATTTTCATCAGGCTTTATCGATATGAAAATATTAAATTTATCTAATGCATCAGTTAAATATTTTTCAATGTTTTCGATTTCGTAACTACCTGGTGGAATTACAATAACTTTGTCATCGATATAGAATTTGTTATTTCTTTCATCGATATTGGGAATGGAATTAAAAGTCAAGAATTCTACTAAACCAAGCACATAGTTTTTTGATGATAATTCAATAGGAGGAAAATATTGTGCTTCTAAAACGGGTCCAACACCGCTTAACGTGACTCACTCATGACTGAATCTATAATGAGTTGACGTTCTGATATATATTTAAGTTAAATTATCACTAAGAAATTTAAGACACAAATGTCCACAATTGAATGTATTGAAGCTTTGATATTTTTTATAATTGTATTTTACATTTTGCACTTTTAAATATGATAATAAATTTGATGGAGGTGGTAAATTTCCAAAACTATCAAAATAAAAGACACAATTGTTTTTTTTCTTATAAGCTACCCAGTGAGTTCCAGGACCATCTTTACTATCTAAGTTTATTATACCAGATTCATGTGTCCAAGGAGGTGAGTTAGGTAAATCATTTCTCATAAAAACACCTCTAAAGTTAGGAATATTTAAAATTCTAGCATATTTTGTTAAATCAATATTTGTAAGAGCTCTGTTTGGTAGTGTTAATAGTTTTTTGAAGGTTTTATATAAATACCTAAACCTTTCTTATAAGGTTTAAGAAACATTCCTTTTCCTAAAGATATCGCTTCCATTTTTTCATTATGTCTTTTTTGTTCTTTAAGTTGTTCTACAGCATTTTTAGCATTGTTGACTGCTTTCGCGATTCCAGCAGCTCCACCAGCCAAAGCACCTGTTGCACTTAATCCAGCAAAAAGTGGTATTAAAAAAGGAAGTACTCCACCAATTTTTTGTGGCAGAGGTAAAATTCTAGGACAATTGATATTTTTTTTCCCTCCTACTTGACGAATCACTTTACGAACACCATTCAGTGCAGATTTTATAGGATCAGATCCTTTAGACATAGATGATTTAGCTATTTTAATAACATGCTTGAAAGGTTTCTTTGATCTTTTAATTTTTTTCTTTGTTTTATTTTTATTTGTGATACCAAGACCTAATTTTGACTTGGCACCCATCGCGGACGCAATGCCTAACGCAACTGCTCTTTCACTCATTGATGCATCTCTATTAAATACTCGTTTCATCGCTTTTGATGCTAGCATACGATCAGCCTGATTTCTCATATGAACATTATCTCTGTTTTTCGAATACGCTATATCATGTTCGCGACAAGCTGAATCAAGTGGATTAATACCCATATCACCTCGTGCTAATCGATCTTTGAGTTTAGTTCCAGGACCGCAAAACTGATAACCGGGTACATGTAGCTCAAACGGTAATTTATTCAGCATATCATTGAAAAATCCAAAACCTTTTTTTCTCTTTCGATAATAATATTTATTATTATTATTATTATGGTGAATCATTATTCAGCATAAACGTTGTAGTCTCTTAAAGAATTATAGGGTTATGAAATAAAAACAGAGATGAACTCAGTAATATACTTAATTTAATGGTAAAAATACATACATATTTTTATAGATGTACACTTTGGTTATAAAAAATATCAGATATATTTGTACATAGCATACTTAAAATAATTTGTAATGTCCCCAAGGCAATGTGTTATATTTATCAATTATTAATCTTTTATCATCATTAGCATTCAACACGGATTTATTTACTTCTTGCGAGAATATCGTGTGTTTGATTGATTTAAATACATTCATACATGAGCGCAATGTATTGTTAGTTTTAAGAGTAGATTTGTATTCGTCTGTAGTTAAAAGATTTAACACTGCTTTGCTAACTCCCTTTGCCTTTTTGATTTCATCGTTTTCGGTTTTTATACAATATAGTTTAGATCTTAAACCTACAAATTCATCAACGATTGTCCCTCCTAATTCATCTTTAAACAGACCTGGTACCTTTTTATTTACTAGTGGTAAATCATAAATATTGTTCCTACTAAAATTGCTTGTATCAAATAATTCAAGATTTTCTTTTAGATCTTTATAAATACAATCATTTGTAGGTATTATGTAATATAATAAACTGTCAGTGTCGGTGTAGCACAGTTGTGCTCTATCCCCATATTTTGGTTTAATAAAAGAATAGTGAAAGCTATAAAGATGGGATTTACTTAATTCTAGTACAGTAAATCCTATGTATATAGGACGGTCAAGTAAAATTTCCGACTTGTCCATCTGAACTGCTGCGAAATTTTCAGAAAAAATTGATACATTATGAAAATTTGGTTGAGCAATCAATTTTTCAGAACCTATGTATTTATTTGTGTAATTTTTTTCATCACTCCATCGATCAACTAATTTTACAGATATTTGCTTCCGCTTGTTTTCTAAAGTTTTTCCAAATATTGAATTATTGAACAATTTAAAAAAATCTTGTTCAAACGTAGATTGTGAGGATTGACGCAAACTTGTATTCAAATCTATATATTGTTTTAAATAATTACTTTGTTTAAATGAAAGAATTTTATGAATTTTATTCAATATCAAACCATGATTTAAACACTGTTTTAAATGCATATAATGAATAACATAGTGATATTTATTGTACAGATTTGCGATCAATTTATAAGTCTTTCCTCCAGGAGGTTTCATTTTTTCTGGTGCAAATGGTAAATCTTTGTGAGAGTCATGTAAGTCCTCGTTATAGATTAAATCAACCTCTAATATAAATCCAATGTCTGAATTTTCATGACATGAATCTATGTCGAAAGATAATAATTCATCACTTTGTAAAAGTTTGAATTCTGAAATCGGTAAGTTTTTCATCATCACGTATCCATATAAATTATTACAATCTAAATATAAAAGATAAGTATTTGGTCTATCTTCCCTGTAGTCTTCAGTATAAATATTATTAGCTTTTGCATATCGTAAAGAACACTGTGATAATCCGCCTCGGATGCCTTGTTCAAGCATTTGATATATTTCAATGTCAGAAATTAATTCTAATTTTACACCAGTATTTAAAAGCATTGCGTCCCAGCTAAGACTAGGAGCGGTTACATAAAAAGCTGCATCTAGTTTATAATTTTTTTGGCAAACAGTACGAAAATTTTCAAATACATCACATAATAATAGAACATCGATCATTAAATATAAATCAGTATATTGTCCTAAATTGCATATGGAAAATTTTTCCCATACATCAAAAGCATGTTTATAATCATCGTCTGAAATATGATTTGATGTTAAAGTATTATAAAAACTTTGTTTCGGTGGCAATACTGTTTCATTATATTTATCTAAACTATCCATATATTCGTACGGATACACTCCCTTACGGCATGCTAATCGAAATTTATTTTTATCAGAGAAAAAGCGTCTGAGATTCAAGAATTTATCATACTCTAATGTTTTAGATAATTTATCTAAACTCGTGTTGAGAAAATGACAAGAATCAACAAATCTGAGAGGAATATATGACTCACGAACATCGTATACATTTTTTATGAATTTAGTAAAAGAAATATATTTTTCTTTCCCTTTAGGTATCACCTCTATCCTGCCATCAGATTCACTAAGCTCTTTTATAAATAAATGACAATCATACCCCGCTAAGTTATGAAAGAAAAATGGAATGAACGTACAAGTCTTTAAAAGCAAGTTACAATGTGAGTGTACTGCGCCTCTGTATACGCCTGTTCTGTGACAGTGATCGCGAACTACATCACCCAATAGTAAATTATTACATATATAACAGTGAGTGGCGCTATTGTATTCAATTTGTTGTTGCAATGATAACGGAATCATTTTTTTCTTTTCAGTCGTATTAATTCTATGAATTTCGTTAACATGTTCCGTTAATGACTTGACAAATATATGAACGCAATCTTTTCCTCGATATGAAATGAATTTATTTAAACTCGAATCATATGCACAACATATATAATAAGCAAATGCTATTGGTACGTGTCTTTTTGTTAATTTTGTGTATTTAGTTTCACAGTTCTGGTTGTTATTAAGAGGTAATAACATAGTTTCGAAATCACCATAGATAACGAAAGGAATACGTTGCAATCTCTCGTAGTGAGTGAATTGTAAGATTGTACCAGGTCTGGGCAATACCGTTTTAATTCGAGCACAATTATGCATCTCCATACTATCATATGAGGAAAAAAATAACATACACTCATCACAAAAATATATTTTGCCTTTATGCCTCGTTACTTGGTGTCTAATAAGCCGTTCAAAATCTTTTATTAAACAATAATGCCCATGTTGAGAATTTTCTATATATAATAAATTAATATGGTTTATACTACGATATTCTGTCTTGTAGAGCGGGCCTACAAGTTGATTTTTTGAATCTAATCCGTAAATATTTACTGTAAATGTTGGATTATTCATTTCGAATATCTTTATATCTCTATTAGTAGGAGGAAAATTCATCCCATCTATTTTAAATATTTGTTTGTAATCTGGATATGATGCAGTGCGTGTACCATTTTTTTTCACTGGAAATAAAGATGCAACTGCACACCATAAAAAACAATGAGAGTCAGTGTTTTTAATGTTTAAACAACTTTTCGTACTCTGAATATTTTTAGGTAATGGTATGTAAGAACCCCCTCGTAATGGTGTGTATTTATTTATATTCATTTCAAGATGAGATACACTGGAAATAAACCAACCCGAATCTTTTAATTGAAATTCGCTACATTTCCGAATGAGTGTAGCTTTAACATGGTTATAATATTCATTGATATCAGTATTGTGATAAAATTTCTTATACTTCACTGTAAATGATTTCAACTCGGTCTTTATTTGGTGTGGTAAAGAATAATAACAAAACAATTCAAAATTTATTTTACAGCTATTATGTTGATGAAGAATATATTTAATTAACTTATTCACCGAAACTCGTACATCATTTAAAAAATCTTCTGGAAGTAAATACCTATCATGAATACCATCTATTCTAAAAGAAAGTAGTCTGTTTTTAAATGCCGAATTTATAAGCCGTACATTATCAATGTGGCTTTGTAACAAACAATTTTTTTTATGTAAGTTTGTTCTAAGATGAGCATAGTATATTTTCTTTGTAACATTTATACCACAAATATTACAATATATTTTATTCGTCATATTAATAAAATATCGTAGTGCACAATAATAAAATCAAAATATGTAGTTTTATCAGATTGCATCCAAAGTAAAAAAAAAATAGGTAATACAATACCATATGTAAACCAACTTATCTACTATTTACTTTGTAAGCATTGCTTGTTAATTTATACTTAAACCTAGAAAATCTAATTTTTATCTTTAATTAAAAAATACACTGATTACAATGTAGGCTTATATTCTATTACACGAAATACATAAAGTATGAAAATAACACGTTATTTAAATCAGTAAGTTTAAGAAAATAATATTTTACTTTTTCTTTTCAGGAATAAATTGTGCTTCAGATTTTGCAAATTTCTCTTTTATGTTCAATAAAAACGTTGCAAATATTTAAAGTCATCAGACTCTCTTTGTAATTTAATTTTCGTATTTATCAAAGCGAATTTCCAACGAGTATCATCTGGTAATTTCTCGATTTCGGACGTATAGTAAAGTTTTAATTCCAAAAAGAATTCTCCATTCGCATTGTTTTCAGTCTGTTTTGTCATTCCATTAGCAACTCGCTTCCATAAAATACCCGATAATTCAGAGAAAATCTAATTTTTACCTTTAATTAAAAAATACACTGATTACAATGTAGGCTTATATTCTATTACACGAAATACATAAAGTATGAAAATAACACGTTATTTAAATCGGTAAGTTTAAGAAAATAATATTTTACTTTTTCTTTTCAGGAATAAATTGTGCTTCAGATTTTGCAAATTTCTCTTTTATGTTCAATAAAAGACGTTGCAAATATTTAAAGTCATCAGACTCTCTTTGTAATTTAATTTTCGTATTTATCAAAGCGAATTTCCAACGAGTATCATCTGGTAATTTCTCGATTTCGGACGTATAGTAAAGTTTTAATTCCAAAAAGAATTCCCCATTCGCATTGTTTTCAGTCTGTTTTGTCATTCCATTAGCAACTCGCTTCCATAAAATACCCGATAATTCAGTTTTCTTCACACATATTTCAGTATCACTTTCGTCTCCGAAAAGATCCTTCATGAAATCGGTGCGTGTTTTCTTTGAACATTTCTTAGATGATTTGCGTTTTAAATTTTTAGATGTACTAGGTGATATCGACGATAAACCCTCATCAGAATCGAATATAGTTGGAAGGTTTCTATAACAAATAAAAAACAAGACCACTTAAAATAATTACGCAATATACAATTTTTTTTCCCAGTTCTATTACAATCGTAGAGGCTTTTACCTAAAAATCGAAGTCGTAGTTTTTATAGAAAATTAATTTAACACAATAATCGATGTAATGTAATCAGTTAAAATTAACGTAAAACACAAAATAACAAATGAGCATTTTCATAAAAATATAATGTGTATTTATAAAAGAAAAAAAAAACACATATTTTTCCACTTCTATTATAATCATGCATGCTTTTACCTACGTAAAATCAAAACCGTAATTTATATAGAATGTTAATATCGCAATCAAATTTTAAACACAATTTTCAACGTAGTATAATCAGTAAAAAATTAGTGCTATAAAAACATGAAATATCTATTACAATCGTGGAGACTTTTACCTAAAAATCAAAGTCGTAGTTTTTATAGAAAATCTAATATCGTAATTAATTTAACACAATAATCGATGTAATATAATCAGTTCAAATTAACGTAAAACATAAAGTAACAAATGAGCATTTTCATAAAAATATAATGTGTATTTATAAAAGAAAAAAAAAACACACATATTTTTGCGCTTCTATTATAATCATGCATGCTTTCACCTACGTAAAAATCACAACCATAATTTATATAGAATGTTAATATCGTAATCAAATTTTTAAACACAATTTTCAACGTAGTATAATCAGTAAAAAATTAATGCTATAAAAAACATGAAATAACAATTGATTATTTTATAAAAAATATAATGAATATTTATAAAAGTTTGAAAATAATGTAATATACCTACATTTTTATACTCACATTTCAGCCATGGTACCACTGAAGTATTACTTGGTGCTTGGTTTTTGCAAGAACACTTTGTATTTTTGTTACTACTAGGAACTTCGCCTATCGTAGACTGGTGTCGAATAAGCTTGGAGTATGGTTTATATACGCTTCGATACACGTGTGAACTGTCTTCAAGGTTTAAAAACAAAACTATAAAAACATGATAGAAAAAAATTATCGTAACCCAGTTCCGTTTTATAAACGCAAGTCGAGACTTGAAAATCATAAAACATGAGAAACTTATTTCCTAAAGCCATTTTTAGCACTTTGCATGTACAAAGCATTTTTGTTCGTTCAGGGTTAAAGATACGAAAAACTTACACGTGTCATAGTTAAAACAATGAAACATTCTTAACATTTATGTTAGATGTATACAGTCAACGAGAAATATAAAAAAATATTTTTTAATTTTAACTATTAAATCATTACACAACATCAAAAAAACTTCTTAAGTTTCTGTACATACAAATATTTTATAATATTTTAATTTTTTTGTAAATTTGCAAAATATGACATTAGCTTTTTTTTTTCAGTCAGTTAGTATTTATTAATAAAGTCGTGAACAATTACTTGATCGTCATTTATGTTTATTCTATTAAAGTTTATTATATTATTTCATAAATAGACTCTTTTAAATAATAAAATGGTAACTTCTCAAACGCAGGTAAAACGTATTGTTAACTGTACCATACACGTGTCTTTGTCAAAACAATAATTCATTCATAATTTGAAACCAAAGTCTTGACACAGTGAAACACTTGTTAATGAAACATTTGATGTGTGATGTATACAGTCAACGAGAAATATAAAAAATATTTTTTAATTTAAATTATTTAATCATTACACAACATCAAAAAAAAAACTTTTTAAGTTTCTATACATACAAATATTTTATAATATTTTAATTTTTTTTGTAAATTTGCAAAATATGTCATCAGCTTTTTTTTTTTTCAGTCAGTTAGTATTTATTAATAAAGTCGTGAACAATTACTTGATCGTCATTTATGTTTATTCTATTAAAGTTTATTATATTATTTCATAAATAGACTCTTTTAAATAATAAAATTGTAACTTCTCAAACGCTGATAAAACGTATTGTTAACTGTACCATACACGTGTCTTTGTCAAAACAATAATTCATTCATAATTTGGAACAAAAGTCCTTATTACTTTTAATGGAAGTGTGTAAGTATTCTGTTTCCGAAAGGGTCTAAATCTGTATTTCAAAATATTTTTTTAAAGTTAAATTGAATACGATATTACAGCAATAATATTAAGTAAGAAAACATTTTATAGTTTTAATTAATTAAGCAATTTATACGAGAAAAAAGGTTGTAAAAAATTATTGTAGTTCTAATGAAATAAATACAATCGAATAAAAAAAAAAACAGCGTAATAATTAATGCATAAGTTTTTAAATAATTTAGTTAATCTTAGGTGACAAAGTTGTTATAAAAAAATTATTATAGTTCTAGTGAGAAGTATATTTCTTTTCATCTACTTATTAAGTAAAATTCAATAATATATGCTAAACGGACTTATCCGGTTTTTTAATTGGGATTAGGTGTAGAGTAGGGACATACTTGATTTACCATTTAGTAAATCGACGTCCTGCAATCAACTCGTGTTGTCGTGTTGTGACTTATAGTAAAATATTTAAGAGTAAAAATTTTGTTGGTGTTGAAATTTGTCATGTGTTTAAAGTTATCGGTTGTCGTAACGGTGAGTGTTTTATAAAATTTCTTTCACCTCAAAATGAGAGATCGTGTTTTCCGAGAAAAAAAATTGGGGAGTCTGGCTCACATTTTGTATGGTATATAATTGGGGAGTCTGGCTCACTTTTTCGTTATTTGCTGAAAACCGTGGTCCGTGAGAGCGAAGCGAGACTTTTAAAACGGACCACGGTTTTCAGCAAATAACGAAAAAGTGAGCCAGACTCCCCAATTATATACCATACAAAATGTGAGCCAGACTCCCCAATTTTACACTACTTACATAATTATAGGATTATAGCCGAGTAGTGGAGAGCCCGCTTCTTGTTTCGAATATCGTGGTTTGAATCTGGTTTGTGCTTTGAATGAATGAATGTACTTAAGTCAGTAAAAAATCATTGCTACATGCCGGTTCTGAGATTCAAACCACGATATTCGAAACAAGAAGCGGGCTCTCCACCACTCGGCTATAATCTTTAGGTACCTACTCATATATTTATATATATTTTTTTACGAAATTAATTAAATATATTTTACTTAAGCACTGTGCTAAAAGGTTTTAAAATATATATTTATATATTTTTTTTTACATTTTATAAACCTTTTTGCACATTGCTTAAGTGAAAGGTATATAGTTAATTTTAGAAAGCTTGAAATAAAATTTAAATGTGAATGGTGTAAAAAACTCTGCCATCGACACAAAATAAAGTGATGTTTGATCTTTAAAGGCGTCCGGGGACCAGTAAAGTAGGTAAATTTATACGACATGAAAAAAAAAACTTTTCAACGTACTTATCTCGTTTAAAATTGTTTTTTTTATATATTAAGGCGGTAGGTTTCCCAATCTTCCCATGCAAAAAAGAGGGTCCAGCACGTGTCTTTTCCTTGCTCAATTCCTTAACTGATTTCTAGAGAAAAATACATGTTATAGGAGAAACCCTGTTATAAGGCGGTATTTTTTTACTTATTACTACCTAACCTATAACTGAATAGTCAATGTACAACGGGTGATATAATTTTGTGAAAAAACAGATCGTCCTGTTGTCTAACCAGTTCTTTTAATAACAGTTGTTGCAGTATATCCACAACAGTGTTATACATTATTTTAATGTTCTGTTGTTTTGATTCGTTGTATTATATAACAAATATTACTTTGAGTGATCCTGTGACATACGAACATTTGGCTACAGAATCGTAAAAGCGATTTTAAAAAATATCGTATATTATATCGGATTTTATTTTTTGTCAGGGGCTGTTATTGGTAAATTAAGTTCTCAATTTTTAGAACTTAATAGGTCATGTTTGCTCTTTGCATTCACTTTGTAACACGGTACAAACAAAAATAAATCTGCAGACGCACAATATCTTCGTTACAAATATTCTTCTATGTTCAGCGACGTAATTCAAATGAGCAAACAAGATTACACAGTCCGTGTCTTATATATTTTCGGATAAAAAATAAATAAATAACCCCCTCCACCGAGGCGAAAACAACGTCACAATCTTGCGGGAGTGGGGAGGGTCTGATAAAAAATTACCATCCATGATTTCGCCGGTTTTCGAATAAAAAGCGGGAAATACGCCGTAAACACAATTATGTATACACAACAGATGCGGGCCCATAAACCTTTTAAATGGGAGTTCTTGTTCCAAATAACGAACCATTCTTTGCTTCAATATCTACGAGATGTAAAATGGGGCAATGAGTTGTTTTATGAAAACTCATATTTTTATTTAAGTGTTTTTCTTATACTACGAATTTAAAATTAATTAATATTAATAAGTATGACAAAAAAACAAAGTATTCCGAAATGCCATTTTGACTGTGTCAACGTGACGTGACGTGATAGCTCGAACGCAGCGAACCTGTTTCAAATCTATAAGGCCAGTGGCCATGGTTCGTATCCGAGCGTGTACCAATCAGTCCCGGCTTCTGTCAATAGATGGCGGTCGTTACAATTCGCCAACCCGCATTGGAGCAGCGTGGTGGATTAAAGCTCCAAATCCTCATCTTGAGTGACGGCTTAAGCCCCTGCAGTAGGATATAAAAATGGCTGATGGAATGGAATTTTGACTGTGGCTACGGTTACAATGATCATACCGTCAAAAAATATCGCGATATTCAAATGACAATATGTACACTTTTCTTCCGCGATTCGTAAAAAAGTATCATTTGGAAACCGGGCTTAGAATAAAGTTCGAAATCTGAGTAAAAATTCAAAACCGCTTACGCCGCAGCTCGCTACACCAATAACTACATATGACACTAGGCCCTATCCAGACGGGTCGGTAAATAATCGGTGGATCACGGCTAGTTGTAAAATATAAAATGCAGAGACACAGTATTTATTGTGTGTGTATCCACACGCCACAGTATGTTTCATTTGTTATCATGTCGTCGGAGGAGGAAAACGGGTCGTCTAGTGATCCAACTAATTTCCATGGCAATAAAACTATTGTGTATAACATACAAAAAGAATTAAAGTGTTTTAATAGTTACTTTGCCTTGTCATAACTTTATCACGATCAGTTAAAAAAACCTGCACTGCGACTAATACTATGGCATCAATTTTATATTTTTGGACAATTATGTCTATGATTTTTGGTCTTTCGCGTCTTTTAGTTCCTTTAATGTAAAGTACTGTGTAAATACTGTATGGTGATAGCCCGAACGCAGCGAACCTGTTTCAAATTTATAAGGCCACGTGGCCGTGGTTCGAATCCGGGCGTGTATAGTCTATTCGTTATATTAGACCTCGGTACACCGAAAGGCAAAGCAGGAACGAAATGGACAAATTAAAATATATTTATTTAGAGGAAACAAAAACTTATGACATTCTATATCACTTGACGTATCCTTCGAATAACCACCTGTGTTTATAATAAAACATTATAATTTATCATTTACTTATTCGGTGAAATGTCGATGTAAACTGACAAATTTTCGCTGAAACTGTACCCGGCACGCGCAAGCCGTCGGTTTCTTTGTTACGGCCGGCACGTGTGGCGGTTTTCTTTGTGAATTTTTTGTCTGAGTGCTTTGACGGCGTCTCAAAGGATGTGGGTTAAAATAATGGATATACTTTACCAATGAGTTTTTTCTGTCTTAAGTATATTTAACTGTCACTGACTCCGTGCCTCAGAGAGCACGTTAAGCAGTCGGTCCCGGTGGCTGTAAATAGACGACGGTCGTTACAATTCGCCAACCCGTATTGAAGCAGCGTGGTGGATTTAAACTCCAAGCTCCCTTCATCTTGAGGGGAGGCCTAAGCCCCTGCAGTGGGGTATAAAAAAGGGCTGATGGAATGTAATAGAACGGAATTCCTTCAATCTCAAAAATTGACAAAAATCACTGGAGGAAAAGTTCTGCTGCATATGAGAAATATTACATTATTTCAAAACTACTTCAATGGCAGGTTTCGCAACTCTTAAATTGGACACAAAGGCGTTGTTTTGGTGGTGTTTTTTAAGTTTCTTAAAAATTACCTAGATAAGTAGCCGTTTTACCTCTCTTAATGCATCTTGTAAGTCTTGATTTACTTTTCTTGTAAAGAAACTTTCGACTTTTTAGTTAAATCGATATTTAATTATCGTCTGAACGCTATTTTCCGTTTTATCATATACGCTTCGACAAGACGCGAACAAATTATTTCTATTTTTATAACTAAACAAAAAGAAAAAAATAAATAAATAAGGTGATAGATGTTACCTATCATTAACCCCCGACACAAAACGAGGGGTGTTATAAGTTAGTTTTAAACTGATTCTTTTTGTTTATTAAAAACAACCTACCAAATATACTCTGCATGTAAGAAATTAATATTATTTGTTTTGTTCTTAAGTTTTAAAGATTTCATTCTCTTTTGATGTTGAATACCTACCTCTCGTAGATTTCTTTAGATTACTATTTTAACCTTTTACATTATATTAGTGTGTTAGAATCTTGAATTGTTTATTTGATATTGTTAGATGAATTGTAAACTTGTCTACATATAAAGAAGAAAAAGAGGGCTGTTGTCTGAGATACAGGTTTTTTTTTTAAATCTAGTTCAGGCACAGATGCAAGTTATTGTATTTAATAAATGTATTCATTAAGTATTGCGTCAGTTTATGATGAAATCTTTTGTAACTTTCTTTGAAATAAAGATTATTATTATTTCTTTTGTCCATGATTTTGACATTAAAATTAAACAGACAAAAACTTTTAATTAAAATGGCAAAAAAAGAAACTGAAAGCCAAAAACAATCCTTTTTAGTCTTAATAACTTAACTCTTAAACTAATAAGTGACTGATTTTGAGTCGGCGTCAAATAACGAAGATCATTAAATCATTAAACTCGTTGCCTTAATCGGATGTTTACGAAATTAATTTGCTGGTTTGATTTTAATACATTTTTATTTAAAACTCAATTTAATATTATTTTATCAAATATTTACAAATTAAAATAAAACAAGCGTATTAAAACGATTCACATTGGGTTTTTGAATTAAATAGATCATCATCATCATCATCATCATCATCAGCCCGTGTCTCTCCACTGCAGGATATAGGCCTCTCCCAAGGCTCGCCACCACACACGGTCCTCCGCCTTTCGCATCCAACTACCCCCGGTATGGCGCTTCAGGTCATCTGTCCACCTGGCCGGGGGGCGTCCAACGCTTCGCTTTCCGGTACGTGGCCTCCATTCGAGAACTCGTCTACCCCATCGGTTATCAGTTCTACGGCAAATATGACCGGCCCATTGCCACTTCAGCCTGCTGATCGCTTCGGCTATGTCGACAACTTTAGTTCTTTGACGGATTTCAGTGTTTCTGATTTTATCCATCAAAGAAACACCGAGCATAGCCCGCTCCATAGCACGCTGAGCGACTTTGAATTTATGGATCAGTCCTGCCGTGAGAGTCCACGTTTCGGCACCGTACGTCATTGTAGGTAGGACGCATTGGTTGAAGACCTTTGTTCAATGTAGCTACAAATAGACGTTTACTTTGGCAGCCGAATCGTATCCGGGGATTCTTCGGATTAAATAGATATTTGGTCAAAAAACAAATTCCACAAATTTATTAAATTTTTTCTAAAACTAGACAGAAAACTAGTAAAAACAGTCTTTGGAGAAACTGCCCGGTTGTTTCGCTAGTAATAGTCACTTGCAGCACACGAGACATTGAATGAGCGCGTTATCTTTAACAAAATTATGTGTCATAAGCTATTTCGCACGCTAGCTTATAATAAACTGATGATATACTTTTTGTATAATATACATAAAAAACCGATTATTACCGGAGGTTTAACGTATCAAAATTTATATTTTTACGACTCGTGACGTCACTCGGTGCCACTACGTACAAATTATCCACGTTAGCCCATAGTACCTAATGTAACCGAGAGATGTCATTGCACGATTTCCTTTAAAAAATTGTATCTTCGGCATTTTTGTAGATATCAATAAAATTCTTTCATTGATTACTTTTTCTTAATAAATATAACATATTTCTATCAAAAACAAAAACGACAAGTCGAGCTCATTATCGTACTGCAGTGCTTGCAGTGTAGCGAAGGGAGCTGTTACACCTCCTCTGCGAACGTGACGCACTTCTAACTGCACGTGTGGCATTGGATGCCCTCTCGTAAACTGGTTCAGTTCTGGAATCATCTGAATTGTTAGTTCATGCACTTCATGGAACTTTTATTTGAAAATTACTGTTATCGCATTGTAAATTTGTAAGAGGTTAGTTGGATGGCATACATTTTTATTATATAGCCCAATTCAAACACTTTTGCAGAGATGAATAGGCGTGGCTAATGTGGCGCGACTAATCACATCGCTCTTCTTCAGGGGCACAAAGCCAACAAGCCAGCCAACAGATACTAAACAGTTATACATAGTGGCCTATCGCACTTGTTCGACAGAAGTCATACGACCGCTGCATGGTTGAAGAGGAAAACTTAGCAGTCGAACGTATCGTCGGTCTAGCTCTTACAGTTTTTATCGAACTTCTTGTTCATCTGAACTCGTAGCAGGAGCAATAAGTATCGGCATCAGCGGGCGACTGAGACCCCGCACCTGCGTAAAACCGTATTTCAAATGTTACAAGAAGTTTGCCACTATATGGACACGTTTGTGGATCGCAATATAAGGCATGCACACATTGTCCATCTCAATCTATATTATAAAAAACAGAACTTTTGGCAAAATCTTCTAAAGATATTAAGTGACAAAAGATAGGCCATGTTCTTTTAACGCTCACAATTCGGTTTCGCAGTAATAATAAATGTTACAAAGCAATCCCCCTAATGGCCGGTTCTACTCAATCGGCGGTTTTCGTAAAGAAACGTCCGAGGAAGATATTATCTAAAAGGAATCCTGGAAAAGAGTCACAGCTTCCTTTATTTGCAGTTGACAGATTTAATTTTTCCTTCTCCAGGAAAACTATCAGATTTCTTCCTCGTTCATTTATTCCATTCTTCTTTTTTTTTCGTTCGCTATTCTTGTTTACACGATTTCTTCTATAAAACAATATTGGTAGACGGTTATTTTGTTGATAAATAACACCAAGATATAATTTCTATCTAATATTTATAGACGGCGACGACGATGTGTTTTTAATAAAATCATCTACTTTTGTTAAACAAATAAATTTTTATTTATAACTGTGCCGGGGGCAGTGTTCTCAATGTCGAATCATTCAAACTCTAGATGTCACTGGTATGACCAAACTTATACAATATTTGCACCCTATAAGAAACAAATATTAGACGCGATATAATGTAACAAAAATAAATTAATAGAATTGCATAAATAATCTAAAAAAAATTATTTCTATCGCATTACAAATGGTTAACATTTTTTGAATTTTAAAAACTCAAAAGTTCGGAAGGGATGGAAGTTATAAATTAATTATTCTCCGGCTTTCTCACCCCGAGATTTATTATGCTGCATCCATACCTGTGTCTATTCACGAAGCTTTGTCTATTGTCACGACAAAAGCAAATATGGGAAGCCATTATCGGCACGTGTCACGAATAATCGTTTTGCATGACGACAGACTCAACACTATCGCTCGGCCGGCCGTTTTTCCTACACATAAAAAAAATATATCAGACGTTAAATCGAAGTTAGTGTACTAACTTCAATTACGTTAACACATCTAGATCGCGTCGTTCATCATCATCATCATCATCAGCCCGTGTCTCTCCACTGCAGGATATAGGCCTCTCCCAAGGCTCGCCACCACACACGGCCCTCCGCCTTTCGCATCCAACTACCCCCGGTATGGTGCTTCAGGTCATCTGTCCACCTGGCCGGGGGGCGTCCAACGCTTCGCTTTCCGGTACGTGGCCTCCATCGCGTCGTTCGTTGTAGTGAAATTGTAGTTTGAGATGAACATAAGTTTTTTATTATTTTCGTTTTTAGACTCTTTTTTCGGGGTCATACAATAATAAATGCATTTAAAATGATTAATATTAATAATAATACCTGGGACATCCCACATAGCGTCATCTAATTCCATATTATGCAAAGCTTGTATTATGGGTACCAGACAAATGATATACATACTTAATTATAATTTTTTTATTAACATGTACATATATAGGTATTTTACATCCTGGCCCGGAACAAATAGAAACGTTCAAGCACAAAAATATTTTTCCAGGCAGGGTGAGGAGGGGATCGAACCCACGGCTCTTGACTCCGCAGTTAGGGTCTCGAACCACTCGGCCAATATTTTATTATTTTGATCGGTCTGTCAGTTAACACTTAATGTTACAGCGGCGAAGACATCAACCTAGTTTGAATCAGAGACTTCATTGATTTAATTCGCAAGTGTGGGAGCTTGAACTATCGCCATAACTTTACAGGATAATATACCACAAAAGTAATCGAAGCTTCGTCACACAGGTTTGGGAGTAACATATCAATCGTTAATAACAATCTTTGAATGTGACATAAATAAGTTTAATATTGTACTTCATAGTATATTTAAATTACTGCATATATACATATAAAATGAAAAAAGTTGAAGCTGCCGAAATAGCTAGTTGTAAGGAAAGACACAAAATGGCCGTTGTAAAAGGCGATAAATTTTTCACCTTTATGTTTATACATACATGTTAAGATAGATAAAGGGACATTTCGGTTTAGCCATGAAAGGGTAGCAAACACATGCACGTTTTCCGCGATGAAAATGATTTAATGTCCTTTCTCGGGGTTCAAGCTATCTCTATAACAAATATCATCAAAATCAGTTTTGCGGTCTAGGTTTAGAAAAAGCAATAACATACACATTTCCGCGCCAAAAATTAGCTTATGCCCGTTTTTAAGGTGCAAGCTAAGTGCTTATAAAGTTTTATCAAGAACGGTTCTTCAGTTTAGCAGTTAAAAGGCAACAAACATACAGATGTAGCGTATATGTTGACACAGGTACTAAATTGTCTTCACCCAAAAAACAAAGTTCAGTATTGACCCATAATATTGATTATTTGTTTAAAAACAAGAAGACTGTCCCTTAAGAAAATGCCACAGGGTTTAATGAATTATTAAAAAAAAAAGGTGTGAAAGGAGTTGTTTCATTCTGGGCTAGGTCTTTTGTACACCTTACAAAAATATCAAAAAATAGAAGGATCCAAGAAAAAATACACAAAGTTTTATTTGTTTAGTATCTTCGGTGTACGAAATTGATTTCTATCAATATTTTACAATATAAAATGACCACACTCATTTGACATATATTGGCATCGACAAATGTCAAAATCAATCAAAATTACAACAGATGACCTGTTCCGAACAATTGTTTTTCGAGATAGCGCTATGTGATAGTTTTGTTTGCCATTCCCTATCCACAATTTTCATGTTAAAGTGTTGCAATTTTGTAGAACTCAATATTTATTTTGTACAGCTACAAAACACGCCAGATTCGTAGTAAAACTTATAAATTTTTTTAATTGCTTATTTTTGTACTATGGCACAATGTTCTAGCCCAGGTGCCCATACAATGTGAAACATCTCCTTTCGATGGAGTAGATAAACCATCCAATGTACGCATCAAAATAAGCTTAAATCATACCATGCACTACAACTTTTCAATTACGGGATGGAAAATTCTAGAAAATTTTGTTAGTACAACTTATATAACACTTTTAACGGAAATCAGTTAAAATAATATCGCTGAATTGAGCAGCTTTTGATATGTTAGTTTATTTATTATTTACACAAAACAGCCTATTGACCGAATTTTCGGAGTTTACATTTTCATTGTATTACAAATTTTTTTTCTACACGTTGATAATTTTAAATAATTCGTCATCATCATCATCATCATCATCATCAGCCCGTGTCTCTCCACTGCAGGATATAGGCCTCTCCCAAGGCTCGCCACCACACACGGTTCTCCGCCTTCCGCATCCAATTACCGCCGGTATGGTGCTTCAGGTCATCAGTCCACCTTGCCGGAGGGCGTCCAACGCTTCGCTTCCCAATACGTGGCCTCCACTCGAGAACCCGTCTACCCCATCGGTTGTCGGTTCTACGGCAAATGTGACCGGCCCATTGCCACTTGCTAATCACTTCGGCTATGTCGACAACTTTAGTTCTTCGACGGATTTCAGTATTCCTGATTTTTTCCATCAAGGAAATGCCAAGCATAGCCCGCTCCATAGCGCGCTGAGCGACTTTAAATTTGTGGACTAGTCCTGCCGTGAGAGTCCATGTTTCGGCACCGTATGTCATTGTAGGCAGGACTCATTGGTTAAAGACCTTGGTCTTCAGACATTGTGGTAGTGGCGACGAGAACAGAGGACGGAGCTTCCCGAAAGCAGCCCAGCCCAGCTGAATTCTTCGGTCGGCCTCTTTGTTGAAGTTGTGTTTGCCTAACTGGACAGTCTGTCCTAAATAGACATAGTCTTGCACAACTTAAAGAGTCGCACCCTCTACGGTTACCGGTCTCGGTAGAATATGTTCGTTGAACATGACTTTGGTCTTGTCCAAGTTCATCCCGAGTCCCACCCGCCGAGAGGCGGCATTGAGGCCGTTTACCATTCTACTGAGCTCCTCCAGCGATTCTGTCATGATGACTATGTCGTCAGCAAACCGGAAGTGAGAGATGTATTCCCCGTTGACATTGATGCCACGATATTTCCAGTCCAGCGTCTTGAAAACATCTTCCAATGCGTTGGTGAACAGTTTCGGGGATATCACATCCCCCTGTCGCACTCCTCTTCGCAATTGGATAGGTTTCGTCCGCTGGTCCTGAAGCTGGACAGTCATTGTCGCGGTTTCGTACAGACATCTCAACACCTCAATGTAGCGAGAGTCGATTCGGCATCGCTGCAAGGATTCCAGAACAACCCAGGTCAAAGTCAAAGGCCTTCTCGTAGTCCACAAAGGCTAGGCACAGAGGTTGATTATATTCCTCCGTTTTTTGAATAATCTGCCTCAGCACATGTATGTGGTCTGCGGTGCTGTAACCCTTTCGAAACCCGGCCTGCTCAGGGAGCTGAAATTCATCAAATCTTTGGGCGAGGCGATTCGTGATAACCCTCGAGAACAGCTTGTACACGTGGCTGAGGAGTGAGATCGGTCTATAATTCTTTAGAAGCGTTTTGTCTCCCTTTTTGAAGAATAAGATGACCGTACTCTCACTCCATGCAGCCGGTGTGACACCGCTATGTATGACAGAGTTAAATAACTTCTGTAGCTCTTTCAGGACTGGTGTCCCGCCTGCTTTCAGAAGCTCCGTCGTGATACCATCAGCGCCGGGTGCTTTGCCATTTTTAAGCTGTCTGAGAGCTAATCTGACCTCGCCCAGACTGACATCGGGAATGTCATCTGTGTAGTGTCGGGTCAGTGGCGCCCTCGCTGCCGTCACGGGCTGCAGGATGAGGTGCATGTGTGGCGTAAAGTCTTTTGTAAAATGTCTCTATCTCAGCGAGTATCTCTGGTTTTGAGTAGACGATTTTGTTGTCGCTAGTCCTGAGCTTCGTCAGCTGACTTCGACCAAGTTGCTGAACGAAAACTTTTGAACCTTTGTTATGCTCGATCGCCTCTTCGATACGTTTTGTATTGAAGAGGCGAAGGTCCCGTCGTATCAGCTTCTTGATTTTTTTGTTGAGAGCCAGGTCTGACGATACTCCCCGTAGCGACTTCTCACGTCTTTCTCGCATGAAATCCAGAGTCTCGCTGGAGAGCTTAGACTCTTTGCCTTTGCACCTCGACCTAAAATATTTGCCACCCACTTCTCTTACAACATCGATCAGATTCCTTGTCATTTTAAATAATTATTTATTGCTATTTCCTCCCCTTTTTCCCTTTCTTAATTTCTCTATCGTCCGTATTCATTCTACGGCTTCTTTCTCCACTTTTCCCTCCAGTAGTACTCCTATTTCCCTTTTTCTCTCCCACCTTACATGCACCAAGTGTTCTAAATCTTCCCCAGGCCCGCATATTTTGCATTTTCTATCCTCATCTGTCATCAAATATTTGTTTTCCTCCTCTAGATTACCACATCTTAATCTTGCCATCGTCTTTTGACTTCCTCGTTCCGATGTTAGTTATTAAACTTATTGTTTGAATTTTAAACATGAAGGTTCATCCCGGCCACGGAACCCTTTCCTGTGCATAGACGAACAAGCTCTTGGCCCACATTAACCAGTAAACCCGTAAATCCATCAATTGTGTTGTTACATCTACAAAAAGCCAGTGCAATCACACTACTATTGCTATACATAGCGGTATTACACGTTGTATTGTGACCTTGCCACGAAAACAATGTCGATGAACACCAAAAACCGATTTTCCTCGGACCGCGCACTTTAAGTGTCAAGTCAACAAATAGAACAGTAATTTTATAATCTTTAAAACCGTGAAAGATCTATTATTAGCGCGGAGCGGTGCCTTTTGTTTTTCCTATATAAATCTGCTCCACAATAACGGGGCAAAAGTAAATCAACTAACCCCGGGAAACGTTACGAGTACCAATTCCGAGAGGGAAATTCCGCCGACAAAATATATTCCGTATAAAATCTAAATAAATACCTGTTTAGGTTAAAAGAGAGGCATCTGACGGTGTTCTGTTGTATAGGGCCTGTCAGAAAATCTTGAAATTTTAAGTGTTTATTTTTTAGAGAAAACTTAAGCACCACAAAATACATAATTACTCTGCCTCACCCAAAATAAACTTTAGTGTAGTTGACGCGCCGCGTTTGGTAACAGCGCTTTTTAGAGGTCCGGTACAATATCAGTTTTGGTAAAAAAAATGATCGAAAGCGATATCGATAACTCTGACGCTCTATTTCCCCGTCTAGTGACTTATTATCGCTGGTTGTGTTGACCCCTCCCACACTTCGACGTGTATCTTTCCCCGCGTTTGCAGCTTACGACGTTGTAACAGTTCATAATAGCGCTTGTTCTAGTCTCACTATTATATTAGTCTTAGTTCTATAAGCGCACCAAGGCTAAAATCGTCCACGTCAAACAAAAGCATCAACTTGTATTTTAGTATTATTCACATTTGGATTTTCGTGTGCGTGAGGTAACTTCACGTTTCGCAACTTTCATGAGCTTATTTAAAATTTTGATGAAACTTTAAAAACATAACATTGTCTTTCGACATTTTTATACGTAACAAAAAAAATGTCAGTGAATATTACTTCTTATCTTCATTTACTCTAAGGTCTACGCAGTTTTAAATATAAGAAAAATCATTGTTTATTTTGTATAACAATATAACGATCATGGCCACGGAGTTTGTGATTAAGAAGAATTTTAAGTAAGAAGCTTCGTAGAGCCGCTAATGGAGAAGTTTTGTTCTGGAACTTTCGATATCCGGAGTAAAATCTGTGGTATAGCTGTTTTATTGAAGCCAAACACTTTTAATATTTTACTTTAACTTTGTATACCTACGGCGTAATATCAGTTGTGATTAATAGGATATTTATACTTTTTGCATAATTTTAGAAATCTTATGTATTAGGAGGGTGGTAAGCTGGACTACCTACCGTTTTCAGTCATAGTCCATTCGAAGTCTAACTCTGATACGATTGTTAATCGAAGAGTTACTTAATCGAAATTAAAGTTCGCTTGTAGATTTCTTGCAGTAAGAATAAAATGTAATTTAAACAATGTTAGCAAGAGTATTAAGCCGTATGAATCGGCAGCAAGGGCAACTAGTTAATGAATGATCTTCAGACATCTAGGATACGTCGCCGGCAACAAACTCGAACGAGTCAGCTCGGGGTCATCGATCGGTCGTCGCTCGGGACCGCTCAGGATTGCTAAGACTTGTTCGTGCTTGCTAGTGTCTTCTGTAAAAAAATATATTTCGTTAAACACTAGATCTAACGTAAATGCGACCTGTACTTAGTAGTGAATCGGATGTGTGAAGCAATAATAGTGGACTTAATTTAGTCCACATAGTAGTCTAGCTTAGAACATAAGCTACATATAATTAAGTATCACGCTTTTCAGTGATACTGTATACCAAGGCGAGTCCTCGACGTTGGACAAGAAATAGGACATGCCTGAGTGACTTTCTTGGACCATGACTTCCCGTGGTAGTACCAGGGTTGTACTACCAATTGAGCCACGGGGGATTTTTTTCCCGTGGATCTACTATGTACAACTGGTTATACGACGGGACTTTTTTACTTGCCGGTGGTACTACCAAGTGTTGAGTTAGTTGAAAATTGTAACATGAAACTGATCTTCTAACCGCGTGACATACTATATATGTAATTTTATATTATCATATGATGATGAACCTTACCTAAACTAATAGATGATAATGGTTACAATTTCTAGCTTAATCAAGACTTGGTAGTAGCATAGGCAACTAAAAAATGTCCCACTGTATAACTAGATGTACATAGTAAGTCCACGGGCAAAAAAATCCCCCGTAGACCAAGCGGTAGTACAACCCTGGTAGTACCACGGGCAAGGTGTGTCCTGGACGATGCGATTATTCTTTTTAATTTTATTTTACTTATTAAAACCATCAGAACAAATGTTAAATGAATGTGCTAGGATAGTGTCGAAACATATTCTATATAAATTTTATTAATATTGTTGTTGCTAACACTGTTTTCGTTTGTTATTTTTATTAGTTTTAGTTGTATTAAGTGACTTTTTATTTATTTTTTGTTTAATTTTCTCTTTTCTCTGTTTTCTTGAGTGAATGTAGCGATAATAGATTTTAAATATTTGGAAACATTTTCTTGGTCGTCACAATGTTCTAAACTATGTTTTTATTTTCTGTATGTGTAATCCATGTAAACGACTGTTTTTGTTTCCTGAATAAATTAAAAAAAAAATATTGTAAAATAATGATGCTCTTAATAATGTAATATAGCTTGAAATATATATAAGCTCTATAATTCTCTCGGATAAGTAACTCGATAACTTCTAAATAAATTGTCTGTTTCAGATACCTATTACTTTTATTAACATAGAATAATTTGTTTCCAAATGAAATATTTTAATGAATCATCTCGAATGAAAATAATAATGGCAGGTGACAATATTACATGCAATTTTCTACTTCAATATTTTTAATTTAGCAATCGCAGTTAAAAACAAGTTTAGCGGGAAGAGTTCATTATAACAGAGCACTCGAGCCGTCGGAGCTGGCGCTTGACCTAATTAGTGTACCAGTCCCGTGATCTCTACACTTTTTTCTCTAACCGTTCTTTCAATAGGTACGTGGTACAATAGACATAGACTCAAGACCTGCCAAGATGTCGGGTCATTCATCTTAACACTCATTCTCTTCACTCAAACGTATAATGTTTCTTTGTAAGAATACATTTTTATACATTGTGTGAAAACGCTAGTTGACTATTTTTTGAAATACTTAGATATACGTTGTTTAATGGTTTCAGTATTGATATTAACTGAAATAAAATTAATCCAATAATCCATCCCTCGTCACTCCCAACGCAAAGGTGCCCATGATACTCGTCGCATTGCCGCGCTGATTTTTTAAAATTATTTTATATGAAAGAGTTTTCCAAATATATTATAACAGTGAAATAATTTAAAAAAAATTTACTGTTAGACAGAGAGGGTAATACTTGCGTCACACATTTGATACTAGTCAAGTACCGTAATGCAAGGTAAAAAATGTATATTCCTCCTTTCAAACCCTTTATCGTGGATTTATTTGCTTCAATACGCATTTATATGCTATTTTAAATAATTTGCTCACTATATACTCGTATTTACCCAGGGAACTATATACTATGAAACAGGAACTACTACTTATGCCCACAGGAACTGCCCGACCCATTTTAAACGTGGCTACGACGTGGGACGACGCGTTTAAGGGAAAAAGGGACTTTTATAAAGGGCCTTCCGTCGCGCGTTCGTAATTTATTCATGGAAACTTTTTCATCCAGCCGAAAATTCGGGGTTCGATCATTCACAGATTAAATTGATTTACTTATGTTAAAACTTTGACGTTAATTTGATATATTTGTGTGTATTTATGATTTTCCCATTAAACCATTTTTGATTCGAAATGAAACATTAATATTTTTTACGAGGAAATTTCTTCAATATATTTCAAGAAATTTTCGTTTACGAATAGAATTTAACAAGTTGGTGTTATGATTACAAGAAAATCAAGTATTTTTCAATTTGTCATATCTCAATTTAATGCTCCGACTTATTTTGTTTTTAAAAACGTCATTTACAAATACATATATACCTAATCTAAACATTTAAAACAAATCAGGGATAAACATCTTTATAAGTTTTTAAGTAGAAGAAGTCAGGTAGAATAGTGGAGAATATTTTAAAAACATATCTAATATATAAAATTCTCGTGTCACAGTTTTCGTTGCCATACTCCTCCGAAACGGCTTGACCGATTTCGATGAAATTTTTTGTGTTTATCCGGTATCTATGAGAATCGGCCAACATCTATTTTTCATCCCCCTAAATGTTAGGGGTAGTCCACCCCTAAATTTTTTTTTTTTTAGACAAAATTTTTAATTTTTATTTTTTTATGATACAACATACAAAAATACATACAATCCTCAATTTTCACCCTTCTACGATCAACCCTTATTTTTTAATAGCCATTTTAGTAATTTAATAATTGCAAAACTAAATATTATTTCGCAAAAGTGTAATTTATTTAATTAAGACTGACAGAAATTGTTGAAACGATAAATATTTGTGTTACGGGAACGAAAACGGGAAAGGGAAGAACGGGAAAGAGTTAAGACTGAAATAAAAAAGTTGTACTTGATGAGAATGGAAACAAAAAGGAAATGAGACCAGGGCCAGGAACGGAAACGATAAAATATTTATGCGATGGGAACAAAAACGGGAAAGGGAAGAACGGGAATGAGTTAAGACGGAGATAAAAACGTGATTCTTATAAGAAACGAATACCACCCGTGCAAAGTCGGGGCGGGCCGCTAGTATATTATAGATTATAAAAATATATTGCTAACTTTTTGCTGACTCAAAACCTTGGTATGGTTTTGCTTTGCTTTTGTGGAATAGTCAGAAGTCATAAGAAGTTTATTATACTTACAGGGTATTCGTAATAAAAAATGGTTCCACAAAAAAAAACAAAGGCCACTACAAAAGTTTTGAGAAAGCAAAAAGTTTACAATATATTTTTATAATTTATAATACACGTTATAAAAATTTCATAACGAATTAAGAAATATACAATAATTGCTAAATCTTTTCAAAATATTATCCACTATTTACATATTTACTATGCAAATTTTCATCCACCTATACTTGCTCTGGAAACATTAATTCCAGTCTTTCTCCGACAGATCGAAAATGGCTGATTCGTAAGCTTTTAGGTACACAAAAAACTTTATTTTATTTTTTCCTTGCGAATAAAAAGAAATCACAGGAAGCTAAGTCGGAGTCGTATTATGGATGAGACAGTGTTTCAATACTAGATTCTTGAATATACACTTTTGTTCTGAGTGAAGTTCGTGAAGACACGTTGTCGTGGTGCAGCATGATTCCTCTAAGTCCGGTTTTGATCGTTTCACTTGCACAGCTCTGTTGAATACCATTTTGAGTTAGCTAATCTACAATTTCGTAGGATTGAAGTCGCAAAATTTTCACTCTATGAAAAAAACTGATCACCTTTTTTTGTCACTATCCGAGTCCTTCGCAATTTTGTTGGCAACTGGTCAACTAAAAACATACATACCGACGAACGCTTCTTGCCTTCCGTATTATATTGATGTATCCATGTTTCATCGTGAGTAATGATTTTAGAAGCACGTCTTGATGTAAAATTTTCGAAACGTAGTCGCATTTTTAGCACCTATCCATGTGGGCTTCTTTTTCGGAGAGCATACGTGGTAAAACGACAACAACGTTTCCTCAAGCCCAAATGTATGATGGTATAAACAATAACATAACTAATGATTAAGAATCACTCTGTGGCCTTATAAGTGATTCGTGGGTTTTTTCGGGTCAGCATTTCAGTAGTCCACGCATTTTCTGCAGTGATTGCCATTGGCGGCCCTTCACTTCTGTCGTCATCTTCGAGGATTAAACTATTGAACCTTTTAAAACCTTTTAAAACCTTTTAAATTTCTTAAACCATCTATAAATAATTGCCAGCGAAGGAGCAGATTCGCCTGAATCTGATTTTGAACTTTTAGAGCTTAACACTTCAGATAAACTAAATTTAAAATCATAATAATATCAGAGCACGCAAATGTCGTCGCTTGAGCTGCGTTGTAGCAGGTTAAAAGGCGGGAAATGATGACAGAATAAAGACCAAAAAAAAAACATGTTTTGTTTTTGTTTCTTTTGTTTTTACTTATATAAACGGTCATTTACGTTCAATATTAAAATTTTGATATTTGAAAACATAGGATATATATTGGATATTTTTTTTATCACTGTGCATATTTTTTTATATGATTCAATAACGTGAAGGTGAATAGAACACATTACCTTCAAAAAATCGATCTTTTATTTGTCATTATTTTTCCAACCTGTCCGATACAATTAATCTCAAAACGTGGACATACACCGTATAGGATAATTGAGGGGGACGGGCGGGCGCGCAGGGGCACTGCGACTCTCGACAATGCTAGTAGGGTGATACATTTAATTGATTTTAGGTCTTTATAATTTTTTAAAAAATAGTTAAATAAGTTAAATTATAATTTTAATTTCGCTAAAGTACGAAATAAATTTTTATGCGTAGTGATAAAAAAAATCCACAGATCTTGCAGTCCCCGCAACCATCGGTTTCATTGAAAATGAACCTACCCAAACCCGATTTTCACAGATTATATTATTTTACTAGCGACCGCCCGCAGCTTCGCTTGCGTAGATTACACATTCCTGTTTTAGGTAGTATTAACATTCGAAATGGTTAATACGTAGGTACTTTTTGCTAAAACTAATATTGGAGACACCCATTCAAACTTTCAATCTTCATTCTCCTCACTCCTTTAAGAAAGTCGATACTGCCATACTTTTCACATCCCGTTTTCCACCCTTGATATCCAAAAACCCTGAAAGACGTCATTATTTATTTATATTAAAATTTTTATGTTTCTAACTTTAAAGAACAAAGACTCTCATACGAAGCCCCTCCATCCCTCCCTCCTTCAATTTGAAATTTCAAAATATTCCTTTTTTTAAAAATTTATACTCACGTTATAAAATAAACCACTGTTCCAAATTTCGGCTTCCTAGATTTAGTAGTTTCGGCTTTATCTACGCTGATAGATCAGTGAGGACAAACGACAGACAGCCACAAAAAGTAACTGATGCCACTCTTGACAACCTTCTTTCACGTCTGCAAAGTTTCATTAAAATCTATTCAGCCGTTTTGGAGATTAGCTCGGATAGACACATAGACCTACAGACAGACAGACGAACAAAAAGTAGCGTATGTCACTTTTGACTACCTCTTTTTCATACCCGTGAAATTTCATTAAAATCGATTCAGCCGTTTTAGAGATTATCTGGAATAGACAAATGGACGTACATACAGACATACAAAAAGTAGTGTATGTCATTTTTGACCACTTTCTATCCACATCTGTGAAGCTTCATCAAAATCGGTTTAGCTGTTTTGGACAGATAGTATTATTATATACATATAGCCTATAGCCTTCCTCAATAAATAGACTATCTAATACAAAAAGAAATTTTCAATTCGACCCAGTAGTTCCTGAGATTTGCGCGTACAAACAAACAAACAAACAAACAAACAAACAAACAAACAAACAAACAGACAAACAGACAAACAGACAAACAGACAAACAGACAAACAGACAAACAGACAAACAGACAAACAAACAAACAAACAAACTCTTCAGCTTTATAATATTAGTATAGATTGCCACGAAAACGTGGCACTATTCTTTTCAACTCTTTAAACTCAGAAATAAATCAACGAAAAAATTCTCTGCTACCCGTGCGAAGCCGGGGCGGGTCGCTAGTTCAACATATTTGAAACATTTAGGTTTTAAACTGCAGCCTCTGATATCCTTAAACGTTCTGAACTCGATAATTAAGCATTCGAACGAATACAGACCGAAAGGCGATGGCCGTAATGTTAACAAGTTCCCGAACGTCCATAAAATCTAACATATGATGTCAAATTTCTTATTCGATTTCCAACCGATTTCCAAAATTTTGGTCTTAAACTGTAGCTACCGACGCCTTCTAACCTTTGATATAACACTTTGAAGCGATCTGACGAATACCCTCTGAATTATAGTAACTTATATCCACAAACACAAGCGATCGACCAAAAAATCTCATCTTTCGGAAATAATTTCTCATACAATTACCAACCGATTTCCAAAAACATGGTCTCAAATCGTAGCTACGTTAATGGCCGAGATACTATTTTTTTTGATTTTCGATATCGGTCCCCGTTCTTGAAATATTGTGTATTTAGTAAAAAAAAAACCGAAAAAATCCCGATTTTTTTACATTTTCCAATTTTTTTTAAAAACTACTTAACCGATTTATAAAATTTTGATGTCATACTATGCACAACTAAATTCTTAATTTTTTAAAACCTCAAAATCTTGGCTAGACCCCATACCCTCGGAGTTATGGCCAAAAATGCGTCTCCCGTGAAATGGATATGATAGTCATTTTCAATGACAAAAATCCTGTATATGCGCTCGATTTTAAAATTTCCGGCATCTCAAAACTTGTATAGTGACCTCTATGTTTTGTTTTGCGTAGACTATGCACCAAAAAATACTTTTGCTCTAATACATTGCTAGTAGAAGGTGTCAAGAATCCAAATAAACATTAATTGCAGATAAAAGTTCAGTAGTTGTCGATTTCGTTATTTTTAGGATATCCAAAGTGATGAAACGGAACCCTTATAAGAACACTCTGGTGATTGTCTGTGCGTCTATCATAACTTATATTCTCCAAATCTTTAAGACGACTTTTTATAGATGTAGATGAAAATTTCGCTCATTAGTGAAATAAATAGCCCATTTATTTGCTAAAGAGCGGAAAAATACTTAACATTTAGCAGAAAATTTGAGTTGAGGAATGAAAATAGTGAAGTTTCATACCGTCTCCGTCATCGAACGACGCAGCCAACGGAAAATGCTTTATTGCATGTTAACGGATAAAACATAAATTTTTAAATATTAAGTTTTAATAATCGGCGACTTATTGACAGTGAAATCTTAAATGGCGCGACATAAATTGCAATAAGCGCGAGGCACGACAAGTAGCGGCGCCGGCCACAGGACGTTCACTCGGATTTATGAGCCGCACTGCGGAATATAAATTATTGCGGCTCCGGCGACGAGACCGCGAAAAATTTATACACGACCCGCGACAGGGACCACGAAACTTTTTGAACATAGGTCAAATTAAAAGCACAATTGTCATTACGTGCGAAGATCACCTTCTGACTGGTTATATGTTTGTTTGAAAACTTAAAGTCTGTAGCAGCTGTATAAAAACTTGCACAATGTCAATTTCATTCAATGAGCATACTATCGCAGACAATAATATATAAATTAAATATTAGTAAACAAACTAAACAAAATTACTAACTGGTTCAAAATATTTATAAAAAATGTTTATTACTTGATTACAGACGTTCCAGATTTTTAAAATTAAAACTTATTTAATTTGAATTTTAAATGAAATCGTGATACATCATGTAAATAGCACATGTTGAATATCAACAACTAACGCACGATTGTCTTTGGTTTTATAAAATTATTGAAAAAATAATTAATGTGATTTGTTAAAAAACTTTATCTGATCTAATTAAAATTAAGTAAATGAAAGTAATTACTGTTAAAAAAAGAAGATTAATTAATTATATAAAAATAAATTGCTTAGAAAATTTTATCAAAATATGTTTCATATTGAGTTTTATCATATAAATTAAAATAAAATCACTATCAACATAGAAACTATAATTGAAGAAAATTATTGAAGAGACGCGCGCCGGTTTTAAATTGTAACTAC
The DNA here is from genome assembly GCA_949709985.1 of Luffia ferchaultella. Classification (NCBI taxonomy): domain Eukaryota; kingdom Metazoa; phylum Arthropoda; class Insecta; order Lepidoptera; family Psychidae; genus Luffia; species Luffia ferchaultella. The sequence goes on from OX453254.1 coordinate 14,848,527, forward strand.
GTAACATCAGTACGGTGTCGTGAAAGCTCGAACGCAACGAACCTGTTTCAAATCTATAAGGCAATGTGGCCATGATTCGAATTCGAGGGCGTACCAATGAGTTTTTCTGACTTAAGTACATTAGCTATCAAAGAGCACGTTAAGCAGTCGGTCCCGGCTGCAGTCAAATGATGGCGGTCGTTACAATTCGCCAACCCGCATTGGAGCAGCGTGGTGGATTGAAGCTCCAAGCCCCTCATCTTGAGTGGAGGCCTACGCGCTTGCAGTTGAATCCAAAACAGGGAGTCGTATCTCTAAAATAAATGTTAAAATATATAAGAAAATATTTTTGTATTGTCCAAGAATCTATCACTAAATCAAGGGTTCCTAACTCCTGCATAAGGAGTTATATATATGAGGACGAGCACACCAACTCTTTTTTTATGACTGAAAAGAAATCTTTATATTATTAACTGATATCATTTTATGAAGAGTCTCTGCCGTTTGCTATCGCGTGACAGAAATAAAGTAAGGAGAAAATATGGTACAAAAAAAATTGTTACTGAAACATTTGGAAATTTTAAATGCGTCCGTTTATTAATCTTAATAATATAAAAGAGCTGTTTCGCGCTAACTGCGTGAAACAGCTCAGCAGCTGTAGCTTCATAACTACAGTGTGAGGCAGCACAGTGAGTCTGTCTGAAGCACTGGCTTCATGCAGACAGTACAATTTCTACTTCGGTACATAATAAAAAACAAGTAAAATATATATGTAGCCTTAAAATTGAGAAGGTTATACTGGAAACACTAACAAAATAATATATTGTTTACTAAAAGAGCTAAATAGTGTATTTACGGCAAAGCTGAAACGCTGCATCCAGGGTGTCGGGAAGGATTCTATCCACCCGAAAGCGAAAAATTTTACTATGTAACGAACCTAACTTAGTATAAAATAAAACAAAAATATTTAAAAACGTCACATGTATATAATTTAAACAACGTCAGCAAACACGGATAGTGAGTATCGCACTATGTTCAAATCGACGGCTAGATCGTTGATCGACAAGGTCTACCGCGAGGCACGGACGATCTAACAATCTTGCGCATTGCGTTTACGAGCACACTTCAATATCAATTTTGTAAATATATTAATTTAGTTTGAACAAGGACATATTTTTTTAATTTGTTTTTTTTCCAAATTGCTACATTTCGCTTAGATTACCAAAATGTACCAGTCTTGCCTTTTTCTCAATTCTGGTCTTTCTTGTCTATATATATTGACTGCAAAATGAAGAAAGCGAATCTGCCTTCTCTCAGACGCTGCATTTCTAGCTTATCGTCGGTTGTCTGCAGACCACAGTTTTTACGGACGCTACGGTCCATGACATCTATATAGACTGCCAGACCAGACTAATAAAAACAAACTACCTGACTGCGCTCGTTATGAAAGACCATGATATTTTTGAAATTCACTATTTAAATGATTGAATTTAAATAAATATTAAATTAAGACCCTGTCATGGTGTAATTATTATAACTTTACGTAGGTAAATATTTTTCAGCTTACTTAATTTTCACCGCATAAAATTGGGTTTGTTTATAGATATGAACATTAAGCTTACTAGAACTATGGCGTTTGCTTTGGAATTGAATAAATATCAATGGACAATACAAAATTATTTAGTTAAAAATTTATAAACATGCCGTTCTAAATCCGGCGTATATAAATAAAATAAAAAAACGAATTCTAGTTTTCCAAATAAATAAATCTGTACAGCTTTATGCAGCTTTAAAAGTAAATTCTCAAATAATCGCAGGAGATATTTTTTTAAATAAATATAATAAAAATTTGCTTACTCATAATTCAAATTAAAATGAAACCGCTTAAGCAAATCACACGAAAGTAGGACATTGGTTTGGTTTGTAACAAAAACCTTCACTAATAACGAATTTTGAAAGTACCGTGACCAAATGGCAAAAATGAAACCTTATAATGACGTTTTGACCATCTATCTGTACGTCCGTCTGTTACAGCCGGTTCACTCGAAGATTATTGGCACAATACAATTGAAATTTGGAAGGTAGGTGTAATCTATGAACCGCTATACTATGTTGTATCGAAATCACACTGTTTTTTGTAGTAGGTTGCCATTTCAATAAGAAGGGGAAAAATTCCTGTGCATAATAACGTTTGGGGTACCTTAAGACACGTTTTTAAAAAGTGTATGGAGTTTTCTAACTTCTTTATTAGGGTAAATAGTAGTTGAGATATGCGCTACTGAATTCCTGAAAAATGTGTTACGGTTAAATGTATCGATTCCACTTACTTACTTTCCGACTAGGGGAAGGAAAACACTGAAACAAATGAAGTTAATAAATTAACATTTTGAACGAAAATTGATTTTAATAACATATCTTTAATAGAATTACTTATTATTTACTTATTTTATTTTAATAGGTAATCCCAACTACGGAACCTGTCATTGCTCGTAGTTCGACACGCACTCAACCTATTTTGTAATACTGGGTCGTAAGGAACTGTAGCAAATTGAAAGGTAACTTACGTAATACTGCACACATTCGATAATTTAATCGAACGATCGAGAACAACTATCGGTCGACTAAAAATCACAAGTGCGCGGTGGCTCTATATATTGCACTCTATTAAACATAAACGTAGTATCTTTTATATATAATGACCAGTAACATGATTTTTTTAGGTATGGTTTTCACACGTAGAAATAAGCAACAAAAACAAAACTTTTATTAACGTACTCATTTTGAGAATTCATAAACAGGTTTTGAACAAAAGAGCTTCCAATTTATTCAAAAAAAAATTCCACTAAAATTGTTATAATACAACTATAAATCAAAAAGTTATTATGAGCATAATTATAAAAAAGTGTTTTAAAATTGTGATTTGTATCTCTCATCTATTGAAATTTCCACTTTCGATATGACCATCCATAGTAGTTTGTCTATTAAGTATGAAAACGCATTTGAGAAATGCTGAAAGCTCTCTATAGTAGGTATATAAATATCATTCGATGTATTTTTTTTCCTCATCCTCAAAATATTCCGAAGTGTAAATCAGGCTATCGTACGCATACCGAATAAAAGGCAATACATTTTTTATTACCGGACTAATATAATGAAAACTTCATCTCCCTTTTATATATTCGCAGCTACCCCATGAATACAAATCGAGCAGGTGAATAAAAATATTGGCCTGAAATTGTCTTGAAGTGAGCTTTTTACTTTCGTTTACGGCTTTTTGGCTCTTTAAGGCTGTACGGAGTTGATGAGGTCTCAGCTAAGGAATTTCAGGGTGCTTTTTAAGATTACGCTTTAAAGATGAGTTGGTGTTTAATTTTAAATATAATTTAAATAAAATTCAACATACGGTTAAGTTTTTTTTTTATTTCGACGAGTCAAAATTATTTAAATTAAAACGGCCGAACTTAGTTTTCCTTGATCTGAGTTTCATATATTTTTTTCGCGGCAATCGGTCAAGGTTTAATAGGGTGCAACTTTTAACGCCGTTTCTATGATTTGAAATTACACAGCTCTTTTTAGTAATGAGTTTTAGAGATAATTATAAGATGAGATTTTTAATATAAAATTCTAGTTGCGAAAACCTAGGTATTAATCTTTTAAATAGTCATCAATCAATTGTCTCTGTTAATTAAATGGGTCGTGACCTTCAATCTGACCAAATATGGTTAATGAGTAGCTAATAAGTTAATAGCTGTATTATGTCAATTTTTGTGTTACTAAATGTATAAATGCTATTGGTATTCTAAATAAAATAAAATAAATGAAGCTCTTATCTATACACGTATAGTAGATTTCGTTTGAATTGGTAGTAACAATTTTTTGCAAAATCACTGTAGACCTCACTATCTCGCATTCCGACACGCATTTAACAAAACACTTCTAAAAGCGATTCAAACCGAATAATGCTAAAATGGAGCACAGGACAGTAAACTCGCACTGAAGTCGCTTTGCGTTTTATTTTGCGAGCTTGCAATCCATTCGTGTGGACGAACACAATCCGCGAGATTAGACGCTTTTTTTGCATTCAAAGCTGAATTGAAATGTCCCTAGTCCATAAAAAATATCTATTATATATCGATGTGTCGTTATAGCCTAGCGGTGGCGAGCCTGCTTCTTGTTTAAAAGGTCGTGGTTCGAATCCCCGTAACTGGTACTAATGAGTTTTTTTCTGACTTAAGTACATAACTATCACATACCCCATGTCTCGGAAAGCACGTTTTGACAGTAGGGCACAACAGGATGATATGGTATACATCATCATCATGTCGTGATAGCCCAGAGCGCAACGAACCTGTCTCAAATTTATAAGGCCCCATAGGGCCATGGTTCGAATCCGGGCGTGTACCAATGAGTTTTTCTTACTTAAGTACATAACTATCACTGACTCCGTGCTTCGGAGAGCACGTTTAGCAGTCGGTCCCGGACGCTGTCAATAGATGGCGGTCGTTACAGTTCCCAACCCGTAGTGGAGCAGCGTGGTGGACGTAAGCTCCAAGCCCCCCCCCCCCTCACCCTGGGGGAGGCCTAGGCCCCTGCAGTGGGGTAAAAATGGGCTGATGAAGTGAAGACATAACGGAGTACTTACTCCGTGTCTCGAAGAGCACGTTAAGCCGTCGGTCCCAGTCGACGTCAACAGATGGCAGTCATTAAAATTGACCAACCTGCACTGAAGTAGCATGGTAAATTAAGCTCCAAGCACCTTCATCCTGAGGGTAGGCTTAAGTTTCGACAGTAGGGCATAATAGGCTGATATGGTATACATCAATGGTAAGGTAGGAAAATGGATGTACCTATACGTAGTCAGTGGTAGGTCGGGGATAGCTAAACCATACCATACCAAACCATTAAACCATGACTGACCGGTCTGAGTGGTTAGAGACCAAACTGCAAAGCCAAAAGACGTGGGTTCGATTCCCGCCCGGGACAAATATTTGTGTACATGAACGTCTATGTGTTCCGTGTCTGGGTGTAAAATATCTATATAATATATTTAAGTATGTATATCCCTTGATCGCTACCCATAACACAAGCTTTGCTTAGTTTGGGACTAGATGGTGTGTGGGATGTCCCAGGTATTATTATTATTATTATACAATTTCTTTACTTCAAATACTTATAAGCTATTTAGTTTGAGTCCGTTTCAAGCTATATTTTTATTATGTCCGGTTCTGTTCCGGGAATAAATCACTGTATCTGACATTTATAGTCTTTTCCGGAAACGTAAGTATTTATAACTATGTGAAGTGACGCCCGCGATTCCGCGTAGACTCCGTGAAAGCGCTTTTTCTTATTCTTCTCTTGCTGCCTAGGCTATTTTGTCAGTTCCCACTCCAGTTTTCAACCTGAAACCTATTATGTTATTCTGGTTATAATGGTACTCGATAATTGGCATCGCCCAAAAAATGTAATAATAATAATAACGTCTACATATATGACTTAAACTTTTCAAATTTTCGTCTGAAAATATAGACAAGAAGGGTGTTTGAATTATTTTTGCGGGTATACCTACTCGGCTCCAGTCTATCAGTGACGATTACTGTCTAACAATGAGTGCATCGTGTCAAGGTTTACGTTTCATTATTAAAATCATGTTTGCACAGTTGAACTTGCTCTTACTTTTAGGTAATACTCATATAACGCAAAACACTGCATCACGATCCTCCCAGCCGTTTTAGAGAAACATATCTATTGCAACGCCTCCTGATAACCCACAAATACACACACACAACTTAATTAATTATCTACTTATAGGTAAATCGTCGAGTTTCGTCTGTTTCCAGCACAGACCAGTCAACCTATAGAGCACGTTAATAAACGTCAGTATGAAAACGAAATCGCCAAAAAGTGGCGGGGTGCGGGGAGAGGTCGGCTAGTTTTCATTGGCTTGTTCAAAATTGACAATTTAATGGCTTCCTACCAGCTTACAACTGACGGCTCACTAGTGACATAGTTATGTAGTGTCACTACATAGCCTTGGCGAATGCTACTCCCTGTCAAAGCGTGGTCTATAAGGTTGACTTGTATGTGGTTTCCAGTAACATAAAAAAAATGTGTAATACAACTTTTTGTTCGCTATACACAGGTGGATTTATTTCTGCCAAAAAAAAAATTTGAAAAAATAGTGAATATCTTCGAAAAAATGAGTTTTTCAAAAAATCCTTGAATGCCATTTTAATACAGTCCAAAAACTTAAAATGGATTTCTAAGAACAAAACTTCTCATCTCCAATGGTTAGGGTAGCTGTCATAGAGGCCCCTGTTCATTTACTCAGCCTGTATATTATTTATCAGTATGAAAAATCTTATTTCCTGTAAATCAATTACTGATAACATCTAGGAACTATTAGCAAATTCTTCTCTCAGTGTATATACATAAGTTTTCACTTAGATCTCGCTTGTGGTCGTATTTTTGATTTAGGAATGTATTTTCAAGGCATTTTCAAAGAATAATGTTTTAATATCTCTATTATTACTCTCGCTAAAAAGTCGATATTTTTTTTTTGTTAATTATGAAGACTATAAATTCTATATAAATAGACATTGCTTACATGAGATTTTGGAGCATACTGCAGAAAATTTACACACTAGAAGCAGAATTGTAAAGAAGAAAATTAAATGTAACATTTAAAGAAACTTATTTTTTGGGTTCGGCAGCGATAATAAATTTAAAATATTAAAAAAAATTACAGTACTGACTTAGATTTCTATTTGTAATTCACTTTCGTTCAATTCCGGATTTTTGTTTAATCTCGTTTTAACATTGATTTGGATTTTTGTTCGCTGCCATTTTCCGTCCTGTTCCAAAAATATGTTTTTGTTGATTCTAGATAATTTTTCTGCTTACATGATAAACATTTAAGCCACGTTTTCTTCGTTTAGGACTTATTTGTATATAGAAATACATCCAATACGTCCTAACACTTAAGTTAAACATTTTCACATTTTCCGAAAGAATGTACCTATCCTACACCAAAATTGTATTCTTGGCAAGTTTGCTCGTAGTTGTTAGAAATAAGATTATTTACAAAGCCTCGCCGATCCCTTGAAAGAGTAAGCGCCGGTATAAATAAAAAAAATAAAAAAATCTTTTCTTGGGTAAATGTGACAAAGAGTTGGTGCGGGATTTTTCAAGGGGGAAGTTATTGTCTGCGCGGCGGACTCCTTGACAAATAGCGCAGCGTTATTCACTTGTGCAACATTTTAAATTGGAATATGTCTACTGTGGTCTTTTCATTTTGTGTTTGTGAAAGGAAAAAAACAAACGTTCCTGTTTCTTCCAAGTTACGTGTCTTTTGAGAAATGTCTACGGAATATCTGGAGCGTCTATTTTCACCGAAAACGTTTACTTTGTACGGTATTCTAAAAGTCTTTTACGATTTTACTAAAAATCTCTCCAATCGTCGTCCGTCGCTGATACGTTTGGAAATGTAGTTTGTTTTTTGAAGGATCTAGGTTCTTTAAAGATTCGAATAAAACCCTTTTGATGACAATACATTATTATTGCGTCCGTACGTGTATCAGCCATTTTTAGCTTCTTCAATAATGAAACTTAGTCGTTATGTACTATATTAATTGATTTCATCCGAATATAAATATTATTATTAGGTTGGGAAGAAAGTCTTTCATAGGTACTTTATATACAAATTCAAATTTTTTTTTAGTTTAATTACATTTAACTAAAATATATATGCGCCGGTTTGTTCGATAACGTATTGCCATTTTGTAAATAATTACATGATCCCATTGCTGTGGAAAATTTGCGGTTTACAGTTATAAAACTGTGACAAGTAGTTTTGACAGTCTTCTCTTAATGTTAATCTTACACTACCTAAAGAATTCTGAAGAGACCGGAACAAGTAGAAAACCGAGGGTACAAGGTCAGGGCTATATGGTGGATGCAATACCTGTTCCCAGCCAAACCCGCTCATTTTTTTTTTGAGCGGCTAAATGATGAAAGACCTCATATATCGTTTCTATTGATCAATTCCGGAAGTTTTTTCTCAATTGCATGTTTTAATCTTAACTGCTGTTGACTGTATACAACAGAATCTAGAGTAGTGCCCGGCGGTAAAAGGTTATAATAAATGACATCCTTCCAATCCCATCATATATTCAAAATCACTTTCTTGTCTGTGGAGTTTGGCCGCACTTTAACTATAAGCTTTCGTGTATGATATTATCGTAAGTGAACCCCTTTTTATCGCCAGTGATTAATTTTCCAAAAATAGTACGCTAGTTGGGCTTTTTGGGTTCTCAGATTTTTACAAATGAGTCAAACCTATTAAAATTTCAAAGTTCATCGAATTTCTTCGTAAGTCACTCATTTTCTTAGACAGGAAAACAGATGAACAACGGCGGGAAACAGTTTTTATTTTGTTATTTCTTTTTTCACGTGTCACCTTCGTAAGGGTTTATAACCAGTCAGTTACAAAACAGTACAACCAAAAGGATTGGATTAATTACAACTTCATTGAAACAAAATACGAAAAGCCTTTCTCCCCAACCCAATATTTTAAGTACCTAATTAATATTATTGATGTGCCATTTATCCGTATTGGGTTGAAAATTAAAACAAGACGTCTCAGCGATGTGACGCTCTTTTTCAGGAACCAATGAAATTGCAATTTGCTCACATATGTAGTCCGTTTAAAAACGACAGTTTCGTTCTGGCTTATTTCGGATCTTCTTCGTTATCGTCTTCTTGATCTTCGTTAACATAATATTAAATCTACTAAAGTTGTTGTGTTTTACAGACTTTTTGATATTATTTTAGTAATAACTTCAAATTCAATCGTTTTTCCTAATTCTGTGGTACGTTTTGTCACGAGTGCAATCCAGTCATGCGTCCAGGGCAGTGGTCAGACCGTATTCAGGGCGCTGATGTATGGTCCAATAAAGCGAAATGTGAAGAATAGCTCCTATCCCATTAACGTCACTCGCAAAACGATTTGGACCGGCCCAAGCCGATTTGCAGGCGCAGAGATTTGTATTCGCATTGTCAACGACGTGTATGTATGTGTTTACAAATTAATGTAAAAGCGGTTTTATGTTCCTCTGGTACCGAGTATCACGGAATGGGTTTTATTTTTATAACTATAGATTAAAGTTAAGCGGTCTTGATACCATATAAATTATAAAAATTCAATTCGACGACCGCTTAGCCTAGTGGGTAGCGACCCTGCCTACGAAGCTGGAGGTCCCGGGTTCGAATCCCAGGTCGGGTCAGTATTTATATGATGAATATTGATGCTGGTACCGGGTCTTGGTTGTTATATGTATGTGGTGTCTTCGCTAGGTACCCAAAATACAAGCTACTGCTTAGTTTGGGGCCTAGACGTTGTTGTGATGTGTACGTTATTATTATTATTATAATTTTGAAACGTACTTATGCAAGAAGACTAATTAGCGCGAACTGCGCAAAATGTTTTTTTTTTTTCATCCAACAGTCGTTTATGGCGAGGACATACTAGCGTTCAACGATATTAAAGTGGTAGGCTTCAAAAGAAAGCTACAAAAAGGAGGGTCCAGCCCGTGTCTGTTACTCGCTCAATTCCTTAACTGATTTCTACAGAAAAAAAAAGTATTACCCTGGTCCCACATATGTGGACAATCATTTGACCTTAAAATCAGCAAATGTTTTCCGTGTAACCCCGCCTTAATAATTGACAAATGTTTGTCGAAATTATACCTCCTACACTACTTTGTAAATGTTTCTTTTTTCTGTGGTCACTTTTAAGTGCGCAAGAAAACTGACACGCTGTCACGGATGGCAAATGTTTGTCGCACAAGGCGTTATCAATACGAATGGCCTCCCACACATGTGTGAATGGTCATTGTTTGGCATGTTTGCTACATGCGTGGGACCGCCTTTAAGAGAAACTCTGTTACAGGGTGTTGTGTTTTTGTTTTTTCGACATTTCGTTTAGTTGTTTTATAGTAAATTTTACAAAAACATGTTTTCTTTCGAAGTTTTTGTTCAAAAAGTAATGATTCGTGAATTCTATATCAATACTGTTTTCAAAAAAAAAATGGAAAATGCACTGCCCTAAGCCTTTCTTAATAACGCCGCAAATTTCGGCTTTACAACATATACATTTCAGGAGTGGAATCAGACACGGCCCACTAGCTGTTTCGAAGAGCATTTTACAGGCATTTTCGTTAATTTGCTCCTGTCATGTCACTCAGGAACGGGTCGAAGAAGAGGTATTAAAATGGAGATAGCGACGCCAAATCGAAGCTGCGGAGAGAAAGACTATCCCCTTAAGTGCGTCGATATATACACTTATATTTTCCAGATATCACAACACAATATGTTTTATTTAACATTTTTGTACTAATCTTTTTCATATAGAACCAAAATTGTATATACCATAGATCAAAATCAAAACTGCAAAAATATGTAAATGCTTATATTATATGAAAGTACAGTGTGTATAGTATTCTCCCTTCCGAAAGACATGGATGCACAGTACAAAATTTCCATTATTTGTAATTTTTATGTAATTTTTAATGAAGTTATTACGCTATTTAATATTAATTAATTGATAATAACTTTAATAATCTATTAAAGCAATGTACACACCTGAAGCAGAAATCACTAAGGTGAATAACGGAACAGGGAGTAAAAACAAATAAAATAAATAAACTCGAAACCTATACCTAAAAATTATATGATGATGTTATTTATTTATTTATTACATAGATACAGCAACAGTTAACAAACTTAGAAATAGGTAAATATATAAAATATACAAAATACAATAGAGGCGTATAATATAATATACAATAGTAATAAACAAGTAATAAACACAAAAACGATCAAAATATTAAAAAAAAATAAAACATTAATAATTTGGATAAAGCTCTTTTAAATGAGATGTAACTCTGGTGATGTATATCGAGTTCATCGTTCAAGGCATTAGTTGATTTGTTCACTTTTGTGTTTGTAGTTCTCCATTGTTAAAAATCATTCGTAGGCAAGCGATCGCTCACAAAAATATAGACCTAAAATTTAGGAACAAGACTTACGTAGCTTAGAACTCAAGAGTTCAGAAGTAATAGAAGTTTTTTTTTTTTAAATTACGACTTTCGAAGCGCACAGGTGCGGTTTACGGACAGACGATATATATCTGTCAAGAAAGCCCTATTTGCAGCTGCCTCGTCACGACTTACGCTTTCATAATTTCATGAATTTTTAAAATAGGAGCTTTGTGATTTACGTAAATTATTACATTTGTATCGGTATATCTACGTCTACAGTAATGATTGTATTACAATAAGTATATTTTTTTTTTTCAGTTTTACTGTACCTACTTTTAATATTTAGCTTTTATTTCAAAGTCCTTGAGAGTTTGAACTGAAAATAATAATCATATTTTGGTTATATTACAAATGCTTCGGGAGTAGTTATGCAGTCCAAAAATTTGTAAAGATACTAGGAAAAAACTCCTTACAGCAGCTTTCATTGATCCGCGGCGGCGTTGCTGGGTGTTCTGCTCCACCGCACGCCGATAGAATCAACTATACAAATAATAACATAAAATAAATAGGTAATTGAGATTCTATTTGATGAAATGAATATTTTTTTCCTGAACAGAAGAAATTTTTTTTAATACTCTTCATTATCTATATACAACTATTTATTCGTGCCCAAAATATAATGGTAGTATGAAACCCCCGAGTGGTAAAATTGAGAAGCTACTGCCGAAACTGAAAAGCAGCTTTGAGTTGAGGGTTGATTGCTTTTGCTTTAATTTTTATTCAAAGGATAAAAATGTAGGTATTGCTTTTTAAAATATTACATTATTAAATTTTGATCACACATTTATCAAATAAAAAAAAAATCTTTCACACAATATTAATAACCTTAAATCGTTTCAATCTTCTGTCTTTTTTTAAAGTTTTCTGTTGAGCTAATTGTGCATCTTCAATTTCGTCCATTCAATTCGCCATAATAATAAAGTGGTATTTTTTTTTCTGTTCACCAATCGTTAATATTCAGTTTAAAAATTACTCGGTCGAAACAGTTTTAACTGGATCAATTCGATAAAACGCGTTTTCTCTAGTTAACACTAGTTTTAACTGATATTCATTTTTGAGCAGCAGTAAATTCTTGTTGTATCAAATGCATTTAGTAAAAGCTAGTTTTAACTAGAGAAAACGCGTTTTAACTAAAAAAAGGGTTTTAACTGTATCACATACACAGTGTGGTTGTTACTGTAAAAATATAAAAAAATATTTATAACATTGTGCTCCCAAAAACCAAGTACAATTTTGTGGTGAAATGGTTTGGAACCACAGATGTCAAAGAATACTAACTAGATTGCTTTATTTACTTACACAGTTTACCATGGTTCTTTAGGGGTTTCTACATATGTTTTCATCTCACAGATTGTATCTGATATCCAAAATGGGGAATCATCACCATTAGGAGTGTAATTCTTCGTCCTCTCCCCTCCATTCTTTTATTTATCCTTCCGCAATCTTCTGGAAGATTGAAGATTTGATTGTAAAGGGAAAATATTAATGTAATTTATATAATATAGTTGATGTTTTAGTTTTATTTTGCTCATACTCATGCAACACTGAAAATGTTATGTTCACATATCTGATTGCAAATCTAGATTAAAGTAAATTGTTTTAAGTTGTGTTGGTGCTGTATTGATTGTAGTCTATTTTGTAAATTTATTAAATAAATAAATAAAAAAAATTAATAATAAAGAAGTCCATTGTTTTCAATTGATTCAATTAAATGGCAATTCATCATCATCATCATTGACGACCGCTTAGCCTAGTGGGCAGCGACCCTGCCTGCGAAGCTGGAGGTCCCGGGTTCGAATCCCAGGTCGGGTCAGTATTTATATGATGAATATTAATACTGGCACCGGGTTTTGGTTGTTATATGTTTGCGGTGTCTTCGCTTGGTACCCAAAATACAAGCTAATGCTTAGTTTGGGACCTAGACGTTGTTGTGATTGTATGTGTTATTATTATTATTATTATTATTATTATTATTATCATCAGCCCATTTTACCCCACTGCAGGGGCTTAGGCCTTCCCCAGGCTGAGAGGGGGGAGGGGGGTTGGAGTTTAAATCCACCACGCTACTCCACTGCGGGTTGGGGATTGTAGCTTAAATCCACCACGCTACTCCACTGCGGATTGGGGATTGTAACGACCGCCATGTATTGACAGCGTCCGGGACCGACTGCTTAACGTGCTCTCCGAGACCGGAGTCAGTGATAGTTAATGTAGTCAGAAAAACTCATTGGTACACGCCCGGATTCGAACCATGGCTCTATGGGGCCTTATAATTTTGAGACAGGTTCGTTGTGCTCTGGTCTACTAAATGGCAATTATTATCTTATAATTCTCTGAAATTATTTACTTTGGTTATATTTTTTCCTAAATTATTGTATTTTACGTTGTTTGATTTCGTGGATTAGCTCTATTTTTTTTTTGTCATAAATAGAAAACTAGATTCACGAATTCCATGAAAATGCAATAACTCCAAAATATACACATATAATTAAATTTAAAAAAAATGTTTTTATGTGACCCTATAATAAATTCTAAGTATTCTTAGTATTGTTGGTTCATAATAGATATGTAATATGGTATTTGTAAACAATAGAGCACAACCTTAGTCGTCTTTGAGCTTTCAGCTTACAAAGCGTTGGTATACAACAATAGATCCAGATCCGAGTAAATAATGAAGAATCAATACCTGCATAACCTACATTTAGGTTCTGTACTTACTATCTATCTGTCTATCGCGTGTAGACTATATTTCATTTGTTATGGAGTTTCAAATAGGACTCCGACTTCAGGTGTCAATTCGATCTTTGTTGATCGATATTAGAATAAACAACTAAACAATCCTATTTTATCTGTTTTAGATTTTATACATAATATACTTTTTTTAAATAAATGCAGCAACTTTCTTTAATGGAGCTTTTAGAGGTTACAGTGAACAAAAACGACTATACTTATAATAGGATAGATTTTATGTCAGTGATTGTAAGTCAGGTGTGCTGTACTGTAAAAAGTATGATTTATTCCTGTACATAACATAGTGTCGTGATAACCAGAAAATGTATATTTTTAGATTTAAAAACTTGACTTTGAGAAATTTATTTCTTGAGTTAAAATTTCATTTTTGTCTGTGTATACAGGTTAAGGTTTTATTGACCAGCCAAATTTTAATATAATGACCTTTGATAAAAATCCGTTGGTCGTCTTGCTCCTTTTTAGTATCGTTCAATAGGAAAATATTCAGTTACGACTAGGAAAACCTTTCCCAAAACTACCAATATTACTAGTCACCGTTCACGAGGGCTCCAGTGCCTGTGCACGCGTCCCGCCCACATGCTCCATGCCCCGCCCTTTCGTATGTAAGTAGAAGGTAGCCAAATTGCGTCAAAAATATTTAGGATATAATTATTGATTATGAATATTTGACCTATATTTTTATTGACGTAATGAGGTGTATTGGTGATACCTAACATCTAGAAAAATTTTGGTTGGTGACTAAAATCTCACCTGTATACCATTCGAGTCATATTTATATGATGGTATAATTTTATATCAGCTTAAGAAGATATCGGACAAAAAAACAATGCATGATACATTTTACGTCGTTCAAACCAAATTATATAGAATTTAGCGTGTTCCTCTTTTCATTTCATAACTTTTTTTTTAATTTGGCTAGAATTCCAAAATTTATGATGGTAGACAAAAGGCAGTGGTGTCAAAAGATGCAGAAGCTTATGGGGCGTTGTATAATAAGTACTAAATTTTATAAAATCAGCCCGTAACTTTTTCGGAAAATCAAAAATGGTGAAAAAAAAAGAAATTTCCAGTAATCGAAAAATTAAAAAAACTCCCGATGCGAAAAATTGTATGTCGTTTGGAAAAAGAAATTTTGAAATCGGTCGAAAACTTGAAAGGGCACCTGCCACTGGACAGGTGTCCTTTTCATTGAATGATTATCAGATCAATTACCCCAGATAGTGAGATTCGGCTATGTTTCAGAAAGTTATAAAGCTAGACGAAAGGCCGTAGAGCAGTAGTGTCAAAAGATGCAGGAGCTTGCGAGGCACCGTATGATACCAAATTCTTGAGAAGTTTTCCATACATTTTTTCGAAAAATTTAAAATATCATTTGACATAAGTTTTTTTTTGATGTTTATTTTCAATGTCCTCCGACAGTTGCGTGAAGCGCGAAATTTGTAGATTTTTTGTTTAAATAAAGTAGTTTATTTCAAACTTTTTAGTTTTATTAATTGGCGGGCCTTTACTTTAGTTTTGGTTACAGCCCAACAAAGGTACACTGAAAGGAGTAGATAACAAAACCAGTTGTATTACCATGAAAATCAAAACTTTGATAATTTTTAAACAAAATTAGTTAAAATGCAACCTACAGATTAATAGGCTGGTACAACTGAGTTTGATTACTTATAGCAGTAGTTATGTTGTCACTATCTTTAGGTAACTAGTAATTAATTTTTTTATTACTTATAACCAAAAACTTTTTTCTATGTAAAATGTACTCTCTGCATTAACGCAACGTTAAACGTAAAACTTTAAACAACTGTACGTTTAAACACACAGTTGTTTAGATAATATAAAATAATAGCTTAAAAGTGTAATCACTACATATTATAAAATAAAGTATTTTTAAAATACCTATTTTTAAGTATAAAAAATTGTGTCATATATGATGAGGTAATTGGAAAGCAATTTATACGGATACAGGATTAACCCTTATTAAATTAAATATGTTATTTACCTTCAGCATTCCAGGCACATTATGATTGCCCTTTACACTATACAATTTAAGTTAATATATTAGGAGCTCTCGCGAAATATAAATATCTCGCGACCAGCCGGGGGCCGCACCGCGCTGGCCAGCCAAACGGGACGACGACGCTAAAGCGTAGTTAGGTTAGGTTATATGTATTTATTCTTTACTTTTTCAAATATTTATAGAATTGGAAATAAAATACCCAAATAAAATAGTAGGATCATCTTATGTCACATTTAAATGTAATTAGATCAAATCCACATTATCCACATGTTCGACGCAACAAGCTGATACGACACTACGACAGAAAAAACATTACGGCTTATAATGCTCTGCTACCCGTGCGAAGCCGGGGCGAGACGCTTGTAATATATATAATATGGAATAAGCTATTTACTAGTTTTCATTTGGACCCATGATGTTATAATATCAACCTAGTAATTTAAAAAAGATAGTAAAGATTAGTCTCGTTTGCGCTTCTACTCGACAATGTTATGGTCTGTTGGTTCTATTGTTTGATTCCATCAGTGGGTCCAGCAGGATTTTCAATTACTCCTGGTTCCAATTAAGCGATGAAACCAACCATCATAGTTTTAATGAGTAAACTTTTGGGCTTGTAGCTCCAACGACAAGTTTCTACTGTAACCTCTTTTATTATGATACATATAATTTTCTAACGGCATTTTTAACTAATAAGTGGTTGATTATGAAACAATAATTAGTTTTATTTAAATAACTAATAATTTACTAATAACTGATAATTACTAATTAAATACTCGTGATGATAATAATAATAATTTATATTTGTAGGAATTTTATTTCATATGTACACATATCTAAATTAGAATAATCATAAATTAAATTTGTACGTCGAAGTTGTTCTAACCAATGACAAACTGTTATTTTGTCGTAGATCAATACGTTAAATATCTTTACAACAGGATCGCAGATAACAGGATCCACAAATCCTAATATATCCACTCACTTTATGAAGTGGAGCCATGAACATTTGAAAATCCTACTAGACTTATTAGTGGAACGAAGCAATGGAACGGACAGTACGTAACCATACCGCGTTTCGGCGTAAAATTAACACGCGGCAACTTAAACTACGCCGATAATAGCGTACACGACTCGAGTGAGTCTCGTTTGCGACATCTGCGATAGTTTGTCCTGTCACGATGATGTGCTGCATGTTTTCAAATAAAATACTAGTTCGTGTAGTAATTGAAAAATAATACTACAAGGCGTAAGATTCCTCGAAAATTTGATCCCGTTTGATTAAATAGCTTTTAGATCGTCTTGTAATAGGTGCTGTTTTATTTTCTAGTTTGAAGCTAGAAAAAGCTGTAGGTAAGTTTCGTGTAGGCTTGCTAGGTCAACTATTTTTTAGGTTCATTTATGCCGCGAAAAAGCTTTATTTGTAAAACAGTATTTAATAATAATAATGAATAAATGAATTTACTGAACTTATGAGCTTATTATAATTGACTGACCGATTGGTCGAGTGGTTAGAGACCTTAACTGCAGAACCAAAAGTGGCGTGTTCGATTCTCATACTTTGAACAAATATTTGTGTGCATGAACATGTCTATTTGTTTCGTTGAAAATATCTATATATGTATACGCTTGTACTTGTAGAAAGAAGGGAAGGTTATTGTGTCCTCCGCCGCGCCTCGCCGACCAGTAGATGTTGTAGTAAAACAAAAATGAATTTACTAATAAATTAAATTTAATAAACTTGTACAAAAACTATTCACAATATTATAGAACACAAGTCTGGACAAGGACTTGCGTACCTGAGTGCGGTGCGGTGGTGTTCCTACTGGTAACAATTTATGTTGTTGCTAGGTATTTTATGCGTTTTATGAACTTGCGTTTCGTTCTTTGACTGGCCAGACGTGTTTTGACAATTTTCTATTTTGGCCAATCAGAATACGTTTGGTGTCATCCGAGAGTCCAAAGTATTGGGGCCGTACGATGTCACGTGTACTGAGCTAGCAGAAATACTGTTTTTCAATAAAAGTAAACGACGGTGAAAAATGATCGGAAAATGTTGCGACATTAGGGTCACTGATTTGAACTTTATTATAAGCGGTCAATACCCTTATATTTGTATATGTTATAAAGAGAAGAGAAAATTTATATGAGCTGTCTAGTACCCATAATACACGTATTATACTTGCTTACTTTAGGACTATATAGTGCTGTATGAAAAAAAAATGTAATTGGTATTTGTGCACAAAATAACAAATATAACAAAATATTGTAAATGTTCAGATTACAATATACAAACACAATACATGTACCTATTTAATAAATTTAAGCAGAGGCCGTAACCGAGCTGAAATATCCTTTTATTTCCATCCATTCGGAAAGAGCGAGAACAATTTCAAAACTGCCAAAAAAAAAAACCGAGCCGAACATTTAAAGCGAAATTACGCAGTCTCTGGGTTGACGGGAAAAATGAAGTAACACAACCCGAAAGCTTAGTGACAATATATACAGAAATTAATTCGGACGGATACCCCCCATTTTTTTTTTCGAATACGAGTGTACCGTGATAATTACTTCCTTTGTGTTATTTACCGAAACCCTCGTCAAAGGGCCGCTTGTTTTACACGTCATTCTTGTTTTGCTAATGAAAAAAGTACCCCAGCGCAAGTAAATTGCTTTTTATTGTTCCAATTAGTTTTTTTTCCCGCTATTTTTATTATTTCTCCGATTTTATTAACGGAGTCTCTCAGTACTGTTAATTTACGAGCACGATTTATCGTCCTCCGTTGAGTGTACTAATTAGGGTAAAATATTCTGATCACGCCTAAAAAGGTCTCCGATTTAATTGTTTACTTGTAAACATGTTTGTTCAATTCCCTGGAAATCGACACCATTATTTTTATTAAATTAATTGCAGTGATATCGTTAGCTTTTCGGAGAGATCTAGAAGGACGTTACATTACACAAGTCAATTATTAAAGTATTTACACGGACACGAGTGAATTTTTTTTTTGCTCAGTGTACTTTCTTACCGATCGTATGTCAAAATGAGCATATCTATTAAACTTATATAATACATGGGACAATAATAATAATAATAATACAAGGGACTTCCCACACAGCGCCATCTAGTCCCAAAGTAAGCAAGTATTATGCTTGTGTTATGGGTTACTAGACAACTGATATACATACTTAAATATTCTTTATAATATATACATATATATATATATAACAACCAAGACCCGGTACCAGTATCAATATTCATCATATTAATACTGACCCGACCTGGGATTCGAACCCGGGACCTCTAGCTTCGTAGGCAGGGTCGCTACACACTAGGCTAAGCGATCGTCATATGAAGATAAACTTTTGACAGTGACCACTTTTTTTCACCACCACTCATCGTTCTGTTCGATGCAACCATAATGGCATCATATTAGTTGTTATTTACAAAACTATGAAGGCTTTGTATGCCTACGACAGGAGAAATCAGAATTTTTTGTCTGTCACCGAGTCCCTCATATATCAACTTGAATGTGCGATTTTATTGTTTTTAATACATCACTACAATTACAAAACGATGTCGAAGGTTAGCGCAAATGTTCTTAGACCCCCAAAGGGCTTAGATAGGGGGAGCAATGAAAAGCAGTAGGCAACAAATACGGTGCGGTTAGGTAACAACCTCTGAAGTTCTTGTTCGTTTTTCTTGTGGCTTCTGGGAATCGATTCGTTAAAGTTATACATGTAAAAGTGTGTTTATTCAGAATTTCCTCACATAGTAACGGAGTAATTTGATTTTCCACGAGAATATAATTTAAAGAAGAGTGACAAATGCCGTAGTTTTTTCCTTATTGAAGGAAGGTAGGAAATCAATTTTTACCTAAAGTGACCCTTGCAAAATATTATACTTCTTTTAAAAATAAATTAATTGAACAGTGTTTTAAAATAACTTGGCAAATTAGCGACGCACATTATTTTTACAGTATAAAGAGTCGAAATCAGCCAATAAAATGATAACTTAAAAAATATGTCGTTTTTTGTAGACTTCTTAGTTTTATTTCAGACTGTCATCAGTAGCATGTTTATTCAAGGTTGTGTTAAAAAATAAAATAACAGATTTTGTAGCTATGGCACTCGAAAAACTAATTTAAATAGACAATTCTCATTTAGCTGCCTATTAAGAATTCACGCAACCTAAAGACGTGTCTAAACCAACTTAACGTAATTCATATCTTAAAAAAAATGTCACCAAAGCTTGGTCTATCATCAACTATACTATACGCCTGAAATTGCGGAGAAAGCTATAAAAAATATTAAGCACAGAAAATTATAAAAAATATGCATATTCCTTAAGCGGATCCGTCTGTTCTCGCCCCAATTATCGTAATTGATTTAAATTATTAATTTCCGAACCTTATTCGGTGTCGGTATCGTGATAGCCCAGAGCGCAACGAACCTGTCTCAAATTTATAAGACCCCATAGGGCCATGGTTCGAATCCGTGCGTGTACCAATGAGTTTTTCTGACTTAAGTACACAATATCACTGACATCGTGCTTCGGAGGGCACGTTAAGCAGTCGGTCCCGGACGCTGTCAATAGATGGCGGTCGTTACAGTTCCCAACCCGCAGTTGAGCAGCGTGGTGGACTTAAGCTCCAAGCTCCCCTCCTCACCTTGGGGGAGACCTAAGCCCCTGCAGTGGGGCAAAAAATGGGCTGATGTTGATGATGATGATGATGATGAACTTTATTGAAACCAAACGCTGCTGTCAAATTTATTTACTTTATGTTTATTTACATGCAAATTGACTTCTGACCGAAACGGCAGACTTCATTCATTTCGTAATTTATTTCAATTTAGAATACGAGCCTTCTCATGGCATATAATAGAATTTTCAAAACAAAAGTTTTCGAGCTGAGTGTGCAAAACGGCGGCAGCTGAATGTGAAAACAAAAGGAGAAAACGTTTCGATTTTATGGACGTGATAAAAAAAAGTCATCGAAAAAACAAACACGCTTTGAAACAGTCTGTTAATTATCTACTTATGAAATATTTCGTTAGAATTTCTCCGAAATTTGGAAGGTTATTATAAACATTTTAATTTTTATCTTTGTCGATAGCTTTCATTTATTCACCTTAAGTTTAAAGGACTTAATAATTATTATTTAAATACATCGTTTAAATATGAAATTGCCATTTTGAATGAAAATAAAAACTACACGGTGAAAGTTTTTAATTTGGGACTTTTTCCAAACGAAAGCCACTGTATGAATTCATAGTCCACAGAACAATTTGATAATAAATGTTTTTCAATGGTTTTCTGCACTCAAACATGGACACGTCGAAAATTCAAATAATTTTTAAGTAGTCGTTTCGGAAAGTGCAATTTTAGATAAAAACTTTAAATGAAAATGTAATATAAATAATTTTAAATTTTGTTTCCGTATGTTTGATGTTGTTAAACTGATTAAATAATATTTACGACATTTTTCATCTTAAGGACACAAAATAACAAAAATTCAATAAATGCTTAAGGTTTCTTACCTCAAAAGGAAAAAAAAGGTAAGCTTATTGGATCACTTCGTTATCTGTGTGTCAGTTTGTTAGGACCCTTTTTTCGGGATCGCACGGAGATATCAAGACGAAATAATTAATATCTAGTATTTAGGTCTATGGCCCCTTGAAGCTGTGACATTCAAGAAAATCAAAACCTATAGGGTACTTCTCGCTGACCTAATGAAAGACAAATAGCTAGGTTTGACATCACAAATAAAAAAATCCTAAAATTAGTAATTATATCACACAAAAAAATATCGGCCGTGCGTTTTCGTGATATTTGACGGTGAGTAGATATAATAGGTTATATAACAGTAGGTACCTGCGGAACCGTCAAGGCGAATGTACAATTCACAATTGGCTGTTTATTTATAATACAGCATATATGAGTTCTTCATCTTCACCTCACCTCATCAGCCTATTTTTACCCCACTGCAAGGGCTTAGGCCTTCTCCAGAGTGAGGACCAGAGACTTGGAGCTTAAATCCACCACGCTGTTCCACTGCGGGACAGAGTCCGGGACCGACTGCTTCATGTGCTCTCCGAGGCACGGAGTCAGTGATAGTTATGTGCTTAAGTCAGAAAAACTCATTGGTGCACACCCGGATTCGAACCATGGCTCTATGGGCTTATACAGGCCTGACACAGGTTTGTTTCGCTTTGGGCTATCACGACACCCACGACATATATGAGTTATCGCTTGTAAAATGAAATATTAGACTACACGGAGTTTCTGAACGTTTCGTGAGCTAATGAAGTTACAAATGTCGATTCGTAGCATTCTAAATTCAAAACACTTTTCATCACAAGGGCCTGCTTTTGCCTGCCTACACAAAGGTTCAGGCTAGTGAAATGATTTCTTAAATTAAATTATTTTTCTAAACAAAAATATAAAAATATATCAAAAAATTCAAGCAATGTCAATTGGGCAAGAAATTCCAAATAAGATGGAATACTACATGATCCCTATACACAGAAATAAATAAAAAATTACAATTCATAAAACAAACAACAAACTAATGATTAAAACGCCATAACTAGGGTCGTAACATTACATTACTTAGAAAATCTAATGTCATAAGTGTTTACGGTCGAGGCAGCTTTTAGAAATGGAAAAATGGTCCACCCTTATTAATGTTTAAAGCTCCTCATAAACTCTGAATAAACAAGCAGCCCTGACAAGGGTCGTCGGCTGATTTTAAAATGGAGTTAAAAACATTGAATATAACACACGTTATCCGCATTTCGGTCACTCCCCGACGCTTTGCGAAGGGATATAATTTCTCATGGGCTCGTTTTTGCATAAGTATCTATTTGTTTAATAGCTGTTCCTAAAATCAAATTAATTGTGAATTTAAGGCATAATCAATAAATACTAACTTCTGCTTTCGTCTGCGTGTTGTAGTAATAATGCAGTTTCGGTCTTTTTATTAAATGACGATATAGGTGTGTGCCAATTAGGAACTAGTCAACTTTGAAAATGGTTAAGTCGTCCGGAGTATTTAGACCATATGATAAAGTCTGATAGTCAAATAATAATATTTGACTATCCCTAGCCCGTCGAATATTTTATAATGACTATAACTGGGTCATGCCATACAGCGCTATCTAGTCCTAAAGCAATCAATTATTATGTTTGTATTATGGGTATTCAACTGGACGACTATTATAATCACTTAAATTTTCTTTATTATAGCGGTTTCGGTATAACAGCGTAATCCACCCGAGCAGAGCCGCGGGTGGAAAGCAAGTTTGAAAATGAAATATAACCCACTTTACTCTCTGATAATGTAGCTTTCTATAGGTGAAGTAATTTTTATTAAATCAGTTAATTCGTTTTTGAGTTTATCCATAAGAAACAAAAAATAAAATCTTTGCTCTTTATATTAGTATATAATATCCATATATATAGATATATTACACCCAGACACGGAACACGGACATGTTCATGCACACAAATAGTTGTTGGAATCCCGGGACCTCGGGAGTTGGAGGTCCGGGTGGGAATTGAACCCGTGACCTTCGGTTCTGCAATTGGGGTCTCTAACCATTCGGCCAATAGGTCAGTGTTTAGAAATAAAACAGGAATAAACGAAAAGGTATGGCATTTATTGTCAATATATTTTTTTATAAATTTTGTCTCTTTGATCGTTGGACATCGTATTCTTTTATAGATACATGTTTATAGTTAAATAATATAATTTCTAAGGACATATGAATGGTTGATGTCTGTACTTAGGTATAGCGATGTATGTTTGTTTTCACACTTTCTTTAAATATCTATTAATATTATTGAACCAAAAAAATAAATAAATTGATTTTACATACATAACTTGGGATTTTATTAGTTTAAAATACGATATGTTTCATTTCTCTCGGTTAGTAAAAAATCACAAGATTACATAAATTAAATAGTTTATTTAAATGGACAGGGGTTTCTATGGTTTCATCCATACATTAAATTAGGCCTCCCCTCAAGATGAGGGGGCTTGGAGCTTAAATGCACCACGCTGCTCCATTGCGGATTGGCGGATTTTAACGACCGCCATGTATTGACAGCAACTGAGACCGACTGTTTAACGTGCTCTCCAGGGCACCGAGTCAGTGGTAGTTAATGTACTTAAGTCAGAAAAAAGTCATTGGTATATGCCCGGATTCGAACCGCGGCGCCATGGCCGTGGTTCGAATCCGGTATTATGGTATGGTATAAGGTATGGTATGGAATATGGTAACATTTTTAAAATGAATTATTAAATTTATTTTTTATAACATTAAAACTATGGATTTCCAATGCTGCGCGTCTAAGGGACATCAGGTATAAACGTACCTGTCACTCTATCTCATGAAGACTGGTACAGTTCGCCTCAAACTTTATGGCGGA
The DNA here is from genome assembly GCA_949709985.1 of Luffia ferchaultella. NCBI lineage: Eukaryota > Metazoa > Arthropoda > Insecta > Lepidoptera > Psychidae > Luffia > Luffia ferchaultella. Next base: position 14,872,801 of record OX453254.1, read on the forward strand.
TCGGAATACAACGCTTTATGCGTGCTCCCGCAGGTACAGTCATATACCCGTCGCTCCACTGCATCCCGCTACACCTAAAACTTGTTACTGCGACGCGACTTGTGCCTGTATTCACATCCGCCATAAAGCTTGATTGGAACTATATTAATGAATCATAATAAAGTTTGAGAACATTACTGTAACCACATCTTGAGTAGACAAACTGAGAGCAATCCAGTATGCCTGTTGGCTGTTGTCATCTAAGTTTAAGATCGTTATCACTCAGTTGATGCCGTTGTCATGAAGGTCAGGTGGTCTGAAGTCTTATTTATTAGACCCTGGCGTAAGTGACCGCGAATGGGCAAACACTTGTAAGGTGCAACGTCGCCTATATGTTATTCCCATAAAAGTACAAATTGATTAGAAGTTTTTTTTTGCATTTACCGTCTAACCACTCATACTTTAGCAAGCTGGTTCAAGATGGCGAGTTCCAGTCCGAGTTTCGACGCTATGAAGTGACATTTATGTCTCTATTAAAACCATACGCTGCAGTTTAATTTGTTTACGGTTATTCTACTCTAATTTTGTTGTAGAAGTACAGCTAGGTTATGAAATTTATTTATATATTGAATCTTTTAAAAAAAATAGAATAAAAACTACATTTATTGTTTTGAGTAAAACCACAATTATAACAAAATACTGCGTTTACGCACAATTTGCGCGCCATATATAATTTCACAATATAATTTTATTAATAGATCTTCCTTGGCAACCGCTAAAATTATATATTAATTTATATTTTGTGAAGCAATCATTACCTAAATGAATAGCGAAATTAAGCTGTGTTATGCGACAAATTTAATATGAAATGGCGTAGGCGAGGTCCATCCCTAAGTAGGCGTTGATACAACCGTCTTACGGTCCATGTAAGTACATTTACGAAAATATTATGTACAAGCTTTCCGCCCGCGGCTCCGCTCGCGTGGACTACACAGTTGTACCATTACCATTATATTGTATAGTATTATGGCGGGATTTTCGTTTTTCGATTTTTGCGGTTTACGCATGCGTTACAAACACAACGCTCGTTTGTAATTCGTGTAAAGTAAAAGGGCCCAGTCTGTAAAATACAATCCGTAATAGCAAGTGTAAGGAAAAAAAATTTTTGTTACACACATAACCATGCCCCTTCGGTGTATCGAGATTTCATCCCTTTTGGTTGCATAACTGGCTGATGGATAGGCACTCTTGATGGATGATGTTGAAAATTATTCATTTATTAAGCTGCGTCGTTTGCGGTGTGCATCTGTGACACAATGACGAAAGAATGAACCCCAAATCTGCCTAGTAAAATCAAGTATAGAATTGGGTTATCATGGCGATGCTTAGTTTTTGGTAAATTAGTTATATACATTGTATCATTAAATAATACAATTACAATTTTGATTTTTACAATGGGGTTTCTTTGATATGTTTGTAAACATTTAAGTGCATTAAGTTAATTATATGCCTTTGCTTCTGGAACCATGGGAGAAAAAAAGTTGTCATGTCGTCACATTCATGGTTGATTGACGTCAACAATGAATGACACAGCTGATACAGACATATGTGCAATCAATCACAGATTCAATCAGCGAAATATAGTATGAATCAGTATTATTTGACGTAACGTTTTTTTTATGTAGGCAGAAGAAAATTATATTTTAATCTGTTTTTACAAATATCTAAAAAAATCCACGTTATATATTGTTATTATCATTATATTATTTCTATTTAAGAACCATGTTTTTCATACGCATCAGTTCGTTTATCGCTTTCACAAACCATTGCACCATTTTGATAAGGCACGTTTGCCTACGGAAGTTTACGTATGAAAGGTGGCTCTCATTCATTTGACAGCAAAGTCGGAATTCAGCGTGTTATTAAGAGTTATAACTACGTAGTATTGCGGAACTGATCGACACGGTACAACAGCCCGCCCACCCATGGCACCGCGGATTCACAAACCATCATTAAAGAGTTGTAGTGACACATCAGGTCACGTGTCTGATTCCCCTCAAGTGCATGCGCCTCAGTTGCCCCGCAACGCACACCAGTCATCACGGACACAGCCCGATAACGATTGTCTCGGACATTCAGTATTTTAATAAATGAATTTATACCGAACACGTTTATTGATAGTTATCTACATAAACAACCTAAGTACAGTTGGTACATTGGTGACCCCGACGCGGTGCGGGGCACCCGAGGCGCTTGCATCTGAGGAGGAATCGCACACGTGACTTGATGTGTCATTACAGTGTAATATACTATAATAACAATGTACACATCACAACAACGTCTAGGCCCCAAACTAAGCATTAGCCTGTTTTTGGGGTACCAAGCGAAGACACCACATACATATAACAACCAAAACCCGGTACCAGTATCAATATTCATCATATAAATACTGACCCGACCTGGGGTTCGAACCCGGGACCTCCAGTTTCGTTGGCAGGGTCGCTACCCACTACGCTAAGCGGTCGGCAAGCAACTATAACCAATATATATATATATATATATATATATATATCTGTAATATGGACTCAAGCGCGTTGTTTAAAGAAGATGGCTACTGCGCTCCAGTTTGTAAGGCGCATTTGTGTTGTACAGTAGCATCGTGGCCTAGAGAATTCTCACATGTTAAATAAGAGAATTTCTGTGAGCACCTGATGTTCTACATTAAAACCGTTTAATCTAAAACGAAACGACCGCTAACGGATTTGCCAACGGCTAAAATCCGCTTGCAACCGAAACGGAATCCGCGGTCACAACATTACGAACATTCGCGCCGCACTAACGGCATTATAAATATTGTGCATTACAATTAATAACCATACAAATAGAAATAAACGTTTTATTTACTGCAGTAAACAACATTAAATCACGGTTTAATCGCCCGAATGGAGCTCGAATGCCTTATATTTTAAAAACCGCTTAGCAATGTACGCTTAAAATTTTATAACGGACTTATGTCTGCTCGTGGCTTTGCCTGAATAAGGACATTGTATCGTGGTCGGTATTTTGACTCGATTAACAGCAATGCGGCATGATACGTTTGAGTTTACTTTTAAGTTTTGTTGGTTCAAATTTAGTTCAAATTGATTTGTTTTGAAAAGTTTATAAAGTGTTTTTTTCATTATTAGTAGTAAGACAAGCTTGATTTCATAAAAAGCGTTCTCGAGAATCTCTTACATCTATATTTTTAAAAAAGTTTATTTAGCCACAGATTTAGCATTTATTTTTATTTTATACTTCGTTACATAGCTAAAAATACGTACCCAAATGTTTTTTTTAAATTTCTTCACGTTAGATTCTTTTATAGTGGTTTTGCAAAGAAATTTTGGATTCCATTTAAAACCATTTAAAATTAAAATAATCTTAAAAACTTTTAAAAGCTATTAGAAGCCTTTTTTTATGTATTTAATCAAAATATTTTTTGAAAATGATTTCAAATTATTTTATAATCAAATATTTACTAAAATATGGATCTCTATTAATAAAAAGACGGGTATATATAATTATTTTAATTACGAAAAGAATAAATATAAAAAAAATCAAAAATAACATTTTTTGCCTTCTTTGACTTCTAAAAAACTATCTAAAACCCAAAATAAACGTTTCTATTTTAAATTCTAATAAACAGAGATAAAAAAAAAACAGAATGGCTGTCTGACAACAAAAATTAAAGAAAATTGACAAAACATGTATTGTGACAGACTCCAGTCAATTAATGTTACCCACGTGTCATACATTAAACGACGCAACTTTTCCTTCACTGGTCGATTTGCTACTAACACTGAAGCTACTGAGCGGCTCAGGCGATGGTTGAAGGGCGAAGTGTGTGAAACGAAGAAATCAAAAATATCGCGGAGTCTGTGAAATTCCACGTCCGCATTTAAAGGTTAACCATACATAAATATAGTTTGTACTGTAATACTCCGTCGTTTAACTAATCATTTAAATAATAATAATAATAATAACACACACAATCACAACAACGCCTTAGTCCCAAACTAAGCATTAGCTTGTATTTTGGGTACCAAGGGAAGACACCACATACATATAACAACAACAACAAATATATCTTTAGCAGCTGTATAAGAGCATTGTTTACACCACACATTAAAAATTTAATGTGGATGGGTATTCAACAAAATTAACATAAAATAAACAAATGCCAACAAAATAAATAGGTATAGGTTTAGCTTAAAACCATGTAATAATAATATTACAATACTTATGCTGTACAACGAGTGTACTTCGGCTCAGCAGTACGCGCCATTTCCGAAACTCGTACCCCCGTCCATAATCCTACCGCTGCCTATGGATTTTGAGATGGAGCATATTCGGCACTGTTTTAATGCTGCGTTATGAGTCCCTAGTACAACCGCTGTTATTTGCGTCTCGTTTTTTGTGTTTTTAATAGAGTATTATTTTGTCTTTTGGAAATAGTCCATGAGAATAGTCTGCTAGTTCGAGCACTTCAAGAGTCTTGTTAATCCATCTTATGATTAAAAAAAATAACTTTTGTGTTGGATATCTAAGTTCATACAAAGAATTGTATAATTAGGGACTTAGAATACTAGGTGTCGTGATAGCCCGAACGCAGCGAACCGGTTTCAAATCTATAAGGCCATGTATGTGGCCGTGGTTCGAATCCGGGCATGTACCAATGAGTTTTTTCTGACTTAAGTAGATTATCTATCACTGACTCCGTGCCTCGGAGAGCACGTTAAGCAGGCGGTCCCGGTTGCTGTCATAAGATGGCGGTCGGCACAATTCGCCAACCCGCATTGGAGTAACGTGGTGCATTTAAGCTCTAAGCCCCATCATATTGATGGGAGGCTTAAGCCCCTGCAGTGGGGTATGAAAAGGGCTGACCGAACAATACTTGCCATCGACGTGTGCGGCTCTAAAGTACGTACGTATGCTCGATTGCGCACGTCCGCCATACTTCCCGTACCAACTCTTCTATGAAATTATATTGATACGACGACGTTTTTACGATTAATTTTAGAGCCGCATAGACTGGAGGCAAATACTATAGAAGTGGCAAACGTGCTCAAAATTCTTCGCTTAAATTTGAGCTGATTCTTTAGTCATCCAGTTGAGTAACGAATTCGCTTGTGTTTGATTATGTATATTGTATTTAAAAAAAATTAGAAATACCATATCGCGGGTTCGATAATCCTACAATCTATTCGTTTACAAAATGTTTTTACGGTGACAGAAATGTCTGTACCTAATAGTGTTAGGTGCACTTACCTTTTTGATGTGAAAGATCTATTGGTGAGGATATAAAACTGATTATTAGCGTAACGAATCGTCGCCACGGCAAGCTTTTTATTTAGAGGAAAAAGTCTTTAGAGTAGGGTATCAATTCCTGTGCAAGCGGTCGAAAAGGATTTCAAACGGCACTGCTTTGGAAAAAGTTTTCAAATGGCGATGTCAAAAGACGCCCTTTGCCGATACACAGCGACTTCCCCGCCGTTTGCTAACCATCGCCTTTCCATATAGTTACATGATTTCATACAAACTGATAAAATTACATGCGTATTTAACTTAAGAAAGGAAAATGTGAGTTTAGTATAGGTTATAGGTATTTATATATTTATTTTGATTCTGAAATTATTGACAACCATTCTTCGTTGCTCCACGAAATATTATTACATGTATAGTACCTACTTTTGCTGGTTTTCGATATAACCATTCACAACAAATCTTCCATGAACACATTCCATTTCATTTAGAGCAAAAAGGACCTTATGTGTTTACAGTAGGGTATCGATTCCTGTGCAGGCGGTCGCATAGGTTTTTATAAAATGATTTAATGAAAATAAATGTTTAATAAATAAATAATCATCATTTTCTGTAAAAAAATCGTAAAATTTAATTTTTTTTCAATTTGCCATATTTAGTTCCTGTCGTAATCTTGTCTTTTATGCATATTACTTGTACAAACTCAAAGTTTCACATCTGCCAGGCGGCTCGTGACGGCTCACTAGTTTTTCATATAATTGTCTAATAGTTCATAAAGACCAAATTTCGCCACAAATATTCCGTTTATCGCCTTTAGAAAACCCGAAAGACCACATATTAAAGTGGATGATCGTGATAAATATAACAGGTTTTTGCGGTTCTCATGAATATCGTTTTGCATAAAGTTTACTTATGCTAATTGAAGGCAAAGTACCAAGTGTTACCTTTTCAGGAGTTTAAGCATAGCCAACACGCGAATGCCCTTTCTAATTTGCAAGCGACGGATTTAACGGGGCGAGAAGTCGGCCCGACTTTAATGTACTATTACAGATACCGAAATTAAAGGGTAAACGGGTTTTATCCAGCCCCCTGTGGTAACATATTAATTAAATTATTTAATTAATTATCTACTTTATGAAACTTCACAACTACTTTAGTGATAATAAAAGAAATATCGCTTTTCGGTCAATAATCATTTAACTATGCGGGTACGAGCTCGGGAACGAAGGAGCCACAGGCTTGATTGCGGTCACGAGGCTCGCCACCAATCATACCTTCTAGTCCACTGGAGTGGAAGAACGCTACGTGAACTGAAGGAGTGAGCTTTTGATGTATCTATGCAGACCTCTATCAGACATTTTTCTCTTTTGTTCAGATAGAAGCACTAATAGTGGTGGTTGTACCATCATCTTTCAAATTTTAATAAGTTCATTTCATCATCATCATCAGCCCATTTTTACCCCACTCCAGGGACTTAGGCCTCCCCCAGGGTGAGGAGGGGGGCTTGGAGCTTAAGTCCACCACGCTGCTCCACTGCGGGTTGGGGACTGCAACGACCGCCATCTATTGACAGCGTCCGAGACCGACTGACTGCTTAACGTGCCCTCCGGAGCACGGTGTCAGTGATATTGTGTACTTAAGTCAGAAAAACTCATTGGTACACGCCCGGATTCGAACCATGGCCCTATGAGGCCTTATAAATTTGAGACAGGTTCTTTGCGCTCTGGGCTATCACGAGATATAATAAATAATAAGTTAATTTAATACTTGCTAATAATACCCTGAAAATTTTAATACAATGAACCTTTGGTGATAATAATGAAATACGCCGTTTTTTTCATTACGCAGTATTAACATATTGAGATATGGAGCCAGAAATGTTATTAGTATTAACTTGGGAATGCGTGAATGCGCGGGCGATGGCTAATTGCGTCGGTTGGGGGCTGCCGGCGGAATACCCTTAAGTGTTGCACCCGCTGTCGGCTCTTTCTTGTGCGCAGTATTTAAATTAAACTTACTAATCACTATGGGTCGACAACTCTCATAGGAAAAATATTATTATATGAGAATTTAACTTATTAATTCTTCTTAAATGGAGCCTTTAGGTAATGCTTATTGTTTAAACCAATGAAAGATTTGGAAAGTGGTAAAAAAATCTCTCTGTATATTTGATTCATAATCAAGACGTAATAATTGTTTGATGTTTTTTTTATGTCTGATATTATATAACGTTATTAATTAAAAACTAAAGCCATTTGACTCCTGTTTGAATTATTGAAATATATATTTAAAGTATACGCACGTCAAATAACATTTCGACCATTAATTAAAAGTTTCATGCCACAGATTTAGCGGAATTCCCTGTCCTTAAAAGTTAGGAAACAACTCTATATTTTTCTACGTGTGCAAATAAATTATGAAGCCCAATCGCAGTTCTTACTGCGTTTAAGCTTGTTGAAAAAAATTGGATTGGATTGGACGAAAAGCGTGAAAGTTGCGAATAGTTTCACTCGCAAATTTAAATATTTGGCCCAAAAATTGAATAGTGTTTTAACGTTATAACAATTACGACCTTTACAATACTTCAAATTTAAAAGTCCTGTCGAACCGTAAGAAAACAGACAGCACTCAGGCAACTCGGATGAAAAAAAAGGAAATAGTTATGGAAAATGCACAACACATAATAAATTTGAGTTTAGTGTGTGACCATCGAGGCTTCAAAAAATTAGCTAAGGATCTTGTGAAAAGTATTTCTATCAGATTTTTTCGTAACGTATTGTTTTTACGCTATTTTCGAAACTGTTTTTTTTTTTATAAACAACTGCCGTCATTTAATGAAGTATTTTGCACACCAGCGGCCGCGCTTGCGCCGAAAACAGCGGTAACGATTTGGTGTACAATGTATGCATATTTCAGTACTTATAAGTGAACGGGCAAAGTTTTAATATTTCAATAATTCTTGTTTTATTGAAACCTCTGCATGAAAAATTTAATTAAACGAACGAAGACATCGACACAAAAACAATGCTGTAATACTTCAAAGCCCTTTTTCATCGTCCACATCATTGAGTTTAATTATAACGTGACAACAATGCCCCCGTACACCAATCTACGGTACTTCGCTAGATCAATGAAAGTCTGTCCCTTTGAAAGCTCACCGTGCAAAGTCCACTCGAGAAATTTTCACGTGGAGAGCATTCGCAGCGACTCCCAAGGGTCGTTTTTGAGCAATTGAACGTGATTAAGCACGCCGGCCTCCCGCCGCCAGGATACGAAGGAACCTCTGGAATCGGGACCTTTGATTCGAGCCGCCACTTTAACTGGAGGTTTTTGTCGGCCCCCTTTTCGGAGAAAGCTGCCCTCGTCAGGTGAGTGATCGCAATTAAATAATAACACGCGGTCGCGACACTTTGCGACTGTGTCCTTCTTATTTGTGTAGTATCAATCTTCTGTGGTAGTATTGAAATTGAAAAAAAGCTTGTCGCGGCAGTTAATACCAACACACTTTGACCAAACTTACACTTATTTTCTAGTTTCAGATGAATTAATCGTTGTCATAATTTATGTCCACATTTACTTAGATAAAGATAATTGAAGAGGGACAGATAAACTTTTTCTCTCTATTACTAATAATAATAAATAGTGCTATTTCAGGGAAAATTTAAATCTGGGTTTTAAATTAATGTTTACAAAGGCACCGTTTAGGTTAGTTATATTGCAATAAATACTCGCTATTGAAGTTTTTTTTTGTTAGAAAAACTCTATGCGTGCTTCTCACTGAAAAAGTGGATGAAAAAATAACTAAGTAGGTATATTAAATGCGTGTCCCCATCAAAAGTTGTCGTCGATGTGAATTTTTTTTTGGAGGTCTTGTAGCTAAACCGATTCTACTTTTCGTTCTTCTAAAAGTACCTCAGTCAAAATACTGTTCTTTTATGATAAGCATTTGGGGTTAGTAAGTTTATTACATTTGTGTGTCTAGACGTGTTTTCTTACTAAAGAGAAGTCTTTGGTCATTTGGTGACCATAATACCGATTACGAACCATATCACCCTTCTCTGTACATACCTGCTCATCATCATCATCATCATCAGCCCATTTTACCCCACTGCAGGGGCTTAGGCCTCCTTCAGGGTGAGGAGGAGGTTTGGAGCTTAAATCCACCACGCTACTCCACTGCGGGTTGGGGATTGTAACGACCGCCATCTATTGACAGCGTCCGGGACCGACTACTTAACGTGCTCTCCGAGGCATGGAGTCAGTGATAGTTAATGTAGGTACTTAAGTCAGAAAAACTCATTGGTACACGCCCGGATTCGAACCATGGCCCTATGGCCCTACATACCTGCTCAAATACCCCTAATATGTTCTTAACTGATGAGATAGTTTAATAGCATCTAGAACATCACCACATGGCCTACTCCTGAGATATTTTTATTTGGTAATCCTGCAGCGTTAAAGTAAAATATTACACAATCAAGTTTAATCTCAAATAAGACCAAACATGGATTACTCTTTTAATTTTAACTATTCATTCCGAACAAATTCTATTGGCAAATGAGATTTTTTACCTTGTATAATGTGGTGCAGTTCGATAACCCAGCTCTTTTAGTATACATAAATCTCCTCATAGGACCTGTACCGAACGGCTCACATTGTAAGGTCTTATAAACACACGTTTCAGGAGTCATCACTTTTTAGTGCTGGGACATGGGTGTAGCTGACGGAATTTCCGCTTTGTATTGTACTAGGATAGAAAATATCGAAATTTATATATTAAGGCGAAAGTAAAAACGCAACTCGTGGCGAAAACCAGAATTCCCAAAATGTATACGTAAATGACGACCGAATGGCCGAGTGGTTAGAGACCCTAACTGCGAAGCCAACGGTAGCGGGTTCGATTCCCGACCAGGACAAATATTTGTGTACATGAACATGTTTATTTCGTTCCGGGTCTGGGTGTATAATATTTATTTATGTATACATTATATTTGAAAAAAAAAGTATTTAAGTGTCTATATCAGTTGTTTAGTAACCCATAACACAAGCATAACACTTGCTTACTTTGGGACTAGATGGCGCTACTTGGGTTGTCCCATGTGTTATTATTATTATTAAATGAATATTTACCGTTATTGATTAGTGTCGGTAGCGAATGATTGACTGATTGAAATAGCAAAATGTTTTTCGTTCGTTGGATATTGGACTTGAGTTCGGGTCGGTCGGTCGGGGATTCCACAATATTCGGGTTTTTTTTTAGTTAGCAGTTCATATTGTAAGATTTGACGCCCGCCGCCGCTCGCTGGACCTGGATATAGCGAGTTGTCGGCTGGATGAAGATGACCGAGAATAGAGGAGTGTGGCGTACAATGGGAGACACATTTGTCCAGCACTGGACGAATGTAGGCTGATGAACGGAATGGAATTGTAAAGCTTCACTGGGAGCTTAATTAAACGACAGTGGTGGTTATAACTTTTATCTATTTCGTTTTATATACGAGCCAAGAGACACTCCTTTGCCATTCGTTATGATCATCGAATACTGATTCTTCCTTGTATCATTTCCTCCTTCCAAACTCGATTCGAGTTTATATTTTCTTTTTTACTTCTCCAACTAGTGCGTGTAGCCATATACATGCCTTACAGTATTATACCATAAGCGATTTTCCACAGGTCGACGGCTAAAATGATCATTCCGGAACTTCTAACATCGTTCTTTGTGTTCGTGTGAGCGTCACAATATTTCGCGACGAATTTGATGGCTGTTTGAGCTAATCTATAATTTAAATCTACGCTAAACGGTCTAAGTTTGAACACTAAAATGTTCAACTTAGTGAAAACCTGTTTTACACACGAAATCACATCAAAATGTACCTCCTACTCCAGATAATACGCACAGATAAACAACGGTTTTTCTTAATGTGACCACATCGAACGTGCTTTATAAATTAATTTTCCGCCATATTTATATTACGGCGTTTGGTGTGTTTCAGGAAGATAGCGAGTTTCCCGGAAAATATCCACTCAGCGCTCTCGGTGGTCAGATTTCATTACCTTATTATATTAAGAAGAAAAACAATCACGATATTCGGGGCAATATCGCTTATATGTATTGGTATTATCGATACTATGTGTCGCCTTCAGCTTCACTCGTGTAGTATTTCATGAAAATATATAGTACATAAAAAGTAAATAAAAACGGTCAAGTGCGAGTCAGATCTTACACGGGAAGGGTCCTAGTCGTCGCTGTCATCTCGAAGAGTTGTATATCAAAATATTGGTAATAATTTTGGAATGAGATCTTCATTGTGTTAAAACACCATTTTATGGAACTCACAATAATGGACTTTAATATAAAAAACAAAAGACAGTATTTTAAAATTTGCGTTGGGTTTGACATAACGTTTGTTAAAGATTTTTATAACAAAATTTTTTATGATAATTCATGTAGAACCTTCAATTTGTTTATCAATTCCGAGAATAATAAATTTTGAATGAAAACATTTCAATTTTACGTTTTTTAAATTTAATTTTAAATCACTTAGTCGTAGTTATCTTATATATGACTTTAAAAAAAAAACTGTTAATATAGGTTTCTTTACAACAAACTATGTTCTGACTTGACTTTACTTGTTTATTGTGTATGAAATTGAAAACTGCGTAAATATATAGATACGTTAATATTAAAGTGTTTTGGACGAATGTCGACTTTCTACAGGGTGGGTTGTGTCTAAGAACATTTGAACAATGTCAGTGAATACGCGGGTTAGCAATTGATTCGACGTAAATTAAAGGCGGGAAAAACTAAAGTGAAATACTATTGTTAACATTTTAAAAAGGAGAAAACCGATGCATATATTCACACTTGTCATACATGTCATGAAATTTGTGCTTAGAAATAAAATTAGTGGATTTACACAGCAGCACAGACAATCACACACACTACGGATCTTCGTACAGACAGTTAAAGTCGGTACAAACATTTGTATCGTTAATTCCATTTGCAATTATTTCTGGTTTCGTGCCAGGAAAATCTTTAAAAAATTGCATGTATATGACTGAAGGATAATGTGTGTCGTGCATATTTATATGTGGTATATATACATAAAATATAATATGTTTTTATTTATGTCACTTTCTACAGCCTACGTCACCGAACTTTGAATGTAATAGACTAGAAGACGCATGCTTGCTAATCTCATCGACTAAAGCCGACAAGTTTTTTATTAATCTGCCTTTCATCCAATAGTATGTAACTAGTTGTGATGGGTAATAAACAAAGACCTAGATACAACACAATCATCTAGGTAACCAATCGCGTGGGCCATACGCACGTCCCGCCCGTCTACCTTCCTCATCCTTTGGCTCACATGTGATAACTTTGGTTCTCGAAAGCAGTGGCTTAAAAATCAGTTATATTTTAAAAATATGTTTCAAACTATAAACTATATTATTTTAGCATGTTTATTTATATGCTATTCTATAGCATAACACGCGGGGATGCTTAGCGCGAGAATATCTATCACGACTGTTTAGTCTGCTGCAGAACTCGGCACGCGATCGCGCCTCGTTCGTTCGCGTTCGTTGCGTTGGGCGGCGGTCACATGATGACAGCTGCGCTAATCAGTCAGTAGCGGCGTCAGCACGCGATCGCGTTCGTTGTAGGACGTGTTTCGTTGTGCTGATCGCATCGCTCTATCGGTAAGGCGGACCGCGGGATCGCGTCGCGCTATTTAATAGCACCAAGAAGCAACTAATATAATATGCTAAATCCGTAAACGCGTTTTAAATAAAGCTTTATGCTACATTATCCACCACTGCCCGAATGAGGATCATTCCTTAATCGGATACCTGATAGTTATACAGTTCAGCGCTTGGGATTTATTTTAACGAGTATTTCACTTTTTAATTTATTATAAAATATTTAAATGAAATAAATTTAAATTATATAATAAATAAATAAAACTCCATTCAGAAATGACACGCCTTCTCGATTCTGTATGATGACGTCATTGGACATTACACGGCCCGCACCCGGCGCACTTGTCTATGGTGTGTTAGGTATATTGCTAGTTAATTACGTCTTTTTATTAAATAGTATAAATATGTAGATAAATGAGTTAATTGTGTATTGTGTTATGATGCTGTAGGTTTACACTATGGAGCTCGGTGACGTGAAAGTCCAAACGGATAATCTAAAAAAAATAGATTACGGTAGCCGAGTTTTAAAAGATAATACGAAATATTCCGGCACGGAAACGATAAAACGAAAAGGTACCTAAGTCTACTTATTGTTTGTTAATAAAAAAATTATACTCGCTGCCTAAAAAAAAATATTTTTATTATGAGGGTATCGAAAAGATGCTAATAAGACATTATGATGCAAGTACGGTAAGCTGCATATTATAGTCGAAGTGTTTATAGGCACGAAGCGAAACCGAGTGCTTATAATAAACCGATGACTATAATAGCCAGCTTAATGAGTACGAGCATCGTACGACGTTTTTCTATACATTTGCAATTAAAATTAGGTAGATAGTTCAGATGCAATAATGGCGGGAACGGGTTTGGTGGGAGCGGTTTGCTTTTCGCGGTTTGCGCATGCGCGTAAAGTAAATAAGGCTTAGTACTACAAAATATAACTTTACAGTACAAGTTTCGATGTAATACAGACCGTACCGACCGTTGGCGAAGTGTCAAGTGCGAGTCGAACTGCACGCAAAGGGTTTCGTACCACCGTACAATAAATTTTTACAAAACACATTTAATTTTAAGTTTCTTTTTATTATTTGTATATTATAGCGAGCATAGTAATACTTACATATTCTGTAAAAATTATAAGGGAACTTGCGCGAGTTTTTTTCAAACTTATTAACTAGAATAGCGCGCATTTTTTTAGACTTGTATGAATTTTTTAGCCGTGTGCGCCCTTTAGCTTTATTTATCAGACTTCAATCTGACTTGAAAAGATTTGTTTTCATTAACAAAGTAGGTAAATTATTATTAGTAATATTTTACGACCTTATACGTATCTTATATTTTGGAAACTATATTAATCTTAAAATTGTTAACATAGAATTGTCGGCATTAAATATTTTAACAGTTTCGGATTTTATTAGAGCGGTATTCATAATTACCTACACCAATATTACCAATAATACCAATTAATAACACCCCACGTTAATCGCAAGACCCATGTGTGAGGGAATATTTAATAGGATGGCAACATTCATTAACTCACATAGTATATACTATATTTATTTTGTCTGAGTTACTACTACGTGACTTATCCACAAAATCTCAACGAAATCGATATTATCTCACCAATAGTCAGCAAATTATCGACTACATCTCCATTGACCCTGAATATAAAATTATATAAAATTCTTTGTAGGTACTATTTTTGTTTAATAATTTCAGTGAGTATCCGTTCAAGGACTATCTTTTAAGGTAGTGGTTCAAGTCATGTTCATGATTATAAGTGGATGGACTGAAAAAATTACTTTTATAGCCTAGTTCATAATAATTATTGTTTAACAGCATGGTAATTATAGGAACGTTTAGCAAAAATATGACATGCAGAAGGACAAAAACTACTGATGCCCAATTTATATTAGTTTAAAGTCTATCAAATACTTGGTGCTAAAATAAGTTATTAAATTGAATTGAAAAAAAGTTTTATAGACGTAGCGACGGTGACAATATATTACACTGCGGAAGCTCCTGACTAAAATAAATATGGTCATGACTTTCTACAATCAAAAGTTTTTGCTAAGTGATATTACTTATAGAGTGCTTCTTTATTTTCTGCACACATTAGACTATGTAGTGGTGTGTTCAGTACGTACGAATACGACGTAGTATGCTAGTGTAGGAATCGTTCCTTTTGGGAGCGTAAAAACACAACTAGAATGACTGAACTTCACGTTTTATTATTATCGAGTATAAAATATTACAATTACAATTATTATTTTATTATAGATTCTCTAATCGCGTAACAATCATTATTGTTCGGCCCCGCCAATTCGACTCTCCTTTATTTCTATTTCTCTATCCAAATCTATTATTTAAATTGACATTCTAGATCTAAAATACCCCACATACAACGTTGTGTATGGCCAGTTTGATAAACAGCCAGACACATACGCTACACTAGTGATTAATTAAATAAAATACCTTAAACTTAATTCTTTGTGTATTGAGAGCTTCTGGTGCTTTTATACAAACAAAAAGCGTGATACAAGTATTACCAACTTTTAGGAAATTGTTTGAAGTCAATTTTCAAGTTTTATTACATAATTGGTTACTATGTAACCGAAAAGCTAAATATGGTTGACTGACTGCTTTCACACCCTTTTTTATACAAAACTTTTCCAAAAAAAATGGAATTATACAATCATTTGCATTTGTATGGCCGCCGAACACTAATGTATTCATAACTATCTGGCTGACTGTGAAAAATCTGTGAATGAATACTACAGTACCATTAATTATTAAATTTCAGCTTTTAGAAAGTCATATAAGTGTTTACGAACCCAAGCTTCCGGACTAAAATGTTCAGCTGATAATTCAGAAAATTTAGTTTTCTTGCTTTGACATAAGTCATAAATATATTGCTAATGTCTTAATGTATTAATTTTACGTAATACTCAGAATATTATATTTAAGTTACTAATTGTAAAATTAATTTTAAGTTATAATTATAAGTAAAATTGTTTATGTCAGTTTGTTATTGTTTAACAGAATTAATTGCGATAATTAGCGTCCAAAAACCACATTTACAAAGAAATTACGTGTCTCGTAAAAAGAAAACATCGTATATCGGAATGGAAAAAATGCTGAGCGGTGAAAATCGAATGATAACATCAAAGAAAATAGATTATGTACGTGTATTATGGAATAAAACATATTTATCATACAAACGAAATAATTAGGCTTGTACTGTTGTACACTACCTTCCGAAAGAAACTCCGTCCACGTGGTGTATTTTTATTTTTATAGAAATTTTTCATAAAACATCTCTATGATAACCTTTATAATATTTTACCACGATTTTACTTCTGATAGGAAAATTTCATAACAATCTGTTCATTAAGAAAATACAAACTCTTAATAATAAAGGCGAAGAAACTAAAAGTGTTTATTTTCTTAATACATTGTTTTTCTGTTACGGGAAATGGGAAGAATCTCCTTAAATAATTCATGATCACGGTATGCATATGTTGAACCACAATTTCATCTCTTTATACAGTCCAATAAACAGACAAGTTTAAACTATATTTTTGGCTGAACATAAATAAAAATAAAATTTTCATTCAAGAAAGAATTATGTCACAAAGTTAAGTTCTTAAATCTAAAACTATATATTTTCTATCAAAGTAGTTTACTTCACAAAAATGACTCCTGTTTATTGCCAACTGGAATTTTGCTAAAGTCTGTGGAGCTTGGCCATACTTTGACCATAATCTTTTGAGTACATTTTTATCATATGGCACCATAATTATCCGTAGCAGGCGGACCAAAGCGAACTGCATTTTCAACATTAAAATTTCCTGATTTATATTATATACAAAATTCTTTTACTTATAAAAAAAATATTAATGATGAGCGCAAAGTGCCGATAACGCTAGCAGTAGGTATTTCCACGCTAAATGCTAGGCTGATCCTCTGAACAAAATATTCTTTGCTCTTAAACCAACTTTAAACTGCTCTTATTGATACCACATTAGGTCTTTGAATGACGTTTTCTTTGCGATTTGTGTCAAATTTATTCCGTTTTTGTAAAATTTCATGTGATAGTGAATATTGTAGGCTGTTTCACTCATTCCCTTAGATTGAAAAGCCATATAAAAAAGAAGAGAACTGTTTTTTCTTTATTTTCATTTTGGATATGTTCATTAACATTGAATCGTATAGGTATTAAAGGTACAAAAAGTAAATACAGAAAATCTGATTAAACTTTAGACCTACAAAATACGAACTGACTTAATCCCCGACTTATTATATACTATATTAATATATGTAAGGGTATTGACCGCTACTAAAGTCCAATTCGGCGACCTCAATTTTCGCAACGGTTTCCACTCATTTTTTGTTATCATCAAATCATTTGAAAAACAATGTTTCTTGCTGACTAAACACACCGGTCATCGTACGACTTGAATACTTCGGACTTCGATTCACACAAAATGTATTCTGATTGGCCAAAACATAAATTGTCAAACACGTCAAGCCAATCAGGTAGCGAAACGCTGATCGTTGAATCCATAGACATATATATACTAGCGTAGGAGACCAACTGACATCTAAACATCGCATGACCGAAACGGAAATGAGTATGTGTGCAAAATTCACATGTGGTTGAGCCAGTTTTAGTGATGTGCATAGGTGTTTTTTATGTTATCGATAGCACGTAGTACTTTCATGATAATGTGTCGTTGAAATTACCGCGTTATCATAAGTCGAAATCGGCAATCCTATTTATTATTTTGAATCTGCTATACTACATAATTTTTGTTTTGAGTTACTTTTCCTAACTTTTAGTTTTTTAAAATGACAAATCATCAATCAGTCAATTCAAATGCCATTTCCTTTACTCCAATAAATATTTTTTTTTGTTAACAGTTGATAATAAAAAATTTGCAGAAGTAAAGAAAGCGTTAACATCATTATGGAAATTTTAATATTTAGTTGAATACAAGCCAAGTAATAAATAAAACAATATAAAAAAACGATTTTTATTTTTAATGACAATACGTCACGTTGCAACGCATAACAACAAAATTTTAACTCTTTGTAAACAAAAAAATGAGAAAGCACAAAACAAAAACATTTACAATGGAGAAGTTCATGACGTTCAAAATTTACAATTTAACTCGATAGAATTGAAAGATAAACCAAAATTAATAAAACAGTGAATGTTTTTTTTTTTTTAAAATTCGTCAATAAATGACTGAGAAATAAATTATTGATATTTATTAATTTGACGACCGCTTAGCCTAGTGGGTAGCGACCCTGCCTACGAAGCTGGAGGTCTCGGGTTCGAATCCTAGGTCGGGTCAGTATTTATATGATGAATATCGATACTGGTACCGGGTCTTGGTTGTTATATGTATGTAGTGTCTTCGCTTGGTACCCAAAACACAAGCTAACGTTTAGTTTGGGACGTAGTCGTTGTTGTGATGTATACATTATTATTATTATTATTATTATGTATTTTCGTGCGGTTTGACTGGTGGCTTCTTACTGCCCATAACGTCACATTGTCTACTCGATTGAGTGTCGCGTCGTCTCACTACACCACAAATTATGCCTTGGATGCCTTGGACTAGTCTATAATATCTTTTGTTTCTTTATGTAATAGGTAATTAAGTTTTATTTGAATATAAAGGAACAAGTTTTTGTAAAAGACAAAGTGATAATTTGCCTAAAATTTATATTTTCACTGTGATGGACTTTTTCTTCAAATCCATTTTATATTAGTGCTGAAATAAAGGTTTAGGTTCTAAAGTTGAAGGTCCTGGTGATATATCCCGGTAAACGTACGCTGACACCGATCGCTTGGTCTTCAGATTGACCTGTACAGAAATTACATTTGGCATAAATGCTCTGACTTTAGATATTAAGTATTATTAGTATATTACTTAATATACTTAGTAAGCACATATGAAAAAAAAAGAAACCCCTAACGGCACAAATTCAGTAGGTATAGATCCTTTCTTCAAAAGTCGTCGGTGATTTAGTTAGACAAAACAGTTATCCGTAAAATGTCTACTGCAAACCAAAGAATGTTTTCGAGGATTCCCACCTGTTCTATTTAACATTTTTTCCATTGTTCTATGCTAACCGTGTTTACAGGAAACCTGGATATTATGAAATAGTCATCATTATCAGGAAGCATTTTTTAACACCGCAGTTTCTTGGAGGAAAATGAGGTTAAACTATTGCATACAGTAGTTTTGTCATTCAAAGTTAAATTATTTACGACGTTCATAATCAGAGAACAGATAGAATGTCAGACTTTAAATCATAAATAAATAACGATTAAAATTAAATAGAGCATCAGATTTCAAATCATAAATAAATAACGATTAAAATTAATTGTGTATATATCTTATATTTTCATTTGAAAAAGTCTTGTATTTACATATATACCCTATGTGTAGTATATATGTATAGATGTCATACTTTCTCTTACAATGTGCTGCCAGGCTAAATAAACCTCACAATATGTTTAAAAACAGTTAACGACATTATTCCAGTGGAACAGGTGCAATTAGGTAATATCAAATTTACAAAATATTTATATTTGAAAATATCGACATATCGATAGATTTTGTGCAATCCCTATGCTTAATTGTTTGATTGTAATTTTACACAATATTTTTGTATCGTACACATAATTGTTTAAAATAACAAATTATTTACAAAATAAAGTATTTACCGTATACTACTGATGTATAACCAAGTAAATTTAGGATCGCTTTTTATAAAAATAAGCATTATGATAACAGTATGTTATTGGCAGTACTTACATGTGAAATCTCTCTTTATTCGGATTATTATCATATGTTACAGTGCAATCTAAAACTGAACACGACACCATTTTTATCACAAGAATTAATTTTTGTAGAATTCAAAACGGTTATAACACAAAATAGAAAACAAAGCTGGACCTTATTTTGACAAGTGAGTAATGAAGACTAAATGTGTTTAAAGAGGTTTTATGTCAGATTTTCTTGCATTTCTTTCTCGCATGTAGGATTTCCGCAAAGAGCTGGATGTCATTCGCACACTGTGTTCCTCTCTTACGCTAGTATATATACCTTTATGGTTGAATCATATAAAATACGTAGTAATAACATAAATTGTTACCGCACCGCACTCAGGTACACAAGTTCTTGTCTTGACTTGTTTGTGTTCTATAATATCGTAAATAATTTTTGTATAAGTTTATTAAATTTGTTTATCTACGTTTTGACCTTTGTTTCACTACAAAATCTACTGGTTGGCGAGGAGCGGCTGAGAACACGACAACTTTCTCTTATTTCTCTATGTACAACAGTCAGACAGATGTCAACTTTCCAAAGAAGTATCAAACCCATCTACTTAAACCCCTATATATGTCTAAATTGAAATTGAAACAAGAAAAGTCAAACGAATGTTTTTGGTATTAATTAAAAATTATTTGTAAAGTGCTACATCATAAGCTGTCGTTTTAGAACTTTAGCACCTAGAGGAATTGTAATCAACCGTCTTCGACGATTATTTTTTTTTGTTTCTGTAAAATTTCATTTTCTGCAAAAATCGTATCATCTTTAGAACGCATACGTAATTTATGAAATACATAACACCGTGCTACTAATACAGGTATGTAAATTTAAGATGCATCATGTAAGTGAATATTCATGAAGTGTGTGCGTAGCGACACGAGGGCACGGAGAGCTTTGACATGCTCGGACCTGTATTTTACCCTAACTAAGCAAACAGATTGACATCCGCTGCTGCGCAATTTCTATCCGATAAGAGGGATCCTTTGTAGAATACGTAGGTAGACGAGAATATGATGCATCAGGAATTTGTGAAGTATACTTCTTCACGAACTATATGCACAATACCTGAAATTCAGACTTATTGATTTATACAATATTCATAGTTGTAAATATTTAAAGATATTTTTATTTTTTAGATGCTGACTGGAAATATTAAGAATTTAATTACTTTAAAAAAAAAACGAATAACCCGACTGTAAAACCAAAACCTACATTCTATAGAATTCGGTTTGAACAACGTAGAATGCGGTTCGAATCCGGGCGTGTACCAATGAGTTTTTCTGACTTAAGTACATTAACTATCACTGACTCCGTGTCTCGGAGAGTACGTTAAGCAGTCGGTCCCGGACGCTGTCAATATATGGCGGTCGTTACAATCCCCAACCCGCAGTGGAGTAGCGTGGTGGATTAAAGCTCCAAACTCCCTCCTCACCCTGGGGGAGGCCTTAGCTTCTGCAGTGGGGTAAAACGGGCTGATGATGATGAACGTAGAATGCACGATGACATGTTTTTTGTCCGATACCAAATTAAGCAGATATTGAATGGTTATGCACGGGTAGGTATGTGGTACTAGAACAGAAAACAGACTAAACTGGATCTTTATTTTTTTATCTTTATACAAATTTCTAGACACGGGACTATTATATTTTAGTTTTTGGGATTAACTTCGAGATTATTGGGCCTTAGAATAGGATTTTAGATAAACGATGGTTGGCGGGCACTACACATCATCATCATCAGCCCGTGTCTCTCCACTGCAGGATATACGCCTCTCCCAAGGCTCGCCAGCACACACGGTCCTCCGCCTTTCGCATCCAACTACCCCCGGTATGGTGCTTCAGGCCATCTGTCCACCTGGCCGGGGGGTGTCCAACGGCTCGCTTTCCGGTACGTAGCCTACATTCGAGAACTCGTCTACCCCATCGGTTATCAGTTCTACGGCAAATAGGGTACAGTTCTACGGGCACTACACGTCTTGTTTATAATGTCCCTATACAAAACGGAATTTCATTTCCAAAGCCTAGCCTACAGGTTTTTATGCACTAAACAATATACCTACTGAGATTTTTATTGCAAAAAGCGCTATTTCGTAAACAACCTATAGGGGTTTAACGATCATTGGACATCTATATACATAATGACGCATACGATATTTTCTAGTAAAATAAATCTACGCGAGTTGTAAAAGATTTGATTTCGTTAAATTCTTTTGTAAGTTCTGGAAAATACGCTAACAACTTAAAAGCTTTATTAGCAAACTTCAAAGGGAGCACCTGGCTACCTGATATTAATTCCTAATAGCCGCCCCAGCGTTTGCGTAATCTCGTTTCGACGGGCATTATAATAATTACAGATTATATATTCCTGTATTTTCAAGGTTCTGTAGGTATAGTCATAATTTCATGTGTCTATCTGTCTATCATCTTCGTCACAACACAGTACTGTTTTAATTTTACTATATTTTAAAGTAAATATTTGCAAAAATGTCGAATTGAATTCATAGAGAAAATCATTGGGACCCCAGTTTAAAATAATTTTGTATGAAAAGACATGTTACTGCGTAGTACCAACCTTCTGGGGGTGAAGTATGAAGGGAAAAGGTGAAAATAAATGAAGCATGTTTTAAGCCTGGCTGTTACATTTCCCTATACAAGGTGAGATTTTAGTAACCGACCAAAATTTTTCTACATCTTAGATATCACCTCATTGCGTAAATAAAAAATATGGGTTACATTTTCATAATAAATTATTTCATCTACAGTGTTATTTTATAACAATTGGTTTGGGAATTGGGAATGGGGCGGCGGGCATGAATGGTGACTAGATTTATTGGTTTTTTCGGGGAAGGTTTGTGTAGTCAGTCATATCTCAATGTTTTTCTATAGAACGATACTAACAGGAAACAAGACGGCTATCGGTTTTCTACCAAAGATCATTATATTAAAATTTATCATTAAATTAGCTGGTCATTAAAACCTCAACCTGTATAGTTTCTAAGTTTACTGGATTTGATTATATGCATCTATACATGAAGATTTGGCACCAAAAATCGTAGATTAAAAATACGTACCGCTGTACCGCGCCTTAGGTATGTGCGCGGCGAAGAGGGAAGGCAGCTCCTAAGCGTTGGCGACGAGCAGATTTGCCTCCCTCCGCTATATACCTAAACTATACCTTACTGTCGGGTTATACCTAGTTGACGCATGCAGAGGTGATTAGTACATGGTGAGTCAACATAGCGAGAGTGTATGGTCTATTTAGTCACACAATACATTTAAAAGTCGGCCCCTTTTTTGTTGTTGTTATTGTATCACATCGTTATATCTAGACATATAAATAATCAAAGATTACTTGCATAGAGATAGCGAAGCTCCCCGCTACCTCTTCACCAGAGACATGGTAAGACATTTACTGTATGAAACGAAGCGTTCCATTCAGCAGGGGGTGAGAATCGATTGCGGGGGGAAGCGTCACACAATTTCATACTTACAAATGAAAAGTTACACCACTTAACGTTGTTTTTTGTGCATAATAGTCAATTGCTGACTAACGACCGGTGGTGGCATGCACTACTAAGGCGGTGTATGAGCGGTCGCCCTGTCGATAACGTGCTGTGGTTCTAGTGGGGAGCGCGGCGGGCGCGTTTCGCTACCTCTATGGTTATCGGATAGCTGCCTAAGTATCACTAGAAATAACAAAGTGATCTTTGTGTCATTGCAATAAAGATCATAATTAATTTTGATCTTTATCGCAATGGAGCGTATTGTTACTAAATTGAAAATTACTTGCAGGACCATTGCCGTAGTGGTATTACAAAAATTATAAAGAATAATTTTGTATTTGTTAATTTATTCACAATTTAATTTTAATTAAAACATTTTTTTCTCAGTATTCGACGGGAGTGTGATAAGGTGGTGGGGGGGGGGGGGGGTGTCATAAATCTTGAAATTCATGTGACGTAATATATCGATAGTCTCTAATTAAGTTTTTCCTCGACCCTTTAAATAAAAATAATGTATAATTACTAATTCGAAGCGTTTGCGACATGTTCCATTCGGTTGCATATTCGGTTTCAAGGAAACTAAGCAGTTTTATGTTTTAAACTTCAAGAGTAAACTACTATTATTTCATAACTTAAGTGAAATCCAATGTTTCTATAACTATAGTGATATTATGACTTCACACATAGCAGATACCACACAGTTAAAATTAATTACTTGAACCAAATGAGTTTACTACGTTCAAGACATTTCTGTTTTCTATATAAGGAAAAACGAATTAAGATACCTACTCACTATAGAAACTGTTATTTCAGTTAAGTAAGGAGTTTGTGTGAAGTAAACTACTTTTGATTTGATTTGATAGAAAATATATATTTATAAACTTGACTTTGAGACATAGTTGTTTCTTGAATGAAAATTTCGTTTGTATCTGTGCATGCATATTAATAACAATAATATTGCGTTAGAATTGGATTAAAATGCCCTGAATTGTTGGTTAATGCAGGAAAATATTATTGAATTACAAATATGAAGGGAAATATTTAATTTGATATTTATTTAGATTAATAAAACGAAGTAAATCGTGAGCGATGCGCAGGAAAAATTATAGTGAAAATAGTTTTCATTAGTTAACTATACTGAACAAAGGGCTTCGTAAGGGAGATGCGAATAAAGAAGGTGCTAATGTAGCGGTTTTTCATGTACTCAGTACATTATCGAGTAAAAAACCTTAGAATAGTCAATACTTGTGTATTATTTTTAAATGCTATCTTCTTGAAGTTTGTTATATTGACGTAAAGTAATTTAAGTTATAAGAAAAGCCGTAGCTTGCAGTTTATGATTGATTAACAGAATAAGCGGTATATAAATTGAGTCGCACAGTTTATTCGTTATCCCGAAATCTGTTTAAGAAGTGAGGTCGTGACCCAAATAGAAAGAGAAAGTCAGATGGATAGACGTGGTTCCGACCCTGATGTGAGATAATGCCTTTAAAAATGAGTTGAGGCCGAGGGAAAAATCGTGAAAATTAATATGTGACGCATTATAAGACATATTCTGTGGACATATTCATCAATAAGTTTAAAAAATATATATTCTATCTAGGGAAAAATTCCAAAGATAAGCTATGATGGTAAAGCCAGTTATGCGAACTTCTTTACAGAAATGTACGAAGTAGGTACTTAAAGGTGTAACTATCAGAAAATTGATTCAACTTTGTAGACTCTCTACCACTTTGAGGTATAAAATATGACAGCAGACTATTTTCTTATTCTCGTATTTTATTTGAAAGAGTTTTCTAAATCACTGCTTATTATAAAATAAAGTCCCCCACCGCGTCTGTCTGTCTGTCTCTCTCACAGGTCTGTCTGAACGCGATAAACTTAAAAAATAATTGACGGATTTGTATATGGTTGACACCAATGGACGGAGTGATTAAAGAAGAAGGTTTATGTGTATAATTCATTAATGTTTTGTGCAAATTAGTTGAAATATATGAAGATTATTGTCTTTCATCGAAAACGCTGGTAAATCCCTTTCCGATATAACAAAGTAATGTATGGAGGAATTGTTCCTCTTTCATAGGACTAAAGAAAAGTCTGCGATGGCTTTTGTCTATCTTTTATGGCTAGCTTGCTATACCTATTGTTATATTAAAAAAAAATGGTATCATATGATGTGGTTATTGGAAAGCAATGTATACGGATGCAATATAAATCCTTATCAAATTAAATACGTTATATACCTTTAGCATTTCATGCACATTATGAGTACTCTTTAGGAACGCCATATAGTTTAAATTAATATCTTATCGAATTATCACGAAATAAAAACTATCGCGCGACAAGCGGGCGAGCGCCGCCTCCATACCCACGTGATACGCATGATGTAAAGTTAGGTTAAAGTTATCAATGTTGTATAAAAAGAAATATTTTAGTTTGTTTTTATGTATATATTCTTTACTTTTTCAAATATTTACAGAATTGGAAATAAAACATACATTAAAAATACTCCAAGTAAGATGAACTTACGTTAAATTTAAATCTAATTAAAATTTAATCCACATGTTTGACGCAACAAGCAGATACGACACTACGACAGAAAAAAACACTACGGCATATATGCTCTGCTACCCGTGCGAAATCGAGGCAGGTCGCTAGTATATATATACTTAATAAGAGTGAATAATTTAATTATGACAATAAATAATAATAATATATATATAATAATAACACACACAATCACAACAACGTCTTGGCCCCAAACTAAGCATTAGCTTGTATTTTGGGTACCAAGCGAAGACACCACATACATATAACAACCGAGACCCGGTGCCAGTATTAATATTCATCATATAAATACTGACCCGACCTGGGATTCGAACCCGGAACCTCCAGCTTCGCAGGCAGGGTCGCTGCCCACTAGGCTAAGCGGTCGTCATATATATATATATATATATATATATATATATATATATATATATATATATGATGTACAATATAAATAATGACAAAGTAGTGAATGTGTAAAATATCCTGATAGACAGAGAAGGTATCTCAAAATCTAAACACTGTGACGCCAGGCCAGAACGTCGCGTCAGGCAAAAAACCAAAACAGTCTTTTGAATTTCAAGACACCGCGACAAAATCGCACGAAAATCAAGGTTATACTGATACTTTACTTCGATTACCGTGGTGTGGTTTACTATGAAACCCTTCTTGAGGGATTCGTTTTTAGTTCTTAGCAATGAAACTAACATATCATTTATTCATTTTTTACAAAGAAATAAACGAAATATTGAAGTTTTCATCTAGCATCGTCTGTCCAGCAATATGGTCGCTAAACTCACTAGCGCCGTCTTGCAGGATCCCCGCCATTACCTATCGATGAATAAAATAAGAAACCAATAAACATATCTTTCGATAAAATAATATACTAGTATTTATAGAGTGATTTAGGCGCGTAGTGTCACGTTCGCCCACAGTAGAGTGGTGCGATAGGTCACGCGCGACTCAAGTACTTTCCTGCTCGTAGCTCCCCTTGGGAGAAACTTTTGGTTTTTTTTTCGTAGTTATCCATTACCCATTACTTACTTATACTTACCAATTGGGGATTGTTCTAGAAATACCTTATCATAGGTACCGTAATATTTCAGGTGTACCCATTTCTCTGAAGAAGTAATTTCTCTAAAGCTATCCGAGATATTATTTAGATTTCTTGGGGATTTTTTTTCGAAAAATATAGTAGAGTTATGTATTGTTTGTCTTTGTGCGGAGAAACATTACTAAACTGATATTTTTATAAGCCTTTTATCGTCCCTTAAAATCATATTGAAAAAAGTATGTTCTTTTAGAGTAGAAATAAAAAAAGAATCTCATATCAATATATGAAAATTCTATAGTAAACTAGAAAATGATAAAAATATAGAATATTCGGGGTTGAACTTAGAAATAGCCGTTTCTAAGTTCAACCCTATGCCGATTGCTTCGGCTATGCCGTCGACATAGCCGAAGCAATCAGCAAACTGAAGTGGCAATGGGCCGGTCATATTTGCCGTAGAACCGATAACCGATGGGGTAGACGAGTTCTCGAGTGGAGGCCACGTACCGGGAAGTGAAGTGTTGGATGCCCCCCGGCCAGGTGGACAGATGACCTGAAGCAACATACCGGGGGGAGTTGGATGCGAAAGGCGGAGGACAGTGTGTGCTAGTGAGCCTTGGGAGAGGCCTATATCCTGCAGTGGAGAGACACGGGCTGATGATGATGATGATGATGATGAAATTAGAAAGAGCATTGTTTGTAAAATACATTGAAAGTGCATATTTGCGACATTGATTAAGTATATTTTTTTGCTAACTCGGAATATCTTTTAAGGAGGAAATTTACCCGAAAAAACTTATATGCTAAAAGCAGAGTTCATAAATTGTGAGTAATACCCTACCGGCCGCGGCGCGCGCTTCGCGGGGGAATCATAAACTTACCTCACAACTTATTTTTGCGCTAGAAAGTGGAATGGACGACAGGACAGATTTATGACGACTAAAATAATATGCAGGTTAAGTTCAGCTTTTTTGAAGCAATCTATATATTCCACATGTGTAGTTGCGCGGTAACAACGAGAGTACGTAAACTAATATTTGTTTTTAAAACTCTTCGTCGTCGTGTAGCTGATAATCGATATTATCAAGATAGTCTATTGACCTTTGATGAGGCACAGATTGAGTAGTTTTAGCTGTTGAAATTAGTGTATTTGCAACAGAATAAACAAAACACCCAGCATACAACAATATACATATACGTACAAACAAACAAACGAACGAAAAAACGAACAAACGAAGAAAAAAACGAAAAACGAACAAACGAACGAACGACGAACGAACGAACGTACGAATAAACGTAATACGAGTAATTTCACTTTATGGCGCGAACCCATAAACTTTTTTCTACGAGTCACCCATAATACGCTATTTCACTATTTTTTTTTAAATTATTTTATGCTAGCTTTCCGCCCGCGGCTTCGCTCGCGTGGACTACACAGTTGTAGCGGGAAAGTTAAAGGAACGCGTCGCTATAGAACATTGTAATACTTTTTAGAACATTCTTGAACTTAACAACCTAAGAAATCTCTATATCTACCTGATTTCATAAAAATCCGCTTAGCCATTTTAGCAAGAAGAGTAACTATGTCACAAGGCGGTTCCAAAATCAGTCAGTCATTTTGGAGATTAACCGGAACAGACAGAGAGACTAACAGACACTACGATTTTTTAAATGAATTTATATAAAAAAATTGCTTTTCGCACCTGACAACGCCCGCTTTTTGTTTCCAAAATTTCAGTAAAATTGAATCAGCCGTTTTGATGAGTAGCCCTAACAAACAGACAGACAAACACACAGACAAAAACCAACTTATGTCACTCCTGATAACCTCCTTTTTATGTCTGCGAAGAGTCATAGAAATGGTTTAGTCGTTTTGGAGATTAGCCGGAACAAAAAGACAGACAGACACTCACACGGACAAAAAGTTACCTATGTCACTCCTGACAACCTATTTTAATTGTCTCCATAGTTTCATTAAAATCTTTAATAGTTTAGCTCGAACATACATATAAACAGACAGGCAAACAAAAGTAGCGTATGTCACTCCTCACACCCGTCTTGTCACCGCTGTTAGAACGTTTTAGATTTTAGCTCGAACAGACAGAGAGACGGCCAGACAGACAAACAAATAGTATTGTATGTCACTCCCGACAATATTTTAATTACACCTCTGAATGTTTCATTGAAATAAGTTCAGCCCTTTCGGAGATCAGTTCAAACAAACGGACAGACAGGCAGACTGATAAGATAAACAAAAAGTGTTGTATGTCACTCTTGAAAATCATTTTATCATATTTGTGAAGTTTTATTGAAACTGGTTCATCCGTTTCGGAGATAAGTTCAAACATACAGACAGACAGACAGACAAACAAAAAGTAGCCTATGTCACCTCCGATAATGCCTTCTGCATGTCTACAAAGTTTCATTGAAATCGGTTTAGCCGTTTCGGAGATTAGACGGAACAGACAGACACAAGGACAGACAGACAAACAAAAAGTAGTATATGTCACTCCTCACATCCATGTTTTCATGTCTGCGAAGTTTCAATAAAATCAGTTTAGCTGTTTTAGAATTCAGCTCAAACAGACAGAGAGATGGACAGACAGACAAACAAGGTCGTCGTTAGTATAATTTATGTACGTAAAAACTTAAATGTTTTCTCTAGGGTGGGTAATGGCCACAACTTCTATACAAGACATAAGCATATGTTATCGATTCCCAGGTTCGGACTCTCAAAGGTTAATAATTCTTTCATGGCCAATTGTATCCGTTTTTATAATAATAAAATTCTTAAGAAATGTAGAACTTAAATTAAAATCAATTTACAAAGCAAATTAAAGTCCAACTCATGAAAAAAGCTTACTATTGTATTACCGAGTATTTAAATGATAAGTGCGCATGGACATTATTGTTATAGTTGTAAGCATATTAAAAAAAAAAAACTAAGAAAAACATATATTTAAATAAAATAAACAGGGAGGAGTTTCTTGTCGATCCTTCTCCTTTTTGTTTTTGAACGGGTACCTAATCAATTCATTTTGACTTTCAATAAGTGTGTGTAAATATCTTATATTGAATATAAACTTCTTGATTTTTGATTTATTTTATTGAATTTGATCTTTACATTAAAATTTTTGTTTAAATATTCCTTAGATTTTAATTTATATAGACAACCCTAGCGCTAATCTTTGATTTGGCACCACACAAGTATGCATACAACGGATCCTTCTCACCGCTTTGAGGGAAGGTTGCTTTGTGTCGCTTCTCGTCGCTAGAACATAATATATTTTGTGCTTTGTCGGTCTCGGTGCGGTATGTAAAAGTAAATTGGCATTACGTTAATACAAATGCGTTTAATCCCTACTACGGTCCTGCTACAGATTCTATGTCTCGCACTTTAATTCTTATTAGGGTCCCGTGCATCCAAGAGAAAGAGGGAACCCTTACAGGATCACACTGGTGTCTGTCTGTCTATCTGTCTGTTTTTCACGGTCTATTTTTTTCGGAATCGACTGGACAAATGAAGTTGAAATTAGGTACATAAACAAATATTTTTTTTATAATACTACATTTTACGATCCCCTCCCTCCGCTCTATCTCCGAAACTGCTGAGCCTCTTTTATGTTTATATTTTCAATCACGTTTCAATAATATCTTTTTAGGAAAGCGAATTATCATTTTAGGGGGCAAATTGAAATATATATAAAAAAATATTTTCTTTAGTGCATCATGTGACAAATTAAACTTATTATGTGAGAAAAAAAAAATTTTTTTTATAATTTTTTAGTGCATAGTTTAAGGAACATAAAAATATATATTATTTTACTACTAAGAAACTACTAAGCCTAAAAATATTATGGAATATTGGGCCTCATTCGTAGTTTATTGGAAAACCTAAACGGAAAACCTAAGTCATTAAATTCCCATTGGAAACGGAAAATATTCGTGAAGAGAAAATACATCGGATATGAAATGATTGACCTTTCATTGCGAATTACTAAGTATAATTTGTCTAAGGGTAGCTATTGTTGCCTACTTATACGAAGGAGTCGGGTTGAACTTCTAACTTAAATTTAATTCAGATTTAAAAAGAAAAAACTTGTACATACTAGGTGGTATAAAGTTTTATAGTACAGAACCTTCTTCACGCAATGATGAATCGCACTTAACGGTTTTTTTCTAGTATATCTGGTATATATTCTAGAAAACATAACATTTACACGTATTACACGTACAAAACAAAGGCAGTTTAATATTATTTAGACAACATTGTTAAAAGCTGTAATTCGAACTAACGACTCCAAGTTCGAACGGGTACGCCTTAACGTTAGCCTTAACGTATTGCGTAAGGGAAATTTAGAATAACGCCTCCCGAGTATAAAGGTAATTGCCCCTTCAAACTGCCGGTAACCGGGTTCATTTACATTTCGCTGCCCACGTCCTTAAAATAAATTGAGCAGATTTTACGTTATGTATGAAAGAAGTTTGACCTTTAATGAGATAACTCTGATATATACTTATTTTATCTTACGGTGTTACCTGATTAGCAAATAATTTAGGAAGTGTATAGAGTGCCGCTAGCGGCATCGTATCATTGTCGGTTAGGGAACCACAATGTTTACGGCATTTTAGTGATTTTAGTGCCGCCATCTAATCTGCCGTTGGAGTATTACGCTGCAAAATAACGCGACCGTTTATAGCGACGCTATTACATCGTCGCTCGTTATTTTTGTTTTGGCGAAGTATGAATTGATTTGTTGAGGTTAGAATTAATTTGTTTTGTTTGTGGTCGGCTCAGTTATTTTTTAAATAAGCCGACTGCCATTGTATGTATTAAAATGAGATGTGAAAAGAAGTATAACAGCTTCGTATCAATCTATTGATCAATTCAGAACTTGGTTCATATAGGTTAATGGTCCAATTTTTCAAATTAATTGGTTGGGTTAGGTTAGGTTATGTCAATGCGAGGAGCGAAGCTGAGCAACGAGCCACTCAGAAATATATGATCAATTTCGAAATTGGTTCATATAGGTTCATGATCCATTTTTTTCTAATTATTTGGTTAAGGGCCCTTACCACCCTACGAAAATATCTGATTTCACCCGCGCAGCTCGCTTCTTCATTATGCGTTTGTAAATATTAGGCGCGCAGACCAGCACATACGCAAATAAATTCAAATAAGTTTTAGTTTTACATATTTTTCGAGTAATTATAACTGACAGTAATAAATTTCAATTTTCAATCTCTAAATATAATTTATTCATGTAAAAAATAGTCTGCAACTGGAAAAAATGTATTTTATGAATTAGTCAATTATTTTTTTTTTTTTTAGAATGAAGTCGAACACAGGAAAGTTTGATGCAAGTGTTAATGGAAATGAGGTGCATACAGCAGAGGAATTTCACCAGCTCCCCTTGACTGGCATACTGCATAGATATGGACCGCCAAATTTATTATTTTCTTCATATTACGAAATAAATCCAAAAACACGCCATCTATTGAGTGCATGTAAAACTAAGTGAATTTTTACCTTATAACTAATTGATTTTTTATTTATTGATCATAAGTTTTAGACATAATGTTTAATTTTTCATAAAACTAAAAAAGATTTGATTGGAACGACAAAACAAAACATTCAATTTTATTGATCTATTTTTATTTAATTGAGCGTTTTTTTTTCTATCGAGCAAAGTAAACGTATTTACGTATTTCTCGTTGTAGATGTATGAAACATATCCCTTAAGTAACATATATTTTTACTTATCCTAGAGCACTACAATTGTTCACGTACAATCAACGAGAAAATCTGGGTATGGGCCCTTAAGCTAAGTGAGGTTCATCAGAAATCTGTTGATCAATTTCGAATTTGGTTCATATAGGTTAATAGTCCACTTTTTTCAAATTATTTGGATAAGTTAAATTAGGTTAGGTGAAAGGTCGTGAGGGGAAGATAAATAATTAAATAGCAACATTTTATTTTTTGTTACGGTATATGTTATTGCTCTATGGTCTAAATGGATTAAAGTAAGATTCAGCTATTACAATTAACTTTAAGTTCGCTTTAGTTAGATTGTTTAAGTTTGTTTTTTGCCGTCGTTCGTTTACCAAATTGTATGAACGAACTTTGAATGAAAATAGTGAAACAATTTAGTTTTTCCTTGTGTAAATAATTTTACGGCGCCCTAAGCCATAGAACTATGTTACCGCTAGCGGCACTCTATACACTTCCAATAATTTATCAACTTTAACTTTGCGTACTCACTTTAAATTTAACATTTTCAAACTTACGATGTTGTTTATAAAAGTAATCTTTGAAATATTCGAACCACTAGAAAGTTTTGAAGTAGTGCATATAGTTCTACCGTTAAGTTCTACTAGTAGAACTAAACGAAGAAAAAAATCCTTTTATTTCTACTAGTAGGACAGAACGGATTTATTTATCCGTTTTGACCTACTGGTAGAAATGAACGGACAAAAAAATTAAGCAGTCCGTATAGTTCTACCACTCAATTCTACTAATAGTTATTATAAAGGAAAATCAATGAATACTTAACATACATGTCCCTGCCAATTCAGAATTATTAAAAGCAAAACTTGTAATTAAATATAAGTATTTTGTACCAGCAAATGATGCTGGTCAATGGCCAATTATCCACTTCACTGTTTATAGGATCTTAGAAATTAAATAAGTCATATTTATTGTTTATATTCGTATTTGTTTAGTTAATAGTTAACCTAACAGTTCCTTCCACACATATGTGGTGGCTCTTTCGTTCATTTATCATTGTAAAAATATCAAAAAGTTCAATACTTTATTTCATGTAGTCTAAAAAATATTCGTACTCTGCAAATAGCAGGACTTTACTTTATTCTCCGTTTAGTCCTACTAGTAGAACTGACCAGTAGAACTATACGGACTACTTCAAATTTTCTTATATAGAAAGTAATATAATGTTTAAACCACAAAGAATGAAATAGGTTAGAGTGTTGTTTACGACGGTATTTGTTTAGAAACACCCGTCTCAAAAATAATAACTCAGACGACGAATATATGTAAAAATATTTTGCATACGTAAATAGTTTTGCCTCAGATTTGTCTCATTTTAGAATTTAGGTTATGCGATATGTCTTAAGTATGCGGTTTACTGTATTCCTGAAGGGGACAGCGTATCTGCCTACATACCAACTCTATCTTACTCAGTGTTCTCTGGTTTAAACGAATGACATTAAATGAAGTCCAAACAACGAGAATCTAGTTTTGCGTTATTGGCGGGAAAATGGGAAATTGGCGGGTAGGACGGCGGGGGGGGGGGATGGGGGAAAAACATGTATCATTATACCTCGCTGATCTCCGATTACAGATAATACTCGTGTAAACTCTTTAAAAAATTTAATTTCACACTTTTGTTGACATTTTAATACCAAACTAGTTGTTCGATTGGCTACAGATATTATGCGTACTCGTTGCTTCCCTGATCCTTAAATTACTGTGATTTCTAAGGACACCGACAAAATACATTCAGTAATAATAATAAATTCATGCGTATTAGCTCGAGTCAATTTAAGCCATTTGTGCTCAAACCTCTTGACCTTGGAGACGGATTCAGATTCTGAGAACTTAATTATTTTGGAGTAGGTCTTATTGGAATAATTACTCATTAGGGGAATCACACTGCATGTACTTATAAAGGAAATAAAATTAATTTACTAATAATTTCAAATAGGATAAGATGAATACGACTGATCGATTGGCCCCAACTGCGGACCAGGGTCGCGTGTTCGAATCCCGTCCGGGACAAATATTTGTGTGCATGAACCTGTCTATTTGTTCTGTGTCTGGGTGTAAAATATCTCTATTTGTATATATTATAAAAAAAATATTTTAGTAGTATATCTGTTGTCTAGTAACTCGTAACATCATGCATAATACTTGCTTACTTTGGAACTAGATGGCGTAATGGCGCTGTGTGCGATGTCCCAAGTATCATTACAATGTATAGTTTGTCCATTATATTAATCCACACCCTTTGACACGTGGACACCGCATACCGACAAAGGTTCACAAAGAAAGCCGCCGGCACTTGGCTGCCGCCTCAAAGGATACCGACGCCGGCGTCTGAGGTCTAATATAACGGATAGACTTTAATGCAACAATGTTTCAGTTCAGTTCAGTTTCAGTTAAAAAATCATGTTTTTGAATAATGTTCTTTTACTCTGTGAAAAGCCATAGAGTATATATATAATAAGTCTACGTCGGCAGTGAGTTCTCATAAAAAAATCAAATAGTTGTCGCGATATGGTCCTGGCTGTCATGCTGCCACAACAGCTGACAGGTGACAGCTGCCATTATGTCATCCAAGCCTGGTAAATTATACATGCAAAGATGTATCACTTATTGCCAGTGAAGTGGAAATTGTAGTAGTGGAAGGCCCGAGCAAACTCTATGATGCATCTATCAAAGAACGCATGATTAGACAGTTAGTCATTTTATAGGGAAAACATACAAATGAATAATTATATCGTATTAAATTTTAATTCCTAGACTGACATGACGAATTTGGTCTAGGTCATAAATAAAAATTTAAAAAAATAAAATTGGTGACTAACAAGTGAAAAAGAGTATACTAACTCAGATCAATTCATTTAGGGTTTTTTATACGTTTTAGTACTTTACTATCAACCAGAAATCTGATTCTTACAAGTACACTTGGTGTGATTAATACATACCTTTTTAACGTAAAAGACACGAAGTTCATCTAGTCATGGATCATCTCTCGAATTTGTTAAAAACTAAAAGGGCAGCAATAATGTATCATTTTGAATTCACCTGATGTAAGCTCAAGCAATACATATATTTTCTAAAAGTTAGTATCAACAGCCCTCCCGACTGGGAACAGTCCCATTTTGGGACGGTCGTTCTCGCGTAGTTTTCTTATTAGAATTGACGCTGGCACATTTTTAGGGCAGATAATAGGTGCTTTTTACCTCATCCTTTTCCTCCTCAACCTTTTCATAAGAAGGTGGGATAATTTACTTGCTATTTAAAAAAAAAAAAATTAGTTATTTTAGGAAGACCGTCGACATTTTAAGTGCGTAATTTTGCAGCTTTTTTTCTAAAAAAATGTTTAATATAATAAAAATAATAATATATAAAAATCCTTCCATGTTATGTTTTCATGTTAAAACACAGCTAAAACTACAAATGAAACGCAACTCCGACAGTAAAATTGATAATAGTTTTTTTCAATATTTTTTTACGATTTTCTCTTTTCCCTTTTTAACAAACAGCTGTGTATTTTTCTCTGAGCCAAATGATATGAAATATAGATAACTTTTTGGCAAATTTAATCTAGTTTTCAGTAATATATAACACTTAATACCTTTTCATACAAAAAACTTGACTCTGGAGCCCGAGAAGGCCGCGCGAGTGACCCGCGGCACTCACCTCGTGAAACCCCTGCAATCGGCCACAGGTAGGGATATACGTTTGTGGCAGCGGCAGGTTTCAGTTGTGGAGAATATATAATTTCTTTTCCTATTAGTATTCCTACCCTTCTTTCCTACTCATCTAAGTCCGTCGTAAATAATATTTTCTGACAGTCTTGCTATTTGCTAATACTAAAACAAATCATTTGCACGCTTGTAATTTTTCAACGCTATTTCATTTTGCGTATTACATTTTTTATTTATTTATTTATTGTATATACATTTACAAAAGAAACAAAAACAGTATAACATAAACTTTATATAGTTTTTCCGTATACCGTTCTTCATACGTTGATTATTTTTTGCCATTTCTTTCACCTGTTGTCGCGGCGTGTGCACCTACATGGTATGACAATGATATGGGAGTGGTATATATGTTGTGAATGATGAAACTGACTATATAGCTCAGAATAAGTAGCTGTTATAGATAATATTAATAATTAGACGTATAAAACAATTTTACAACATTACCATTAACAACACTGTTTACTACGCTTTCTACTATGATAAAAGGAATTAAGGTACAAAACACAAGTACTTTACTAAAGCTTTTGGAAGGTTTATGTTGATGAAGTGCCTTTGGGTATTGCCTTAGATAGTGACTGAACAACAAACTTCTTTAAAGGGTTTATTTTATCAAAACCTTTTAACGTGATTATAAGATTGTCTAAAATATACAGTTTTGATTTGCAATTTTATTTTCTTCGAGAATATTACATTTCGATAAACGTTTAAACCTAATTTTTTTGACGGATTTTTTATGTATTTTCACCGTTGCTTATTAAAATAACTGACATTTTCAGGATTAAAAAGAGACATTTTCAGGATTCCGTACATACGTGTTTGTCACAGGCATTTGATTCCCGCCCGGGACAAATAATTGTGTCCCGGGCTGTTTGGGTGTAAAAAGTATATATATATATGTATATACTAGCGGTACCCATGTGAATAATTCGCACTAAATAAGTATAATAATAATTATCGCTTTACAAAATTATAAAAATTATTTATTTTATTTATTCTTCATTACAAAACTTCTTTATGAGCAATATTCGAAGTATAGATAAAGTCATCTGTTACAATTTACTTGTCACTTTCTGTAATTGAAATAGTAAAATTTTTGAAATCACGAACTATGGAAAGGGCGACGTATGACTGCCCATGAGTGAATACTGGTGATGGCAGAAAAATTCCTACTCGCTCCAACGTTTGACCTTTGATTAGTAGTTGTTTTCTTCCTAGCTTAAATGGAATAGTAGGATCTGATGGGATTAATATTATTCTTGGAATAATTACGGTGTTAGAACCGATCACCGTTGCATTAATACTACCTATATTCATTTAATTTTTGAACAACCAATTTAATACCTAACCTAAACCTTTTTTAGCATTCAAATTTCTTATTAATGTAACTATAGTATTTTTTTCAAAATTAATTTATAAGGAGGTAACCCAGAGGCATGGATGGTATTTAAAAATTCTACTGGATAGAGTTGTTCATCATTATTTTGGTCTTCGTATTCAACTGAATCGGAACTGTAATAAATTTTAGTATCACCATTTATTAATATTTCAACAATTTGATTACTAATGAAAACGCAATCTTCATTCTTAGGGCACAAAATAGCAATATTTATAAATTTTTGTGTATCTGTGTCATTTATAGGATTAGTGTTAAAAATTTTATTAATTAAATCTTCTTTTGAACAATAACAATCCTTATTAATGTTTATTGTGTTGGGTGATATTTGTTCATGAACTGGTAAATCACCATTACCTAAATCTAGGAGCCATTTACTGAAATCAATATCATTCTGTGCTCTCACACTTTGGATCAAACGATGTTTTTGAATAAAAGGCCACAAAAAAGAATTCTTCACATTAATCTCTACTATTGACGTCCGATTTCCATGTCTTACCGCTGGTGAAATTTGTCTAAAATCACCTCCAAAGACTACGGTTAAACCACCAAATGGTAATTTAACATTCATCAAGTCATTCAAAAGTTTATTTAATACTGATAAAGCATGTTTAGGTTCTATGGAAATTTCATCCCATATAATAAGTGATGCTTTACGAATGACATCAGCTTGTTTTGAATTTGGACCAATTTGAGATACAGATGTTTCTAAAAGAGGAGTTGGGTATTGAAAAAGCGAATGAGACGTTCTCCCACCTTTGATTAAATTAGCAGCAATACCTGTCCAGCAATCCAATAGCTACAACTAAAACAATTTTTTACTAAAATTGTCATATGGAGGCGCAAGTATCGTCAATCATGTTAACGTTGTTTCAAAATTAAAGCCGTCAGATAGCAGCATTGCCGTATTGTGTCTTAATGTATATATAATTTTAATAATTAATTAATTTACAAAAACAAACGCAATAATAATTTTTTTCGTACTTGATGCCGGTAGAGCAAGCAATTATCTATAAAATGATGTAAAATTTATGTGGAGCAATTGTAAGGTTTTTTTCTAAAAAGGGAGGCAAACATCTTAACCTTAGCATATTAATATATATGATTATAAAAAGAATATTTAAGTACGTATATCAGTCGTCTAGTTTTCCCATAATACAAGCATAATACTTATATCATATACTTCATTTATTATAAACAGAGAAATTGATTCGGGATTATCCAAATGATGGGTATTTACGACATGACGTGATTTAACGTTTGGAATTAATTAGCATTCTTCTGTTAAAGAAAATCGAATGTCAATATTTATTAAGTTATTTATTATTTTCTGGAGATAATAAATAATTAAAGTAAAAAACAATTTTCATAATTACCTTACTAGATTAATATTGAAACGTGACTTTGCGTAATTACAAATTTACGGGAAGATCAAGGAATAGGTCTTTTTGCGGAAACGGAAATTGGAGTGTCATCTTTATTTATTTATAGCCATCGAATATATTTTCTTAGTAAGATACTCAGTTTTTATTATGTAATAAAAACTGTTTTAAAGTACTATAAGAGTAATATAATTACAAAATCTAAGTTTAGATAATAGGACTGATTTGCGGTCGTGCAAACCTTTGGTTGATTAAATGAAAGAAATAC
This sequence comes from Luffia ferchaultella, assembly GCA_949709985.1. Lineage (NCBI taxonomy): Eukaryota > Metazoa > Arthropoda > Insecta > Lepidoptera > Psychidae > Luffia > Luffia ferchaultella. The sequence continues at coordinate 14,912,289 of OX453254.1, forward strand.
TAATGATACTTATACAATACATAAGAAAATTTAATTTTTTATAGTAAATTCTATTCATAGTAATAATTACCTCAATTATAAAAATCGGTTTACTTCAAATTTCTATCTAGCTCGTGTAGGATGGCGAGTTTCATTGGGCGAGGTCTCTGAGCGCCGGTCTGCACCACCGCGAAATCTCCGCGCGCTGGTTTTCAACCCCGCAAAATTGCGTTTGACATTTTCGATACTGTGAAGTGACATTTATGATTCTATTAAAATCAAACTCTTGTGTTAAATTAATTTATTCTATGGCTTTAGTGTACCAGTTTACTATATAAATACATATTGACGAAGCTAAGTGTATGTAAAGTACCTACAGATGAATTAAATGAATTCAATTGAATTGAATTGAAAAAAAAAGTACTTTTAATTGTAATGAAATTAATTTTTAAGAAGAGAATCATATATTTACACAGGACGTGATGAAGGCGAGAACGAAATTCGTTAGATTGGTGTTACATATTAAATCTACGGATCCACTCGTACGATAATGTCATATTTCGCGAACCCCTTATAGTTTATTTTGAACTATTATTAAACAAGCCTAAATAAGAATATATAGTCTATATATAAATATGCAAAGAAAAAGCTTTAGACCTCTTTTTAAGCACACTGTGCGTACGAAGGAATATGAGATTTGGTTAAAGTTACAGTTTGTGTGGATTAGGAATGCAGAAAGCTAAAATCTATATACAGGTGAATTTTGAGATGGGACTGTATGGCCAAATCCTTAACTACGAGAAATTGCGAAAAATGTTTAAAGGGGCCATTTAGCTCGATTTATGAGGAAAAAAACTGCATATTCACATTTTTTAATAATTTGTTATTTTAACAGAGAATCAAACTACTTAATCAATCAATATCAAAATATCTATATATCAATACGTGAAGAGGAAACTTTGTACCCGTTTTAAACCGAATTACGTGTGCGGAGGAGTGTGAGATTTGATATAGGTAAAATTTATAAAGAAAAGGAGTGCCAAAAGCTATAATCTATGTATACCTAATATTCGTTACAAATAGTGTCAATCATATGATTTTAATAGTATGTCCTTTGATGCAGTTTAAATTAACTTTTTTCAAAAAGTGAGTACGGTCGAACTTCGGCCGCTGGGCGACCACTAGTGAAATTAAAAAGTCTATCTCAATTTTCGTAGTCGCTAAACAAGTTGAAATAAAATTGTCGCAAAACATCTATAAAGAGTCCTGTCTAGATTGACTGGATAATATCTAAACAGGGTTAGATTGTACTTGGACAAATATAAATTTACTTGTTAAATACAGTAATGTTTATTTATTCTACATATTGCTTCAAATATTGCAAATATAGTTCATTCATACAATGATAGTTTATACGTCCTGTATTTTTTTAAAATTTATTATTAATTATTATTTTTTAGGACTCACTGCTTTCATAATTTATGTATAAATATAGGTATATAAAATATTAATTTTTATTCAAATTTCACTAATTGCAAAATCTGTGAAATTGTGTAAATCACAATAAAAGTACGATTTGACTAGAAGCCCTCTTCTGCGTTTACCATCTAACCACTCATACTATAGTCAGCTGGTGTATGATGGGGCGTTTTAGTCCGAAGTTCAGTGCTCAAGGTGTCCGCGCGGCACTCTTCATCCCAAGAAATCCCCGCACACCGGTTTCTACATCTCGAAATTGTGAACTGTCATTTCGATATTGCAAACTGACATTTATGACTTTATTAAAACCTCAGATTAAAACCATATTAAAACCAAACGCTGCTGTCAAATTAATTTACTATATGGTAAATTACGATGTTATTTTAAATTTTTAGAAGCTTCCGTAGTTTTTTTCTTTCTTGACTAGAATAATAATTTATGACCCAAAATATTCGAAGGACGTTAACTTATCTGTATTCAAGAAAATATACAACTGTTGGGCCTAAAAGGAAGAAAAATACGGAATATAGAACCTAACTTTGAATTCCCAAACAAAAAATATTTGTGAAGAGAAAATACGTAATAAATAATAATAATAAAATAAAACTGTTATTCAATATCTCTAACAACTATATCATGGCCGTCGAGAGAATTTGTTTCTGTCAAATGGAATTTATAGCCATTACATCATGTTTCTTGTGAGTTGACATAATAGATTTTTAATTTAATTTTGTATCATTCGTGCATGTCAACGATAAGTACAAATTCACATCAACCATCCGATTACGACCTGTCAGGAACGCGTTCTCTCGACGGCCATGATATAATAAGTACTATTTGGTCACTATTCGTATTTAAGTGGTTATACTATAGTCACCTACTTATACGAAAAATTTGGATTAAACTTCGAAAATAAATTTGATTTGACAAACACAATAGGTAAATCTGGTGTTGTAGAACGGAATGCTCTCCTCGAGAGTTAGACTCGCACTTGACCAGTTTTTATTGTCTAACCCATGGACCCGCCTCAAAGAGGATTAAAACGAGGTACATGAAGCTTCCGTGACGATATTCGGACGGACAGAGGCTAGTGCGTGACACGAACCGGACCCGCTTATCTTACACGCCTCCTTGTCACTGTCAAATCCCTATCTTGAACGCTCCGGTTGTGTCCATGTCACTAAATAAATAGAACTGAATTTATTTAGTGACGGCCACGTCGAGGTTCACGTAATGTTTGCGATATCGTTTGATTTAAGGCTATAAACTTGTTTTAAAGCTTGAAAATATAGTTTGTATCGACTATTTAATATAGTACAAATAGTACTTTGAAAATAGAAACCGACTTCGAAACCTTAAACTAAACATTTAAAAATAATATTTTTACTTTAAAGAAAACAAGTATTATTGGACGATATATAATTTATTAAATAGGTTTTCAGTTTAATTCATTTTTAGTTTAGTTTAGTTCATTTAATATAAAGAGGGCTTCCAAGCGCGCTGCTCAAAGAAAACAGTGCCTCGATCAAACAGTCCTTTATCCCTCGATTTCCTTGAAATTTCATGACCAGATTCTTACTTATTGACCACCTCAAAAGTATATCCTTCTAAACAAAAAAAAAAAAATTCCAAATCGGTTAACAATTCACGAAAATATTAGTGAACGTAGATAAAATTAAAAAAAAAAAACCAAAAATAGAATACACACAGATGACCTTGTCATTTTTGAAATGGGCTAAAAACTACTCCTAAATGTAAATTATTACTTTTAGTATTCTGCTTTCAAAAGAAACTAAAATAAAAAGAAATAATAAGGCAATAGCTTTAATGTATAACATAATGAAATTTCATCATTAATTTAAATGCCCGACATAAACGTGATTCGGGTTTTTCACTTATTTTTCAAAGATAAAATTGTGAACGGACAGCGCAATAAAAAAAGTCAAACAATTACGTACAAGTTGGGTGTTTAATTTTATTCATTACTCAGCGGGAAAGCATTTTAATCTATTGCGTAATATTAGACTAAGTTATTAGCTTAATATCTTATTTACGAGTTTAATCAACAGCTAAAACAGAGTTACTATTTACTCAAGTTATATGCGCCCCCTCAAAGTTAAGGGTGGGCTACATACCCTCAATTTAAAGTTCTTGTTTCGATCCTAGACACAAAAAGACCAACATCGTGTGCTGTGCTGTGTCGGTGTTAAAATGTAAGATTTATCACAAAGTATATCGTCGTAAATGGTTAATTTGTGTGATGTACCTTCGTGAATTTTCATTATAAATACCTGCATTCATCATCAGCCCATTTTACCCCACTGCAAGGGCTTAGGCCTCCCCCAGGGTGAAAAGGGGGTTTGGAGCTTCAATCCACAACGCTACTCCACTGCGGGTTGGGGATTGTAACGACCGCCATCTATTGACAGCGTCCGGGACTAACTGCTTAACGTGCTCTCCGAAGCACGGAGTCAGTGATAATTAATGTATTTAAGTCAGAAAAACTCATTGGTACACGCCCGGATTCGAACCATGGCCCTATGGCGTTATAAATTTGAGACAGGTTCGTTGCGCTCTGGGCTATCACGACACTGCATTGGCAGGTATTAGAAACAAATTCTCATATTCATTTTAAATCATGTTCCACTTCGTAAATCGTTCCCACGTACCACAATGACAAAACATGTTTACCTATATCACAACAAGTAAATGTAATTTCTTCATAACCGGTATAACATATGCTTTCAACGTGTTACTTTATTTATTTTATTTTATTATGTCCAATATTTCAAAGTATTAACAATTATTTTGTGAACTATTGCAAGTCTGTTTTTTTTTTAACTCTCGGTCTAAGGCTTTTAATTTTTTCGATTTTCCACAACGATCGGGTTCATATTATTAAGATATATATACTATAGGAAGTGTGATTTACTAGACTCTGAAACTCGATTCTGAAATTCAATGTTCGAGTCTCGGTTAAACAAACAGAGCCCGACTCGTCGCCACAACCTCTGAACACAGCCTTTATTTATTTTCGCTGACATTTCCCGCAGCTTCCGCGTTTTGGTGCCGAGTGAAATGTGAAAAATTCTCTCCGGTTGGGTAAATTAAATGCAACAGTCTGAATGATTTTGTATGGAAAATCCGCCTTAGAATCATAGAATATTTATTGAATAGAAGAAATTGTCGAAAATTTTACAAAAATTTTCCGATAATTTTAATGTAAAATGATTGACATTTTTTGTTTTCTGAATCCATTAAATATGGATCGCAGAGAGATCATCTGTATATTTCTATTTATTAAGAAATACATGATGCAGATACAAAATTTAAACATATTTTTCTCACTGTCATTAATTATTATTAAATTAATTAATTAAATTATTAAAATAATTAAAAATTACATGTTGATTGAATGCTATAATAAAAATAACTAGTTTTTTCATATATATTTTTGAAGGGCCTAATTTAAATGTGTTAAATTTAAATGACCAAAATTAAAAAAAATACCACGTAATCTGAATACTTGGGTAACATTAGAAATATACTATATAACACATAATTATCATAGGCTACTTACTGGTTTTGATATTTTTTGTAAGTTTCGTTGCATATAGATATGAATGCCATACTTTGATGTGGCATACATGGCATATAATATATTTTGTTATAATAATAATAACGTATACATCACAATAACGTCTAGGCCCCAAACTAAGCATTAGCTTGTATTTTGGGTACCAAGCGAAGACACCACATACATATAACAACAAGAACCGGTATCAGTATCAATATTCATCATATAAATACTGGGACCTGGGATTCTAACCCGGAACCTCCAGCTGCGTAGGCAGGGTCGCTACCCATTAGGCTAAAGGGTCGTCAAAGCTAGTTTCGCTTTTTGACACAACAATGGAATGATGATGGTCGCAAATACATAAGGAAATAAATAAGAAATGCACAATAGGTACATTAAATAATAGCCCAAGGAACCTCAATTATTTGATAGTTACCCGACGCGACAGTTTAGACACAAATTCCGTTCTGCGATATTTTTTTGGGCCATTTAAACATTTTTACAGTAAATATATATATACCGCTCGCATACGCTATTCTTATTAACGCTTATTTAAAATTACAATTAACAAAAAATTATACCCATGAAAAAAAGAAACTGAAAAGTGAAAATTATAATCTTTTCAGTCTTTTTTATTCGCCGCCAATCAAGCAAATTAATTACATAAAGCGTATAACGAAGGCAACGGGATGCACGACGACGGCTGCACTACGACGGTTGCACCACGATGGCTGCACGGCGCGTCTCTTCGTCCGATATTGCCGAACATTCCCGAAGTTAATATCAGCGAGAGAGATACCCGTACGGGTACAGTGAATGATCATGCGGAGCGCGTTTTGGAATCGATTACTGTTTATCGCTGGAGATTTCACGTTGTATTCTTACTTTCTGTTGTTTTGATTATTTCTGTAAAGTAATTTAATCGACCTTCGTTGATTGTTTTTTTGGCGCCGACTCAAAATTAGTTAATTACATTAGAGACGCTTAGTTATCAAGACTAAAAAGGTTTTAATAATAATAATAATAACACATACAATCACAACAACGTCTGGGTCCCAAACTAATCATTAGCTTGTATTTTGGGTACCAAGCGAAGACACCACATACATATAACAACCAAGACCCGGTATCAGTATCAATATTCATCATATAAATACTGACCCGACCTGGGATTCAAACCTTGAGATTCAAACCCGGGACCTCCAGCTTCGTAGGCAGGGTCGCTGCCCACTAGGCTAAGCAGTCGTCTTTTTTTTAAATTTTTATTTAATTTTTCCCTTTTTAATTTCTTTATGTGTCGGTTTCATTTTTAGTTAAAATGTTTAAATTTTTTTGAGAACAAAAAGTACTTAACTTTTCAGTATATAACAATTTTATTTCTCACTGAAATTGTGTGAATCGCTATAATAATGTTATTTCAATTTTCATATATATTTTATATTCTTTTTTCTATTAAATACTTCCCTCGATAGCCTTCTGTCTTTATTAGCATACTCTGGACAGTTACAACCCAGTGACGTCTAGAATTCTCATTAAAAAGAATGCAATAGGCCAAAATACGACGTAGCTGCTGTAAACCGTTAAGGACTACTTTCGATTGTCTTTCGTCTCCATCATCAGATCGACTCGAGGTCCCCATTATGTTGCAGCGTTATTAAAACAACATAAATGTGCCAAGTTCAACAGAATCGGTTTACAGACGAAATTTTAGTAGGTTGAAAATCCCCTGCTTTTCTACTTTAGCGGTGGATATTTTTTCAAACTTAAATCGAATTAAGTTCGAGATAAAAAATGTACGCTTCGAATTGAGAAATTCCTCCTTTGTTTCGTCGGTAAAAAAAAAATAATATCGAGATTAACACCCAAGGGCATCTGTTACACTTTACTAGGTGATCGCCTTGTCAAACATAACAAATGTTAAAAATGTCTTAATTCAAATAATTTATGTACATGGGCCCTGAAAACTTCTATTGGTCAATAAAATAACATGGTTTTTGTCCCGTCTATTCCAGATTTCGTGAAGTTAGTTAGGCACGTTCCACATGAGTTTTCATCAAGTAAAAGTCACATAAGTAAGGCACATAACGCTAAGCGGCCGATCCAGGCATTCACGCGGTTAATGGTCTAGTTAACCTAATAGCCGAAAGCACTCAATGCCCACAGACTTGCGTCGCTGGCTTTATACGTTCACTAACGCCCACTAATTCTCTACATTGTGTAGAGAATTTCTTTGGAGGAAAATATTAACACGCTTTCTTATACATTATGTTTTCGTCCGCTCCCATTTGATTGTTGTGCTGGCTTTCCGGCCTATATAGAATCATTGATGCTTAATTTTATGCCGAAAGTTACTTCAGTTGATATTCTTTGTATTAGTATGAGTAACTATTGCTAGAATTAAATTCATATGAACGTCGTATGTCGGTGACCTACAACCGTACAATTAATTATTTAATAAATAAAAAATTAAATTATATATATAAATTATGTATATATATAAATGAATATTAATAATTTCAATCCCAATTAATTATTTAAATAATATTACAAAAATAGTTTTAGAAATATATATTAAATAATTAAATATTTAATATATTAAAATTTTAATATTATATTAATTAAATCTATATTTAATTTTTAAAATAAAAAATAAAATTTATAGTTTAAAAATTTATTAATAATTTATTTTAAATATAAATTAAAGTAATATAAATTAATATTTTAAAAATATTAATTTTAATATTATATTAAATAATATTAATTAATTTAAGAAATTAAGATTTAGTAATATTAAAATTATTAACAAAATTTGTGCCAGCAGTTGCGGTTATACAAATAATAAATTATATTCATATTGGTTTATAATAAGTAATGATTTATTTTTAAATTAAATATGAAATATTTATTTTTTATTTATTTAAAAATTTTAAATTTAAACTAGGATTAGATACCCTATTATTATTTTAGCATATTTTAGCATTTAAAAAACATAGCATATTTTACTTTCAGAATTATAACGGAAATTAAAAAAAGTTTTGTTAAAATTCGTCAACAAGTTTTTAAGCTAATTAGTTACAAACACACAAGTATAGATTTAACTTACATGCTATTCTAATACCTGAAAAAAAAATGAAAAATTATTCAAGATACATATGTGATATGTGGCTAGATAAGCCTCTTTCGAGTGATGCAGAACTATTAACTTTGTGTCACTTTGTGGTATGTTTATAACATTTGTACTAAAAATGCCATAGGAGACTCGCAGATGCCATGTCTCGTCTTTGAAGATCCTCCTTATTACAGGCGAGCGCCCCGTGTCTGCGCGTCGCGACACAAATCCCCAGTCGGAGCGGCTGTCGCAACCCACCGTAGTAACTATCTATTGTATTAGTGCGCTTGTTAACTAGGCTCTGTTGCTTCTTTATTGACAATCATTATTTTACGTCTTGATAGCCCGAGGATCTCGTGATAGCCCGAGCGCAGCTTATCCATTCGCAGTTTAGAGGGCCGTGTGGCCGCGGTTTGAATCGGTATCGGCGTGTACCAATAACTTTTTTCTGACTTAAGTACATAACTATCACTGACTCCGTGCCTCGGTGAGCACGTTAAACCGTCAATTCCTGGTCTTATCAACAGATGGCAGTCGTTTTAAAACCGCACTGGATCAGCGTGGTGGATTAAACTCCAAACAGGGGCTTGGGGAGGCCCAAGCCCCTGCAGTGGATCATAAATGGGCAGGTGTAATGAAATGGTGTTTTTTGAAGAGGGTAGCATCGTTGAATTTTTGACAATATCGTTATCGTGCTACTGACCCTACCAATGAGAAGCAATATTTTTACGTTTCTCTATTTTCACGTGAACTAAGTGGCGCATTTGTTATATTAACTGTTATAACTTATTATAATATAATTATATTTACTGTATTAAATTAGGAAAACAAAAAACGTGACTAAATCACCTTAAAGCGTAATGGAGTAATAATAATAGTAGTATAATAATAATACATGGGAGATCCCATACAGCGCCATCTAGTCCCAAAGTAAGCAAGTATTATGCTTGATTTATGGGTTACTAGACAATTGATGTACATACTTGAATATTCTTTTTTTAAATAATATTTTACACATTTAAGAATATTATACACTCAGACTCGGAACGAAATAAACATGTTCATGCACACAAATATTTGTCCCGGGCGGAACCCTTACGATTACATCCTGTCCGTCTGTCTGTCTGTTTGTCATTTTACTCGTAAACATATATTTAAATTAAATAAACAGGGAAGAGTTTCTAGCCGGTTCTTTTCCTTCTAGTTTTTGAACCGGTACCTAATCAATTCATTTTGACTTTCGATAATTGTGTGTAAACATTATTGAATAAAACTTTTTGAATTTGAATTTGACAACATAGTGATCCCATAAAAGTTCTTTTTTCGTTTTGAGGCACGGAATTCTAAAAATGCTCTATGAAAATTATTTTTTTCTTAAAGCGATTCCTCGTGACATTTAATTTTAAATAAAAATATTTTTGTCAGCTACTAAAATGCCAATTCTGATTAACAAACGTGCGAAATTTTCTTCCACTGTGTCTAGATAAATATAGAAACTACGTAGGTATGAGAGACAGGACACACGGACGGACAGATGTCATGAAATTATACAAATTCAGGTTTTTGCTTTTGCTGTCGGAACCCTATTTTCATAAGAAGTGATCAAACAAACTTTATGGCTATCTGGCATCGAAATACGGAGATTTATATAATTGGGATTCCACGGAAAAAACTATATGGAAAATTATTAATAAAAGAGAAAGGTTATTCGACCTCGCTCCAAGGGATCGTCTGCGAAAACAAATATTTCCTTTCTAAAGTTACCCTAACTTTAGGTTCCTTTAGCGAGTTGGAAGCCGGGGATTGAATCCTTATTGTTATTTTTTCTTATTGTGACCCATCGGGCGACCTCAAAAAAACGACGCGAATATAATTTCGTAGTTTTCCATCTGGCGAGAAAATACGGAAATCGGTGGTTGAAAAATATATCGTGAATATTGAACGTTGGCTACAAAATGTTATATGACAGTTATTATTTTTAACCCCCGACGAAAAATGAGGGGTGTTATAACTTTGACGTGTGTGTGTATTTGTGTATCTGTCCGTGGCATCGTAGCTCCCAAACGGATGAACTGATTTGGATGCGGATTTTTTTATATGAAAGGTGAATTAGTCGGAAGTGTTCTTAGTTATGTTTGATTAAAATGAGTCCAAGATGGCCGCCTTCACAAAATGGCGAATATCATATTTTTTTGCTACTCCATCAATATGGGTATCAAATGAAAGGGCTTGACTAGTAGAATACTATAGGTACACTATGACAAATTTCAAATCCAAGATGGCCGCCACTACAAAATGGCGAATTACATTTCTTTTACAAATCCCTCAATATGGGTAGCAAATGAAAGGGCTTGACTAGGAGCATAATATACATTATATTGAAAGGGAATTAGGAATATTAACTAACGAAATAAAAACTAAAAACTTGAAAATGATTTTTTTGTCTCATCATGTAAGTATGAATTGGTTTAACTAAATAAAAGTTTAAAAATTTTAAAATATAAATTAAATTTAAAATTTAAAAAACCCCGACACAAAAAAAATAACCTTTAAAAAGTGTAAAATAATACAAGTTTGTTCATTGTCTAATGATTTTCGATTCTTATTTCTTACACAACAGTCGCCAGACCGTTTGCACTATACATCGGCCGTCGAGAGTTTGCATTCCTGACACATGAGATTTATAGCTATAACATCATGTTTGTTGTGAGTTTACATTAATAATATAATTTTTAATTTCATTTTGTGTCATTCGTGTATATAAACGAGAATAATATTTGAAAACGGGAATCGTCCGACGGTACAAATTCACATCAACCATCCGATTACTACGACGATTACGACCTGTCAGGAACGCAAACTCTCGACGGCCGATGTATAAACCACTGCACGACAAAGAAATGTATACCTCAGATATATAATTTTTTTAAAGTTTATCTGATATAAAAAGAAAAATGTACATAGTGTTCAGCACTTAACACAAGCAAACAAAAACTCTGCAAGGTTTATCGTTTCTGTCGTCGCTTAGCATTACAATTAATTTGAACTTAAATTATATTTACCAATATTGCCCACTTGGATGGCCTTTGCCTTCGAGGTCACTCAGCCCCCTTCTGAAGGCAATGGGTACCCTTTCCATTGGGGCAATTTTTTTTTTAATTTGTTTGTACTTACTTGGGGTTACACACTTATACAATTACATCACATGATACCTTACCACGTAGTTGCCTTAGTCTGTTGTGTCGAGTCGATAAAGATTGCCGAATTCTCACTAAGCGTGACTGAAGTCCAATGAAATGGGCTTTCTCCAATAGGATGTGGAATAATAGTAATAATAATATCACATCCCACACAGCGCCATCTAGTCTCAAACTAAGTTAAGCTTGCATTATGGGTACCAGACAACACATATATACATACTTAAATATTCTGTATAATGTGGTACATACATATATATTTCACACCGAGACACGGAACAAATAGTTCATGCACACAAATATTTGTCTCGTGCTGTTAATAATGCTTTCTATTTATTGTTTCGGATTTGCCGTATTTGGACTTTGGGCTATCTTCAGTTATGAGATAACGTCTATCCTAAGTCTAATGCGATAGTAATTATTTCCTCGTTGTAGTAGCACACTAAAATAATGAAAAATTATGCAGGCCACATTTTTCTCGAAAAAATCGCAACTTTTTATAATGCGCCGGTCCAACATTGCAGTATGCTACGCGCTACAGATTTGTCTATCTGTGATTTCAAAATAAAGGCTTTTTCTTAAACTTATCACAACCCAACACGCGTTTTAAAATTTTTTGTCTGTCTGTTTGTCTGGGTTAATCTCCGAAACGACTAGATCGATTTTGACACGACACGACTTTCATTGACAGGCTATTTTATTTATGCTTATAAATATTATTAATAAAATAGAAACGTCTATTCGACGTTTCCCAAATAAAGGCTCGTTCTTATTATGCATGAGCTTATTACAAGCAAAAAATTAGAGAGGACGAAAGAAAATGATTTTCCTTTTACACTATTAAGAAATCAGTAAGTTTTTCTACGATATATAGAAACATATGATCCACACGGGAGACGTTAGAGACAGTTGCTAGTTAATTAAAGCACACCGCTTAGGTTTCCAAGTATAAACCACGCTCGAATGACTAGGCGATTTCAAGAGAATGTCTTATCAAATAAATATCAGGAGATATTGTTGAACCTGAACAATGAAATGCACGTTCCTTTCTTTTGTCATCACGTCCATTACTGAGATTAGTTTACTTAAATTAATGGAGCTTTTTGATAAATTAGATCCCGCCAAAATTCGAATACCCCCGATAATTCATTGTAAGTTACGGAGGGGGGCATAGTTATGGCTTGTTTTCGATCCAAGATCGATAGTGAAAAAATTGAAATTACACTATTTCAATGCCTACCTACAACAATGCCATAAAATATAAAATCAAGAACTAAGTATAGCTGATATATTTGTTTAGTTCATATTTCACCTTGACGACTTGACAACCCTAATCTAACTAAGCCATCTTCAGTACGTATGGCGATTTGGCGAAAAATGAAAATATTCGTCCGAAGATGTTGGCGAATACTTACAACCCTGTTGTTTGTAGTACGAGTAGTACACAATCTCTCTTCTACATATCAGGTGTCTTCATCATCATCAGCCCATTTTGCCCCACTGCAGGGGCTTAGGCCTACTTCAAGGTGAGGGTGGGGAGGGGGGTTTGGTGTTTGAATCCACCAAGCCACTCCATTGCGGGTTGGGGATTGTAACGACCGCCATCTATTGACGCTATTGAGCGCAACGAACCTGTCTCAAATTTATTTCGGGTGTCCCATATATCAAGTCAAGCCGGAAATAGGCGATGAGGCAAGTGGTGACAGCTATCAGAAACACATTAAAAAAATGTTAGTCGTTCACTTTTAAAATTAGAGGCACCAAAAAAAGCAAGAAAATTGACATTCTTTGATAATTTTTCGAGTACTGTGACTGTAAATTTTTACTTTTCTTAAATTTTTTTGTGATGTAACCCTGAACAACCATTCAGTAAATTACAGTCTAAAATCAAAACATAACTGCCTCAAATCATCACAGAGTGTCAGTTTTCTCGATTTTTTTGGTGCCAATAATTTTAAAAGTGCATGACTAATATTTATTTTTATATGTGCTTGATAAGTGCCTCTACTTTCCTACTCATCTGTTTCTGACTTGACGCTGATTTCTGGGGCCCGCTGTATAGATACGAGAAACTCTTTTGACGGCTAACTTCATAGTTTAAACTTGGCGTTAGCTTCATAGCATATGCGAATGTCTACATACACCATAATTCTCAATATTCAAATTTTATATTGCGCAATATGAATCGATTAGTAAGTTAATTACATTAATTCATCATTTCTTGGTTACGAAATACAGAGTCAACATTTTTAATACAATGGATTCATTCATACACATATGCCGGAAAATTCACATCAGGGTTAAGGCGCTTAGAGTTGCCAACGACTTTGGCCGCTTGGGCTTATCTTGATATATTTGTCCCATTATTTGTCTTCGTAATGTCCACACTACGAGCGAGTAATTTTGGATTGCACATAAGTTAAAATATCCTAGTAAATATTCTCTCAAACACGCAATTGGTCGCCAGCGGGAGTGTATGAAACGAGCGACACAACCTTTTCGTCCATAAAAGTACTGATTGACTCCTACCTCCTACCCTTGCTTGCTGGTGTACTCGTTTCACGAGATGGCGAGTTTCACCCCCAGTCCCCGCGCACCAGCCTCCACTCCCGCGAAATTGCGTTTGACAGTTCCGATGCTGTGAAGTGACATTTCTGACTCTATTAAAAGGAAACGCTGCAGTCAAATTTATTTACTTTATATTTCCGTCTAAAAGCCAGCGCACGGCTACCGCCCGACGCCCTAGAAGGGCACCTCTTCAATCTATACGTTCGAGATCAGCTTATTTCAATATCTACAAATGAAAAAAATAATTAATTTACAAATGCTATTGTGTTTAAAATACATTAGATTAATTATTTCTTACTGTACAAATATTTTCAATCATCGTAGCAATTCAGGAGCAGTAGGAGATTCAAAGGCATTCGATTGTAATTGTAATAATAGCAGAAGTTTTGTTTACATAAAAAATATATACGCAAAAATATTGTTTTATAAATAATACTCATAAATCATTTTTTTTTTTCAAAATTTTTGGTCCTGCCATAAACAAAGAGTAGGTTTTAGAATTTATCCACTGTACGATATATATATGGTACCAAGCGCCTTAAAATGAACTGCTATGTTTGAAATCGTCGCTTCGAAAACGTCATTCCACCGACTTTCCAGCCAATCACAAGGCCGAAGTTGATGTCTGCCAATTCCCAGAGCGAATGATATAATAAGCCCGTATGGAACGCATTTCAGCTTTTCAGTTAGCGTATGTAGTTTCCTCATACAGTATCACCTTTCATAGTAATTTGATTTCCTTACAGTAAAGCAGTAATTGTTAGTGTGTAACGTTTTGATTATAATTGACGTACCTAATCATGCTTTACGTAATTAATAAATTTGTTTGTTTGGCGCCGACTCAAAATTACTTAGGTGTAAGTACATTAGTTTAAGATCTTAGTCATTAAGGTTAAATAATAATAATAAAGGTTTATTATTTTTTGCTTCGGCGGTTTTATTTTTTTGTTAGTCTTTATTATTAGTTTAAAAACTTACTTATTAAGGTTAAATAATAATAAAAAAGGTTTATTATTTTTTGCTTTTTAGATTTTATTTTATTTAGTTTTTGTTTTATATTATTTTTTTTGGCTATAATCTACTAACTACATGCTTAATTTTTGAAAACATACATTACAATCAGTGAGTAACCATCAATCACCCCCTGTTTTCCTACCCATAGATTAAGAATTATTTTTTAAAATTTATATGTAACCGACTTCGGGATATACCCCATCCAATAAAAAAAGAATTACTTATCAAAATCGGACTACTCTGCAAAAAAGTTATGCGTGGTCAAACATAAAAAAAAATACGCGTCGCTTGAGAACCTTCTTCCGTTTTTTTTCGTCGGTTAAAAATGGAGCTAATGTGAATCTAATTTCATACAAGTACCGCTGTTGGAACTGTTCAGAAAAAAGTTTCACTAGTTCCGCTACAGAACTTGTACCACTGTAGGTACTACTGGAATCAATCAAAATACACAGCAAATTTTTTACTTTTTTTCGATATCCAACATTTTAGAGCGAGAAAATCCAGCTATCACGACGTTCACTCTTATAGTCATCACCTTGACTTCTTCTTCACTTTTACACAGCCCATTTTTACCTCCCCCAGGGTGAGGGTGGGAGGCTTGGAGCTTAAATCCACCACGCTGCTCCACTGCGGGTTGGAGATTGTAACGACCGCCATCTATTGACAGCGCCCGGGACCGACTGCTTAACGTGCTCTCCGAGGCATAGAGTCAGTGATAGTTATGTACTTAAGTCAGAACTCATTGGTATACGCCCGGATTCGAACCATGGCCTTATGGCCTTATAAATATGGGACAGGTTGGTTTCACTTTGGGCTATCACGATCAACTTGACTAACAATGACAATTTGTCCATTTCTTTCTCTCTCTATTCTCTTGTCAAACGCCTCATAAAATATCGTGTAACGTTCAAAGGTTTCAACGTTCTAGCGATTTCCCGGAAAATCTGATGAATTTATATGTACGCGAATCAATTTAATAAAAAAAAGTTACGCATACACAAAGTGACATGTCAATAATGTACTGATGTTCAGAACAATTACTGAAGTATCTATGGCAGTCTTGTATTTTATTAAAAATAGAATGCATATGTTTTATTTAAAACAAAACAGCATTGATTAATACATACAAATAAATCTAAGAACTAATTAACAATATTTACAATATTTACAACATAATATGTTTATTTATATATATATATGATATTTCCACGTTTCCGGATTGCGTTCGGTTGACCGGACTAATAGGAATTTCATTTCACAGTAGTACCTAGAGGGTGGTACAATCGAACGGGTATACTAAGAACAATATTTCCAATTATACAGCTGTATTACATAAATTCGTAGCGCGGAAGCTTTTGCGATTTTCTGAGAAATAAGGTACAAATAATGTTCAAGGGGAGGCCTAAGCCTCTGCAGTGGGGCATAATAGGCTGGTGGAATGGAATGGAAAAATGTTCGAGTTATTGTAAGATTATTATAACGCTCTACACAGAGAAATTGATTGTTGTCGCTCATAATGAGGACTTTATGAACGACGACTATAAGCTCAAAATAGTACGTTTAGATATATTTTGACTATACCATGTTCTACCTCTGATTTAAAACGTATGGTCAGTGGGTAAGTGGCGGTGGTCAAATTTGTTATCTGTAGATAACAAATATCTTGGACGACTTTTGCCTATTTTATAATATAAACGTATTTGTTATGTGTAAAAAATAGGATAACAATATATCTTAATATGAAAGTAATAATCCTCAAATTCATAAAATTTCAACAGTTATATTACAAAAAAGTTGTAATATAACTTGTGATAAGAATTTATGTAATACTAGCGACCGCCCGCAGCTTCGCCTGCGCAGACTACACATCACTGTTAAAGTGATCTATTATTAACATTTGAGATGGTTTCTGTGTACTTTTTGCTTATATAAATTTTGGTTACTGTTATACAAACTTTTGACTCCCACCTCCCCCTCAAAATTGGAAAATAAAAAACTTTGAAACACGTCGTTACTTATTTATGATTAGCGGCCGTGCCTGGATCCGCCCGGGTGGACTACCGAAACGTTCCCCATCGCTTTCTCCTTCCCCTCCCCTTTCCTCCTATACCACTCCTAGTGTCCTAGCTCCATTTCTACGTAACTAATGTATTTAATTTGATAAGGATTCATATCATGTTTAAGAAACACCTTCGCAAATAGTGCGTTTATGTTAGAATAAATTTGATTGCCATAAAAAAGGTTATAGTAAACCAACCTTAAAAGATACACATATGCTGTCGCAGACTTTTGGTTAGATCTTTCAAAGGGGAACAATCCCGTCATACATGATTTTTGCTTAACATCAACCGTTTACGTAGCACACGCAACGGAAGCTCTCATAAAGAATATTTTTTTCCCGTTTTTGCAACATTTTTCGTTGGTATTTCCCTCCTATTGGTCGTAGCTGATATAATAATAGCCTATAGCCTTTCTCAATAAATGAACTATCCAACACAATAAAACAATTTCAATTCGAACCAGTAGTTCTTGAGATTAGCGCGTTCAAACAAACAAAAAAACAAACAAACAAACTCTTCAGCTTTATAATATTAGTATAGATTGTTGATAGAGAAGGCTTTATTTCGGATACACGGTCTCCGCGGGTAGTGGTGCAATAGCAGAATATTGTTAACGCGCTGTCTTTGCTATTCACGATGAAAAATGATGGAAACACTGTCGATCTAAATACGTTTGACACGTTTTACTACGATGTGATGCGTTAAGAGGAGTGTGTAGTAATAAATTTCCATATGAACGACGTTAACGATTGCACCTTATTAAACCTTACCGATTGGCGCAAAAAAAAAATATATGGTATTCAGTTCAGCAAAAACTTGCTTTGTACGTTTTTAATACTTTTAAGTATTCTGATACATTATAAGAAATAAAAAACTTAAATGCTAAGGCTGTTTTTTCCAACTTGTTTAATTTTTAACCCCCGACGAAAAAAGAGGGGTGCTATAAGTTTGACGTGTGTGTGTGTCTGTGTATCTGTCCGTGGCATCGTAGCTCCCCAACTGATGAACCGATTTGGATGCGGATTTTATTATATAAAAGGTGAATTAGTCATGAGTGTTCTTAGCTATGTTTGATGAAAATCAGTTCAAGATAGCCCCCGCCACGAAATGGCGGACATCATATTCTTTTGCTACTCCATCAATATGGGTATCAAATGAAAGGGCTTAATTAGTAAAATACTACACTATGACAAATTTAAAATCCAAGATGGCCGTCATTACAAAATGGTGGATTACATTTTTAATTTTAATGAGAAATATTAACTAACGAAATAAAACTTGAAAATTATTTTTTTATCTAATCACGTATGAATTGGATTATAACTAAATAAAAGTTTAAAACTTTTTAAATGAAAATTAAATTTAAAATTTAAAAAACCCCCGACACAAAAAACTCACCTTTAACCTTAATTCATTAGACAATGAACAAACTTGTATTATTTTACACTTTTTAAAGGTTAGTTTTTTTGTGGCAGGGGTTTTTTAAAATTTTAATTTAATTTTTTGTTTCTGCGTTTACTTCTACTAAACCACGCAACGAAATTTTCTCCGAAACGTTTGTATGTATGATACACTAGCGTTTGCCTTCAGTTTCGCCTGTATGTTTGTAGGTTTTGTAACATTTGTCGAATTTTAAAACGATTTGCTCGATGATAATGGACATGAAACTATTTGTGAACTATGAGTGGCTATGAATAAGATTTCTTGCAGAGATTTTGTTTGAAAACCGTATTTATTAACTTCCTAATTTATACAACGAAACGTAACTCATATTAGATCTAACCGCATCGTGACCCCGTGTAATATGTGTGTGCTTTTAAAATGACAAGGGTCGCGTCCAGGGGATTCTCCGCTACGAATGTTTGTAGGTATAAGAAATCATATTCAGCAACTGTCACAACTAAAACTAATATGTTACGACTTACCCCGTTTCGGAATGCTTGACATATCTCCGAAAAGACCACATAATATACGGTCTGTTTTTTTTTCTAAAATGAGACAGTGTGGACATATATTATTAAACCATAAAAGGTACGAGAAAGCAGTATTTGTGAATATCAGATCCTTTTTGATAAAATTAAAAATGTATATTTAGTTTTTTTGTCAAATCCGATCTTTATAAGTCGTGAAATTTATAAACAAATCAACGGATCTCCTGCTTTCGCACGAACTTCTTACGACATTGCAAATGAACCTAACAAAATAAAGTAAACACACATATTTTGGATAATATTTTTTGAAATAAATTTTATTTGCACAAAAAATTACTCTGAATAAGCTTAAAACTTCGAAATATAACATTGTATACGATATTTCGATCGAACAAACCGAATTAGTACGAAATGTAACACCGACGCATATCCGACTTCCAACTAAGGGCACCCTTAACCACTACTGCCGGTTGTCCGATTCTGACAATTTTAGTCTCAATCGATCCCCCGTTTGATTACCCCAAGCCGTTTTTTTTATTTTTTTCTTATTCGGACCTAGTTCTCGAGATATCGGGCTCCCAAAAAGAAAATCGGGGGAAAAATATGCTATTTTTTTCGATTTTGCCGTTATTTTTTTTGTTTTTGAACTTTTATCAAAATGTCTTTTGCCGTCTTGTAGAGCTCGCCAAGCTGCGTCTTTTGACACCACGTTCATCCCGATATCTCAATAATTCTTTGTGTAATCTGCCTGTATCACAAAACTCCCAAATGATCCCCTATACCTACTCCAACGACATGAAAGTCATTTCCAATGACAAAAAAATTACACACCCATCAACTCCTTTTTTTGTCCGTACCAAATCATTCTACTGAACCCAATAAATTCCAACACGGGAAGTCGGTTAAATTTTGAAGCTTACTTCAAAATTTAACCGGCTTCCCGGGTTGATACCCGAGTTAACATTTACTAACTCTTTGTTAGTAAATGTTAACTCGTTTAATGTTAACTAACATTTACTAACAAAGAGTTAGTAACTAACAAAGAGTTAGTAAATGTTAAGAAAGTGAAAATCGGCTGGTTTCTCGTATTTCTCACAGTTTAATGTACTCGTATTCCCACACTACTGTCCCATTTTAGAAAGACACTGCTAATACTGCTATATGGCTATACGGCTATACGACTCACTGACCGATTAGCCGAGTGGTTAGAGACCCTAACTATGGAGCCAAAGGTCGCAAGTTCGATTTCCACCCGGGATAAATAATTGTGTGCATGAACATGTCTATTTGTTTCGTGTCTGGGTGTAAAAGTATCTACATTTGTATATACTTGTATTATAAAAAATATTTAAGTATGTATATCAGTTGTATGATACCCATAATACAAGCTTTGCTTAGTTTGGGATCAGATGGCGCTGTGTAGGATGTCCCAGGTATTATTACTTTATTTGCGCACTTGACTAGCAGTACATATACATGGTGAAACTGTAACCACCCTCCAATTTTCTATATAATAATGATCTTTGGTAAAAAACCGATGGCTGTCTTGTTTCCTTTTAGTATCGTTCAATAAAAAAAATATTGATATGAGTACACAAACCTTTCCCGAAAAAACCAATAACTAGTCACCATTCACGGCCGCTACACGCTCCGCCCCATTTTGGTCTCAAGGTCTCGAGCGCATCGTAAAAAAGAAGACCACAGGTCATAAAATAACACTGTAGATAAAATTATTTACTATTAAAATGTAATCTTTATTTTTTATTTACATAATGAGGTCTACCGGTGATACCTAACATCTAGAATAGTTTTGGATGGTTGTTAAAATTTCACCCGTATACGTATATAACCTGTGAAGTTTGTGTCGTGTCACGCAGAAGAGCAATTAATGCATGTAAACTGTTGTAGTGTTTTCTGACGTCGGTGTTGAATAAATTCCTCTTTAAATTATTGTTCCAAGAACAAAACGAACCACACGTGATTTGAAATCTTTCTTTTCAAATAATGAAACTGTGAATAAGAATTTTTTTTTAAAAGAACGATTTTTAGAAAGACACGAGTTTAAATAATATATGAAGATGTAACAAAGCAGTATAGTAATCAATGTAGTTATGAAACATGTTCTGACAGACTGACTGATTCATCAACCATACCATCCATATAAGCCTATTGTGCTCCGCTGCATGAGCTTAGGCTTCTCATCAGGATGAGCGCGCTTAGAGCTTAATCCAACACGCTGCTCCAGCGTGAGGTAGTGGATTTTAACGACTGCCATCTCGTGACCGAAAACGACGGCTCAACGTGCTTTCCGAGGCACGGAGTCAGTGAGAATTATGTACATAGATAAGTAGAGTAACAACTCTTTGGTACACGCCGGTTTCTGTAATTCGAACCACGACCTTCTAAACAAAAAGGGGGCTCACCACTATTCAACTATCATCATCAGCCCGTGTCTCTCCACTACAGGATATAGGCCTCTCCCAAGGCTCGCCACCACATACGGTCCTCCGCCTTTCGCATCCAACTACCCCTGGTATGGTGCCTCAGGTCATCTGTCCACCTGGCCGGGGGGCGTCTACCCCAATCGGTTGTCGGTTCTACGGCAAATGTGACCGGCGCATTGCCACTTCAGCTTGCTGATCGCTTCGGCTATGTCGACAACTTTGGTTCTTTGACGGGTTTCAGTACACTCCACTCGACTATCACGATAATATACTTCATCAACGCCCAACCGAAACCGTTCAAACTCATTATATGAAATTCAAACAGTGGGTTTCTTTAGTGACGCACTTTATACGAAAGTATTCTAGGAAATTATTCTTTTGAAGAGTAAAACGAGTGTAATACATTTCTATGAAAATACGTAATTTTTGTAGTTGAGAAATCATGTTGAACCCATAAAATGAGTATTAAATCTAATAAATAAATTTAATATTACCTCGCTTTTATGTTAGAAATAAAAGAAAAAGTGTTTGGTAGCCATAACTGTAGAACATAAAAACCCTGCTCTGAAGTGATATTTAAAAACCCCTGCAAATTGTCCGTCGTCGACAAGTCCTCGAGCACGACTGAATACAGCAAGCGTGTACGTGGGTTTATAGGTTAATTTTCGAAATTTTATTAACAAACAAAGCCAACAAAAATAAAACAAAAAAAAATTGCACCTCAAATTTAAATTTTTATAGGTTTTCTTGTTATTTTTATTAAATTGTAACGCGTAGACGACAATTTTGCGCACGACTTCTTTGTATTTATTCAGCATGGAACACATTTTTTTTTACAGTACTAATTAAATAAAATTTAAGACAATTAGTCGTGTACTTACTAATCACCCTATGTCTCGTACCTATGACTTTTCAGTGACTGTTATTCGTTACCAGTTCGCTAAAAAAAAAGCACTGAAAAAACTGAAGCTTTGTGCTTACACAAAACGTACGTTAGAATTATTTTTTTGCTTATTTATATTTAGTTGTCATCTAAATAAAATGTCGTAGACTCACTAGACAAATAGGTGATATCTGATAAAAATATACCGATTATTTTGATGGTTATTTACAAATTTTACCTGAAAAAAAGATTAGTGTTCTTCGGTTTTCAGATCGCGAAATCAGTAGCAACCCTTAAGAAATAAAAAAAAAAAAATACATCAAAATCCTAGTCATTTCAGAGAAGCACATTTACTGCAACGCCCCCTAATGACCGTTTAAGAACCCGCTCTGAAGCGATACTTATGTAATAAAAACAACGCATTGGAATCGATCCAACAGTTTTTGAGGAAAATTGTAACAGACTTATACACAAACACACAACCTTACGCCCCAAACACATATCTACATCGTCTCCGTTCTGTCGTGGGTAAACATTTTTACGGGTACACGTACTTATATTTGTATCACACATTAATTATCGATGAATATATATGAAATTTTCTTTGACATATTTGACAATATTTACCATATATGATTACTTAATGCGCTTCAACATATCTGATGGTCGTGATAGCCCAGAGCGCAACGAACATGTCTCAAATTTATAAGGCCATAGGGCCATGGTTCGAATCCGGGCGTGTACCAATTAATTTTTCTGACTTAAGTACATTAACTATCACTGACTCCGTGCCTCGGAGAGCACGTTAAGCAGTCGGTCCCGGACGCTGTCAATAGATGGCGGTCGTTACAATCCCCAACCCGCAGTGGAGTAGCGTAGTCGATTTAAGCTTCAAACCCCCTCCTCATCCTGGGGGAGGCCTATGCCCCTGCAGTGGGGTAGAATGGGCTGATGATGATGATGATGATGATAATATATGAAATTGAATATAAGTACTGTCGTTTATATTCAATTAACTATATTATTGCTGCCGAGTCGTGGGCAAGGGACAGGTTTCCTCTCTTAATATTATTGAAAATAATATGTCTTAATTATGCAAAGGTTTCGACCTTCTCCGTTTTATATTAACGTAACGAAATATTATTTAAGCAAGAATAATTATATTTTCGTGTACATTTACGCTCTAGATGAACTTAATATTTTGACTTTGGGCATATAATTTTTTAATTATCTATACATTAACAATAATTACGGACATTTTTGCAATTTCTGATTTCTTGTGACTTAAAATAAATAACACGTACCTACTACAGCAAATTATTTAGCTTATTTTGCGTTTCAACCACTTCATTCCATTTCACTAGCCTGTTATGTTCCACTGCAGGGGCTCAGGCCTCCCCCACGGTGAGAGAACTTGAAGCTTAATCCACCATGCTGCTCCAGTGCGGGTTGATGGATTTGTTGATGGCACCTGGGACTGACGGCTTGACGTGTTCTCCGAGGCACGGAGTCAATAATAGATATGTACTTAAGTCAGAAGAACACATTGGTACACGCCCGGATTCGAACCATGGCCGTATGGCCTTATAAATTTGAGACAGGTTCGTTGCGCTCTGGGCTATCACGACACAATTACTAATAATAATTATCTTAAAACAAAGAGTTATGGACATTTATCAACATTGAACTCACCTCATTTTGTTATTTACTAGCTGGTATGTTGTAGGTACATAGAATACTTTGAGCACGCTTATCATACGATACAAAAAAAACCTCCCTTTTCCTCCTTCTCCGTGAATCGTAAACACACGAAAATTACAGCGGCCTAAATAAATTTGGCGTCACATTGAATCGGGAAACGTTTACTCAGTTCGGCAACAGAAAAAGTAGGTAATCTATATGACAAATCGAAAGGGCCATTCCAGAGAACTGTGAGTTATGGATGTCATTAATGTAAAGTAAAGTTGGTACGGTCGGGGCGAGGCGGCCGGAATGGATCAAAATGGATGGACAAAAGTGACATTCCACCATAACCCTAAATCCACTAAACTATCCCCTATGGCAGAATATATACAGAATTTTTTCAGTAAACTTGAGCAATTATTATATACGACGAACAATATTGCAGCTATAGATTTGGGAAGTGCCGTCACGACTTTTATTAAATTCAATCTGATAACTTGAAACAATTTTCTTGGACCCTCTGCATGCTATTTAATTTTTCGTTAGTATAATGGACCACAGAATACAAAAATACAGAGGGTATTTCATAAAAATTATTGGTTTTTTGGATATCAGGGTATCTCGTAAATAATATCGTCTGTCTGTACATATGACAACATTTTACTAACTAACTTTTGGCGCTGTAAAGCTGAAATTTAGCAGAATTTTGCATATTTGTAACCATTACTTTGATGTGTATTAAAATCTTGATTAAAAAATAAAATTTTATTGTATAAAATAAAAAAAAGTTTCATTCGAGTTTCTCTTTCCTTCACATAAAAACATAATAATAATAATTGTTTAAATTACATTTTAAATAAAACTATTATGATTTATTTAAAAAAAAAAAAAAAAATTTTAAAATAAATCGTAATAATTCTCTCGAAAAGGGTTTCATTGAATTGCTGTTTTAAGATGAAATGGGGTTCCTATGATGTTTATCAAACGTAGCTCCCGTTTACGAAATAATTGGTTTTAAGAAGGCTTTTTTTTCAGGGGTTAGGTAGGTACATGTCCTCCCCTCTCTAAGCC
This sequence comes from Luffia ferchaultella, assembly GCA_949709985.1. Classification (NCBI taxonomy): domain Eukaryota; kingdom Metazoa; phylum Arthropoda; class Insecta; order Lepidoptera; family Psychidae; genus Luffia; species Luffia ferchaultella. The sequence goes on from OX453254.1 coordinate 14,937,284, forward strand.
TTTAACCACTATTCTGAATAATCTCAAAAAGCCTATAATAATAATAACATATTGTAAAATTTACCAAATTATCACAACTATTTATGGTTGTGTAGTATACGTGACAACTCTAAAAAAAAAATTGTTTTGGTTTATGATTTTATGACTACAATGGCTATGTCTTTGAATGGCTTTGACGATCGCTTAGCCTAGTGGGTAGCGACCCTGCCTACAGGGCTAGAGGTCCCGGGTTCGAATCCCAGGTCGGGTCAGTATTAATATGATGAATATTGATACTGGTACCGGGTCTTGGTTGTTAAATATATAAAAAAAAATATTTATATAAGTATATATTATAAAGAATATTTAAGTATGTATATCAGTTGTCTAGTAACCCATAACACAAGCAATAATACTTGCTTACTTTGGGACTAGATGGCGCTGTGTGGGAAGTCCCATGTATAATAATAATTATTATTATTATGTCTAACGCTTTCTAGAAAACTCATGAAGTCAAATAAATCGTATTTCGTTTTTCTCCGCCTACCTGGAATTAAAACTAGTGATGTGACAGTACCGTTTGAGCCGGTTCAATTCAATTCAACTAATTTGAGCTCAACTGGCTCATAATCCTCAACGAGCATAAATGGACCCATTCTGAATAACTAGACCGAACGGCAAAAATAACTTTTTTAAATATTGACGCGATCTGTTGACAAATACTGATGATTGTTTTCCCTAAAAATATGAACGATGTATTTAAAAAAAATAACGGTTATTTGTAACTGCGAGCAAACGCCAAATGACAACTTACGTAAAACTGTTTTATATAACGGAGCCGTATCCAAAAAGCTTCATTTATTTTTACTTTAGTGAGTCAAACACACTATGGGACGGATATTATTCAGTCGATCAGGCATATAATATTCGCAACATAGGACCAAGCGACTGTACCCACTACTTGGTTCATGTACCAAACAAATCGATTGCAATTGATTTATTTAGTAATATGAAACCCATAGCTGGAATTGTCTATGTATACACAGTATGTAATGAATTGATGACCGGTTGGCCGAGTTTAAAGACCCTAACTGCGGAGGCAAGGGTCGCGGGTTCGATTCCCGCCTCGGACGAATATTCGTGTGCATGAACATGTCCATTTGTTTCGTGTCTGGGTGTAAAAAAAATAAAATAATTTGTGTGTGTCTCATAAAGATTATTTAAATATAATATATCTATTGTCTAGTAACCATAGTACAAGCTTCGCTTAGTTTGGAACTAGGTGGCGCTGTTTGAAATGTCTGAGGTATTATTATTAAATAAAAAATCAAAGATGGCGTTTGATCTACAAATGCAGTTATATCAGTACATATAGTGGTAAGTCTAAGAACGTGCTTAACGGATTTTACTTATTTTCTTATAAAAAATCACAATCCAAATTTTTTAAATAAAGTCCTTTATATTTTATTTCGAAAGAATAGACAATTTTAAGAATTTAATTTGATTTTTTTCTTTTTGGATCGTTTACGCAGATATACTATACTGAAATTTTTTATAGCGTGACGTCACCGGGTGGATTTATAAGTTTAGCCGTTGCTGTTGCATATTTATAAAAAACAATATCAGTCTCAGAACTTTCAGTAGTAAAAACGTCATTGTTCTTAGAAATATGCAATGGCTAAACTAAACTTATAATTCCTTCCGGTGACGTTACGCTATAAAAAATTTCAAAATATATCTACGTAAATAACGTTCCAAAAAAAAAAATTAAAATTAGATTCTTAAAATTGCCTATTCTTTCGAAATAAAATACAACGGACTTCATTTCAATAATTTGGGAATGGTCAATGGTCAACGGGTTCATAGAGTACAGCTAAATTCCAAAGTTTATCTTTTGCCAGTGGTCGAATTAAATGGCTGTAACAAGAAAGGAAGAATGTATAAATGTTACGTTTTTCGCCCTTTGGCTACAGAGCCCTAAAAACGATCCTAATTTAGGACTTAATTCAAATTATCTACTATGAAATCACGGCAAACGCTCCCCAACGTCCTATCAAAGAATACATTTCGTGGATATGGTAAATCTAGATGGGATTTGTCAATTTTTTTCTGGATTATTTTAGTATGTTTTGATCGTCGAGATACAAACATTGTGACGAACAATAGTTAAGATATTCTTGTTTTAAATAGGTTAAGGTGAAAATATTAAGTATAAAATTACACATTAACCCATTTAGGTTAGATCCAAGGTCACGAGCGATTTGATCGACAGAGACAATTGATTGATGATGATTGATGGCTAGTTAATAGGTTAATATCTTATACGTCTCTCTGACATCCAGCGCCCCTTAAATTTTTTAAAAACTCGAATCAAAAGTCGTCTCTTTTTCATACACCTAACTGGCATTAGATTAGTGACAGAAAAAGAAATTTTGTTACTCAATATCGATATATCGCTTTGTCTTCATCATCATCATCATCATCAGCCCATTTTTACCCCACTGCAGGGGCTTAGGCCTCCCCCAGGGTGAGGAGGGGGGCTTGGAGCTTAAGTCCACCACGCTGCTCCACTGCGGGTTGGGAACTGTAACGACCGCCACCTATTGACAGCGTCCGGGACCGACTGCTTAACGTGCCCTCCGAAGCACGGTGTCAGTGATATTGTGTACTTTAGTCAGAAAAACTCATTGGTACACGCCCGGATTCGAACCATGGCCAGATGGGGCCAAATTTGAGACAGGCTCGTTGCGCTCTGGGCTATCGCTTTGTCTTAAATCATGAAAAAGATTCAGTACTTAGTCCAGGAACGTTTAGCTCATTTTAATCACATACAACATACAGAGACATTTAATGTCATAGTATTCAACTGGTAGCAAAAATAAAGTTATTAAATGAATTCCTAATTCGATTCACAGTTAAACGATATTCGTAAAATTTCTTTAAGAAAAATAATTCGAAAAATCGCCGTATCGTATGTAAGGTTTCTATATAAATAAAAGACGTTTTTATTCGATGTTAAGTTAGAAAATTCGAAGAAAAAGAGAAAATGTAAAGAACATCACAAGAATATTGCGAAATCTTACTAGCCAAGCGATAAATTGCTTTTTAGAAGCGTAACTCTTGTAAATAAATGGTAAATTTCTTTGAAGGAAATTTCACGTTACAATGGGTCAGATTTGTTTCGAAGCGGTACTAATAAATTTATTTAAAGTTACAAACTGAAATTGTGATATTGATATTAATATGATTTCCCTAGAATTTGCAATAGCATTAAATACGATAATTAAATGCCTTAGTCATAAACGATGATATTTTAATTAAAAAGTGTTTTGTCTTTTTCTAGCCATTTCCATATTTTTTATGAGAGACAAAGACAAAACGCGTTTTAATTAAAATACTGTTTTACAACGTATACGACAGTATATGTTTAATTCTTTTTGGATTCGTTTCTTTATAGCGTGTCTCAGATGTAAAAATTAGAACATGCGAAGTAACTATAGGACACTAACCATCTTTGAGTTTGTTTTTAAAATTACGTATTTAATCATTTTCGAAGTTGGATCTTTTGTTACTTAGGTTCGGTGCATTCGCCGCATTCAATTTCTGTAATTTTTCATCTGTCCACATTAACTATAGAAATCGGTCTTTTGTGTAGAAAAACGCAGAAGTTTTAACTATAATAATAATAATAACTCGGACAACCCACAAAGCGCCATCTAGTTCCAAACTAAGCAACTCTTTTACGATACAAATACTTAAATAATCTGTATAATATTTTACGTATATAGATATTTTTTTAAATCCAGATATGGAACAAATAGACATTTTCATGCACACAAATATTTGTCCCGGGCGGGAATCGAACCCGCGACCCTTGGCTCCGCAGCTAGGGTCTCTAACCACTTAGCCAACCGGTTATCAACTACAGAAATGTTTAACAGCACTGTTCATCGGCAATGTGTACTGTATGCAAAAAGACAAAGTCCACTAGGTGTTCAATTACCGTTTTATATCTAATAAATAAATCGTGAAAAATCAAAAACTTTAATCATAAATATTAGTGACATTTTCAGTGATAAACAGGGACAGTCAAGTGGTGATATTACAAGTAATGAAATTGAAACCTTTGTAAAAGTTGAACAGTTGATTAATGATACTTATTTACAATGTCTATTTATCATGGTATTTATACTATATTGCGGTTCAGAATATTTCGTGTCGTATCTCGTCTCGGACACGCCCACGCCGTGAGTTCGAGGACTAGGGTTGCCAACAAAGGAAAATAAAATAACAACCAAACTTTATATTACGAACTAATAAACAAACAAACACACACAAGGAATTCGACTCCAACAAGTATTGGAATGGATCGCCAGAAAGAAGATTTTCGTGCTGTGTCTTTGAGTAGTTACGTAGGTGCCTTACATTGCACTTGACCTGTCTACTTCTACTGACTGAAAGGCGCACACCGATTAAAAAAAAATTTTTTTCGTATGTATCCATTCCACTGCTCTTCTTTCCACTTTCAAAGAAAGCTTGCGAAACATTATAATAATAACAACATATACATCACAACATCGTTTAGGCCCCAAACTAAGATTAGCTTGTGTTTTGGGTACCAAACGAAGACACCACATACAACAACAACCAAGACCCGGTACCAGTATCAATATTCATGATATAAATACTGACCAGACCTTAGTTACTTACCTACTAGTTCCGAGACGCGACAACCCGACTGGTATGAGCTGTGGGTATTTAACTTGTACCTACGCACGGAGTGGCGGACACCTGGTACCAGGTTTACCGATTTTAGGGAATCGTTTCAAGTTCTCTGTTTTATTACATGTTCGCATCACTACTGCGTCGCCGAACATCAGGTTATGCTTGACTGATTAGTGTCATAACTCTTGTTTTATAGAAAAATTAATTAACAGTATTACCAGAGAATATTGTATTATATATAGATTTTCGAAAATGTATTACTATGTCTATGAATGACTATGTATAGTCGTGATAGCCAAGAGCGCAACGAACCTGTCTCAAATAACAACGGCGAGTCGTCATACATGTGGTGTACCTGAATTTATTTTAAGTTGTGAAATTATAACAAAAGTTTCTTTGTGTTAAAGACACTAGTTAAAGAACATGTAGCTTACTAATTTACCTGTACAACTTGACCCTGATTAGATAATTACTAAAATGTTCGAGGAGAAGTTCTTTATCAACACTGTAAACTTCATATTATCTGTCAAATACTACACTAGATTCTACTGTTGTTGTGTTAATGCAGTAAAAAACTTAAACATGATTTAATATTTTTCAGAACCACATCTAGGAATTTTCAAAATCAAACAATCAAACGTCTAACTATTGGTAAAGGTTTCATAATTACACAATCCAAGGTACGAACTTGCCATCCATCTTTATAAGGCCCCATAGGGCCATGGTTCGAAACCGGGCGTGTACCAATGAGTTTTTCTGACTTAAGTACACAATATCACTGACACCGTGCTTCGGAGGGCATGTTAAGCAGTCGGTCCCGGACGCTGTCAATAGATGGCGGTCGTTACAGTTCCCAACCCGCAGTGGAGCAGCGTGGTGGACTTAAGCTCCAGGCCCCCCTCCTCACCCTGGGGTAGGCCTGAGCCCCTGCAGAGGGGTAAGAATGGGCTGATGATGATGATGATTATAGTTTACTAGACCAGTTTTATGTTGAATCACGAATTCATCTGTTCGAATGAGAAAGTTTCATCACAAACGGTTTTATGCATTGCATAAGAATTTGTAAAAAAAATAAAAATGTTATTTTTGTATAGGAATAAAGGAAAATGAATTTTCTCACTTTATTTTGTTAAATCAAATTAATTGTAGGTGTATACATAATTATCGTTTTTTTTTCAATAATAATAATACCTGGGACATTCCGCACAGCGCCATCTAGTTCAAAACTAAGCGAAGCTTGTATTATGGGTACCAGATAACTGATATACATACATAAATATTCTTTACAATATATACATGTATAGATACTTCACACCCAAACACGGAACAAATAGACATGTTCATGCACACAAATATTTGTTCCGGGCGGGAATCGAAACTGCGACCCTTGGCTCCGCAGTTAGGGTCTCTAACCACTCGGCCAGTCACACAGCTTTCCTTAAAATATAGGATTTATTTCTTATGTCTTTTTTTACGGATCTGCTTCTAAAACACCAGCGTATCGATATAGCCAGTATATAAACCATAATTTTATCCCTTCAGTATTGAAAGTTTCGTCAAATTCCATGTAATGGCTCATGAATACTTGAAGTCCAAAGTGACTAAAAAAAATTCTTTTTGGGCACAAGAACGTGTCTATCCCAAATATTTGGGACCCCGGTTGGGGTGAACGGTTTTTAAAATTTCTTCCATTTACAGATATCAAATATATTTACAGTACAAGATTTAAATAGAACATTTCCAATGTTTTCCGAGTATACGTAGAATATACAAATCGTGTAAGTTTTTCGTGAGCTTATTACAGTAATTTGATTTATGATTTTTTTTTGAATTTTATTCGTTTTTATTGAAAACAAAAAAAAATTGTTTCTTTCTATAGGATTTCTTTTTAATCCTTGTTTGCCAAAATACTTAGTTTGAAAGTGATGTTTATCAATTCTTTCTGTAATCTCAAAACGAGTATTTCTGTTCAAAGACTTGAAAAAAAATATTATTATTAATATGAAGAATAAAATAAAATATTAATAAAATAAAATATATAAAATATTAATCAATAAGCACGTATAAAAAATATATTTCGCACTTCTTGCTTAGGAAAACAGAAAACACAAAGTGACTTAAAACTACTATAGCGGTTACGTTTAAACATCACGAAAGAAAGTAAATACCTATGTTTTTTATTTATTTTTTATATATTCTAAAGCATCTATATATGCATATATTTTAAAGAATATTTAAATAACAGGAGTCCGGTACCCATAATACAAGCTTGGCTAAGTTTGGGACTAGAAGGCCCTGTGTGGGATGTCCCAGGTGTTCTTATTATTATTTTTATTGTAACGATTACAGAACTTTCCTTTTATATGATCCAACACGAACTTTGACAGTTTTCCTATAATCGACTTTGCTTTAATCGAATTCCAATAACTGATTGAAGAATTAAATGCTGTCAAAGTTTAAGCCATCGTTAAAAAGTTGAATGTAAAAAGAAAACAGAATTTTTTGATAAAATTTATGGTTATCATTGTATAATAATAATAACGTATACATCATATTGACGGATGTGGATAGTAAATCTAATAAAATGTATATAATATTAAACCATATATAAACAAAGAGTAACGGTAAAGATAGTATAAATATGGAGTAGGGAAATAAATATATAATTAGAATTGGGAAAATATAAACGAAAATATATATTTCAAGGACCCCGCAAAATAAATAGCGGGGGGGGGGGACAAAGGAACACGAGTTAAAAAAAAAAAAAAAAAAATATACATCATAACAACGTCTAGGCCCCACACTAAGCATTAGCTTGTATTTTGGGTACCTAACGAAGACACCACACACATATAACAACCAAAATCCGGTACCAGTAATGTACCAGTATCAATATTCGTCATATAATTACTGACCCGACCTGGGATTCGAACCCGGGACCTCCAGCTTCGTAGACTTCGTACCTCTGAAATAGAGAATCGACAGTGCATAAACTTATTATTAATCATTAATTAATGAATTAATTAACGAAATATCGTATAGCCTGTACGAGGACGAGAAATTCCAGAACTTATAAATACAATGCGTCTCTAAGGGTGACGAGCCGACTAATTACACCGCAAGGAAACACGCGACCCCCTTTGTTTGTATGATTAATAGTGTGGGCGAGCTGTCCCCGCACGGGCGTTAGACCCGGCTCACTTCTGCTTTGGGATCCAACGTACATTATCACAAACACACGTGTATCTAACACAATTACTGATAATTTCAAATAAGTGTTGTTAAGGCTGTTCGTTGTGTTTGTTCAGTGGAACGTGAGAGACCTTTACGTGTTTGTTTCGCTTGACAAACTTCGCAGCTAAATACAGTTAGTATAGTTCCAATAAAACTTTATGGCGGATCGGAATACAACGCTTTATGCGTGCTTGCGCAGGTTCAGTCATATGCCCCTCGCTCCACTGCATCTCGCTACACCTAAAACTGATTACTGCGACGCGACTTGTAACTATGTTCACATCCGCCATAAAGCTTGATTGGAACTGTACTACGCATGGATTTTTGCCGCTCTGAGTTGCCTGTGAATACTTAATGTCCAGGTGTTGATGAGTAATGAGTAGCGCGAGCTATCCGATCTGTTCTTCTCCATTTTATGCTACTGCAACGCTTTTTGAACCCGACTCCTATAAACAGCACAAAGTATGTACTTACATAAAAAATAGCTATGAATATCTAGGTTTCTAGAGCTAACTGCGCCCATAGTCTGACTCCTAACGCGATGTCAAAGTAATACAAATTTGCTCGGTTTCAAAAAACAGGTCGCTAGGACTATGAAGTATGTTTGCAATGGCGCGTATCTATTTGGTTACTAATTCGGTGCGGCGTTATTTTACCAAAGTACGGCCACTGGTTTACGAGTTATAGCCGGTCAATTAAATGTATAGACAAATAATATGATTTTAATGAAAATTTGTTTTATATTAAGATTTGGTGGTGGCATGGCTACAGAACTTTACCATATGCGTAGCCCGATGCGTATTTAACCGGTTTCGGATCTATTTATTATGTACCAAATTAATAAATAACTCATTTTTTTTTATAAGTGAAAAATGTAAGTGCGCAGTATCTCTGAATGTTGTTCAACCGACGAGTTTCATGTTTTTCACGGTTCGTGGTACGGAAAAATTTAATTCCATGTTCGGTAGGTGCTAAAAAAGGTGATCAACTAAAGACAAGTTTTTTAATACAGTTTTCACAGAAACAGCTTATCCGAAAAGACATAGAAATACATTCAAACTATTGCTGCTTTAACAGACGCGCGGTTCTTCCGACGAAGTCGGACGTTTTCGACGGAAATCTTTAAGGTAAAAAAAAAAACTAGAATATGTTAGCCGTAAGCGTTAGTGTTGAATTTAGTTCTGTTTCCATTTTAACTTTATAACATTTGCAGATGCACAAATAGTTTTTAGGGAAACAGATGATTTTTGAAAAGTTATTTCCTGATTTAAAAATAAGAAGGACAGTGAGTTATATAGAAAAAAAATCTATTTATTTATTGTTATAACGTAAACTTACAGCTATAAATAATTTTATATTAATTTACTAATAATTAAAACTTTAAAGAATAACTAATATCCATCATGACTAAACTATATTTATATCTGCGAACTTACATAAAAATGCCATAGGTAAACATAATCCGTGATTTTTAATCTATATTCACAATATAAAATATTATAACACAACTAAAGGTGTCTTTTGCGAACGTAAAAAGAAATCACGTTTCGATAACGATTCTATCATTTCTTTTACGCTTTTTTTTCGTTTCATTTTGTTTTTCGTTGACGACTGAATGGCCGAGTGGTTAGAGACCCTAACTGCGGAGCCAACGGTCGCGGGTTCGATTCCCGCCCGGGACAAATATTTGTGTGCATGAACATGTTTATTTCGTTCCGTGTCTGGGTGTATAATATTTATCTATGTATATATTATTAAAAAAAAAAGTATTTAAGTATATATTTCAGTTGTCTAGTAACCCATAACACAAGCATAATACTTGCTTACTTTGGGACTAGGTGGCGCTGTGTGGGTTGTACCATGTATTATTATTATTATTTAAAAAAAATATTAATGTGAATTTTCCAAGGCGATTTAAATAATTAATTGTATTTGAATGTTTGACTACTTGTCGTTACATGTTGTTGGATGCCGATATACATATTTAACAGTACTGTGATCTCGTGCTAAGGTCTGTATTTGAATAATCACATTAGAATTATGAGAGCCATGTATATTCACACACAACGAACGTTTTGGTATGTCCGTGCTTGGAATATTTTATTGTAGTTCAAGATGTCCGTTTCAGACAAATAAAATAATTTACTGTTCTTGTATAATTTGTATGTATATTGTGAATAAATTACATGAATTTCACTGCCAGATCAGCGGATGAGCTTAATTATATCAAATCATGGCTTTGAAATATATTGAGGGAAGCTCTCTGAATTTCTCAAAAAGCGTACCCTCCGTTTTACTCCCTTTAACTCCAAAACGAAGAGATAATTAAGGTAAATTTATTATTATAATGAAAGATAAGGTATTACGCCTACGAAAAGCCGGCATCATAATGTAAATCTTAAATCCAAATTAATGTGTTAAATAATGTATATTCGTACAAAACAAAAGTTTCACTCAAACGAACGCACCCTCAAATACACACACACGGACGGAAAAATGATGTGTACTTACGTGAAGTAAAAAAAATGATCCTGAGTTTCGTAGTGTGTTTGAATTTTCAAACTGTTATAGACATTTTGATCATCCTAACGTAACTTTTTTTTGGTTTAAACTATACTTTTATCTAATTCCCTCAAAACTTTTATAGTTAAACTTGCCATTAAGTCAGAAAATACAACTTTTAAATACACAATAAAATCCAAATTTACTACATTGTCGTGCAATTTGGAAACGAATTACAATTTCATAGTCTTTATTATCGAAAATTTTTGCCATAAATTGCTATAACATTTTTGTAGTTAGGTTACGCTCGGCTCCCAAATAACGTACCTAATTTTAGTTTTGGGGTATGGGCTATTTGTCATCAGAGACTGTCCGTTATATGGCTTCCGAGTGAATGGCCCGGACTATACAACGGACGGGGATATATCATCAGTTTCAAACGTATTTAAGAAATAATATCAGATTTTAGACTTAATTGTTTCTCGTGTTAAAGTGCGCGGGTATTTGTCGATCGCTGTGGTGAAAAATTTTTTGCCCAACGGCTTACTACTCCTCGGCAAATAATGTAAACACGTGAAAAGACAGATTATTAAACGTTGGCTTAAAGTTGAAAAAAATTCAAAATTAAATATTTCGGCATCTTCTTCCAGAAAGTAGAGCGCTGTCAATAAATATAAATAAAAAAGAAATGTGCTCGCTCGCCGCCCAGTATCTTCAAGTGTCTAACAAGCAATTGTGAAAAGTGAATCAAGTGATGGCAAGCATATTTAAAATAAGTAGTAAAATTTGTCATCATCATCATCATCATCAGCCCATTTTTACCCCACTGCAGGGGCTTAGGCCTCCCCCAGGGTGAGGAGGGGGGCTTGGAGCTTAAGTCCACCACGCTGCTCCACTGCGGGTTGGGAACTGTAACGACCGCCATCTATTGACAGCGTCCGGGACCGACTGCTTAACGTGCCCTCCGAAGCACGGTGTCAGTGATATTGTGTACTTAAGTCAGAAAAACTCATTGGTACACGCCCGGATTCGAACCATGGCCCGATGGGGCCAAATTTGAGACAGGCTCGTTGCGCTCTGGGCTATCACGACGTATCACGACGTATCACGACGTAAAATTTGTATTAATATCTATTACAATTAAAAAAAACTAAAAGCCCATCCTGAAATTGCGTTTTGTTTCTTAAGGCATCGAATCACAAAATGTACTTTTTTTTTTCATTGAGAAACCAATAAACCATATAACATAAAATACAGAGAACGTATGGACTCTGCTATTCTTAGGAGTAAAGCAAAAAAAACAAAATTAGAAAAATAATGTAGAGTGATATTTCATGTGTTTTTCCATAGATTCATATTTTTTTTTAATTTCGTGTATTCATGTTAATTATTGTATTTTATAGATACATATTCACATTTATACGACGTAGATTCGTATTTATTCCTAGATTTCGTACATTCATATTCGTACATTCGTACATTTCTTATACATTCGTCGCCACTACCACAATGTCTGAAGACCAAGGTCTTCAACCAATGCGTCCTGCCTACAATGACATACGGTGCCGAAACATGGACTCTCCCGGCAGAACTGGTCCACAAATTTAATGTCGCTCAGCGCGCTATGGAGTGGGCTATGTTCGGTATTTCCTTGATGGACAAAATCAGGAATACTGAAATCCGTCGAACAACTAAAGTTGTCGACATAACCAAAGTGATTAGCAAGCTGAAATGGCAATGGGCCGGTCACATTTGCCGTAGAACCGACAACCGATGGGGTAGACGGGTTCTCGAGTGGAGGCCACGTATTGGGAAGCAAAGCGTTGGACGCCTCCCTGCCTCATTGACTGATGATCTGAAGCACCATACCGGGGGTAAATGGATGCGGAAAGCGGAGGACCGTGTGTGGTGGCGAGCCTTGGAAGAGGCCTATATCCTGTAGTGGAGAGACACGGGCTGATGATGATGATGATATTCATTATTTTGTTTCGTAGATTTATTTTATTATATTTAATTCATATTCATGATTAAATTTATTTAAGTACATTAAATACTAAATAATGTGAATCACGTATTATGTGTATGTTAATGCTTAATATAATTTTAATATTTTAGATTTAGAGACATTTATTTTTACAACTTTCGTATCATATATAAATCAATGAAAAAAATGTTCAATTTAAATGAATTTAAGCTGAGGCAATATAACTAGAAGCGAAAGCTCATACCATACCACTATACCATCAGCCCATTAATAAAGATCATTAGAAAGGGATATTTATTTTTGGGCTTGCACAACTATGTAAAGTTTACCTGAATATTTACATGAACAATGCCAAACGACTGAACCAAAATGTCTGTTATTCCATCAATCCTGAAACCAATCAAATCATTTCACCCATAGAAGCAGGAATCATATATGTTAGACTAGAAAACACAGTACGCTTGCGTTACCTTACCAGAACTACACTTAAATTAAAAGTACCCAGTTGTCGCGCCGCGTTTGACAACAGCGCTTGTCAGAGTTTTGGTACAATATTAGTTTGAATAAGGAAATATAATCGAAAATGATTTCGATAACAGTGAAGCTCTATTTCTCCTCCCTGACTTACAGTCGTTGTTGGTGTCGACCCCTCTCACACTTCGCCGCATACCTTTCCTGCGTTGCCGGCTTATAACGTTCAACGTTAATAGTTCAGTTGAATAGTGCTTGTTCTAGTCTTAAAATTATTAAACTTACTTCTACAATTTCAATACTTTTTTACAACACAGCGTCGAAAGCAAAATAAAACATTACCATTTGTAAGAAGTAAAAAATATTTAAAAACATATTTTACATATTAACTTTGCAGTTTTATAACTCTCTGTGGCGTATAGTCAGATGTCATAATATATGGACAATATTAGAAAAGTAACAATTGTGTGTATTGTATCTACTAAATATGTATCGAACTGTGGGTTGAACATATTATTTCATTGGTATACAAAGATTTTTGTTTTCGTCAGAAAAAGTGTTTTTGTTTGGTAGACAACAACAGTGCGTCAACGGTTCGAAGATAGTGTAAGGTTTTACCCACTAAACCCTTCTCCTTGGTATTTTATTATTAGGCCCGGTAGCTTTTACAGCATAAATACGCATATTAAATGTAGCGCCAGAGCACCAAATAACTCAACTGCCGGCAGGGATCAAAGATACCGGCACTGGCAGCCCAGTGGACCTGTATTGCAAAACGAGCACGCGTCTATGCTTCAGTCAGGTTTTGTTTCTGAGGCACGGTTATTATTTATTACAGCAATCTTAAAAAGTTCCAAATTTTAAGAAGAAATTACAAAATTACGAATTAATAAGATTATATTCATTTAAGGTATATTTCGCCTCAAACTTTATGGCGGATCGGAATACAACGCTATAAAGGTGCTTGCGCAGGTACAGCCATATACCCCTCGCTCCACTGCGTCCCGCTTCACCTAAAACTGCTTACTGCGACGAGACTTGTGCTAATGTTCACAGCCGCCATAAAGTTTGGTTGAATCTGTACATGGGCACATTTGCGTCGGGTGCAACGAGGGGTGGATTATTAGATTAGTTTTATTTGATCATCATTTTTAAGAATTAGTTATAGTAATTTTTAAATTTGTTAATTTTCAGTTTATGTTTTCATTTGAATTTTAGTTTTTTTAAATAATGTTTTTGGTTTTTTTCTACTTAAGTTATGCTTTAGCTAAATTTTCGAAATCAAGCTCTTTTAAATGAGACGTAACTCTGGTGATGTATATCGAATTCATCGTTCAAGGCAATATAAACATATATAAATATCTGTACATAAAACAATAAATCCATGCAGGACACACAATTATATCTGATTTGATCGTCGACATAACGTGGATATTAACTTATAAATAATTGAAAGCTTTAAAACGACAAATACATCCACGACATGCGACATATAGCGACCGATATTAAGCGACGCTGTCGCTCTGTTCCGTGATCGAGTAACAAAACACTTATTATATACAGTGTTTTTATACATACAGTAATTTTTCACACTAGTATAGTTCCAATCGAACTTTATGGTGGATCGGAATACAACACTTTATGCGTGCTTGCGCAGGTTAAGTTATATGCCCCTCGCTCCACTGCGTCCCGCTTCACCTAAAACTGGTTACTGCGACGCGACTTGTGCCTATGTTCACATCCGCCATAAGGTTTGATTGGAACTGTACAATGGACACAGCATTTTTTTCCAAAGAAAAATTGTAACATTAAATAAAAAGTTATTTACATTTTTTCTCATTTTAATCTCAGATATCGTTGACTAAATTCCTCGGTATTTTACAGGCACACTTTATAATAAAACAAGTTTTGTTTTATAAAACATGTGTATGCATCCAGGCACATTATAGAATTTATAGCCGTTCTTACAGTTAAGGGGCCGTCCATTAATCACGTGAGGCTTGAAAGGGGGGGAGGGGTTTGACAAAAATCACGAAATATCACAAGGGGTGAGGGGGGTGTAGTAAGATATCACGTGTATTTATTTATTCATTATTTTTTCAAACGCGCGGTTTTTAAATCGAAAAGCGGCGTGTAGTGTACACCATTCGTTTATTATTATTTTTATGCCAATCAAAAACAACCTGCAACCTTTCTGTCTAGACATTTTTCATGATCGTTAATTTCAGAACAAAATAAGATTATACTTTATACCTGTATTTAAGATAATATTCTAAAATATTCTTAAAAATTTAAGATTTTTTGTAGATACCAAAAATACACGTGATGCTGGGTGGGGGGGGTGGGGGTTAGTCTTAAACTTCACCATGTATCACCAAGGGGGAGGAGGGGTTAAAAAATGCTTAAAAAAAGATCACGTGATTAAGGCCCCTAAGCCGAATTATAGCAGCCAAGATGTTATCGAAAGCGAGCACACAGTAACCGGTAGATGGCGCTCGACAGCTCAATTCGTATTAGCGCCGGCGACGTCCCGTTCATTATCATATAGATTAGCTCCGTCGGTGCGTAACGAATACAAACGTTGCAGCCAAGCTCTTATTGCTTGCCTAATCCACTTTCTTATGGCGATATCGACCTTCAATAAGGTTATTGCTATTAAGAACAGATAGGTTATTTGTATATTTAGGAGCAAAGTAGACTTAGCAGGAACCAGTGAGGTCGGTTTAGCACCAGTTTCGGCGTGCTTGTTTGTGACAGTTTTTCGCAGAAATTAAATGCAGATTTTTTTTGTATACAGTATCGCATAGTAGGTATTAGAATGAAGTATACATTCTGACATACAGAACTTGAAGTTTGAGTGAATGCAGGTTTTTTTAAACTAGAGGTAAGCATATCTTGTAAGTCCTTGATGTAGACTTTCAAAAGTAAACAATTATTACTTAATGGTTAACTGTGCTAATTTTTAAATAGACTTCCAACGAAAGTATCACAATGAAATAGCTTTCAGTTTATTAATTTTTAAAAGTTCAGCCTATAAAAAAAAGCTTATTATTCCGTCAAAGGAATATTTAGATGATAACGTAAACTCATTATTGTAATAGTCTTAAGCATTCTATATTGACAAAAAAAAGGCTATAGTAAAAAATATCGGAGGCAGTTTCTTGCCGGTTCTTGTCCTTCTAGTGTTTCCGAACCTGCGGTAAATGAGTGTGTGAAATGCATTTATAGTAAAAATATGTTTGAATTTTTAAGTGGTAGAGATAAAACATTCTTCCTACACTCTTTCGGTGAATATAAACTGACGATACGCGTGTAAATTAGCCATTCAGTGGACATAGGCGTATTTAAAGGCTATACTTACTTCCTTGTCGACGGGCCCTTTTTCTGAAACTCCACGACCAAGAAGTCCAGCAGACCTTTCACGTTTGGTCCAGTAAGCAACCACCCAATAGCACTCCAAAAGCATTTAAGCGGCCGTTTCTTCATCGTACATGCGGGCCCTGCATAGAGGACTGTCTGTAATGTAGGTGTAACCTATGTTATGTAGCTATTTGTTAGAAGAATCGTGACCAGTCTGAGCTCCGACCACAAAAGAAGGTAGGTCTCAACAAAATGTAATTAGTTCCATGTTGAACATGTTGTGAACCTATAAACCTAGTTTTTGTTGATCTGAATACCATATAATTTTTTGTGCCAATCGGTTAAGTTTTAATTGACGACCGATTGGCCGAGTGGTTAGAGATCCTAACTGCGGAGCCAAGAGTCGCGGGTTTGATTCCCGCCCGTGACAAATATTTGTGTGCATAAATATGGTTATGTCGTTTCCGGTCTGCGTGTAGAATATTTATATATGTATATGTTACATATAAAAAAGATATGTATATCAGTTGTCTATAACACAAGCATAATACTTTTATTTTTATTTTATTTTATTTACTTTTATTTACTTTATTTAGAAACAGTCACATACAGTCCTTAGTAAATACCATTAAACAAACAGACCTAAATTACAATAAATTTTAACAAACTTACATAAATATAGCCGGAAAATTGCAAGCAATAAATGGAGATTAAAGTATTTACTAATTTTTTTTTAAATTATTTTATTTATTCGAAGTAAACTTCAGCTAAAAAATCGAGACTTAAAGTCTTTGAATGTACATCAATAAAGCCAATTAAAAGTTTACGCAAATTACATTTCATAAATAAGAAGGCGATGAATGGTTAGAAAATTAGAAAATTACTACGAACCAATAATGTAACGACAAATTTTCTTAAAAGTGGTTAATGCAATCAAGCCATTCACTTAGTAGGCACGAACAACAATGGGTACCAACTAAAACTAATGCAACAACACAGATCACGCAATTTTTCCTTGTAAGTAGTTAAAGTAGCAGAAAATATATGTATGCTATTCAAAACTTTATTATAATGCATGCAAGAGCGTCTGAAAAAGGTATTTTCTTTGCGTAGTTCGTATGAAAAGATGGAATAAAGAAAGTGTCTGTTGAACGTGAGGAGGAAGAACGCGGAATTTTAAACAGATTTTTTTCCAAAAGAGGTGCAGCGTTGACGTGGTTATGGATAATTTTGTATAAGAAAATGCTAACTAAGAATTTAAGAATTAAGAATACTTGCTTACTTTGGGACTAGAAGGCGCTGTGTGGGACGTCCAATGTATTATTATTAATGGAGTATAGCTGTTAACGCCGTTTGTATGGAAATTTCCTATTACACAGTCCTTTTAATAGTACTTTAGACAAATTATAGAAAAAATTGTATAATTTACACGTCACGTATAATTTTTTTCAATTTTTTTTTATTCTGGCACAAACAATCATTTACAATAATTATAATGTATAAAATAAAAGTATTTTCTATATAAAGCTATAGTGCCGAAAACAATCATAATAAAACAACAACATTAAAATATTCTTCTTGTTCTTCTTCTTCTTAGTTGATGGCGTTTTCTGCATATAGCAATTTCGCTATTAAAATATTCAATTCTTTGTATTAGAATTTATTTCTTCACAATTTTTTGCAATACCTACATAATATATTTTATACAATTTACCTTATACATGAGGTCGTTTTTACTCACTGATTGATTTTATATAAGAAATGACGCGAAAGCGGCGGTCTCGCGAAATGAAAAACAAATAGAGACCGAAATGGGAGGTTAATAAAAAGGAAACACGAGCGCGTATCGTTTAAGTGCTCGTGGATTGCCTTTGAAAACACACACCGTCTTAAACTTCTTGAGAACGTACATTTTATTTTGGATATTTGAATTATCTTAACCCCTATGACCCGGGTTTCAATTACGTTTCTATTTACGTTTCGAATTCAAACGTTTTCGGGTTGTTTTGCTGCTGATGATGAAAGTGAAACTAATAGTAAGACCTTCACATTTTTATTTCGTTTAATACAACAATACAGCGAAATAATACAGGTTTATGAAATCCGTACCTACGACAGTAGTTGAAAAAATTAGGGCAGGTGTAATAAAAAAGGATGAGTTTGAAAAAAATTATCTTTTCTTGAATATTTATGTACATAAAAAACCAATGCGTATTGTAAAACCACGGAGACTGTTATGACACTTTTAAAAGTTATAATAAACATATATATAGAATTAACGAGATTTTTAGTATGAATAGTCAAAAAGTAATTTTATTTTGCGGCATGTAAAAAATATTTCCTCCATATAATATTATAAATTCGTACACTTTATTGGGTTATCCGTTACGCCTATTTTTCACCTGTGTCCATTGTACATTGTTTGGCGGGCCGAGAGGAAAGGTCACGTCCCCGGAGGGTCCCTTTATGACACCCAAGGTCCCTTTAATAGGTGTAAAGGTCTCTTCATTAAGGCAATTTATGCCGTTAAATTTCAAGATAACTTTAAATGCGCCGTCAAAACCGTATAATCGTTGAATACTTTTCGATATATTTTAATTTTTAATTTTAAATGTTAGGAAGATAACCAGAAACGTTTACGGTTAATAATAATTATTGCATTTAGTTGTGAAGTAGTTGTGCCATTTTTAGACAGTCAGATCAGCTTATGGTCGGAGACGTTGACCGCAGACCTAAAGGTTACGGGTTCGATCTCGTCCGAGACAAATATTTGGGTCTATGAATATCTCTATTTTGTTCCGTATTTGGAAGTAAAATATTTATTATACAGTTATTTAAGTATGTGTATTTCTCATAGACTTTGCCTATTTTGAGAATAGATGACCACGTGTGATATGTCCTCATATTATTAATATAAATCAATAGCCTGTTTAACAACAGTTATTCAATTTTGTGTAAAATATATAGATTTTTGTCTATTTATTCGTTACTCCTCCACTCTTCAAAACTGTTTTATAGAGTAACATATTTATCTATAATATTATTATACTCATATTATTGTTTAGGTAAATTTTGTGACGAATATCTGTTAAAAGACATCTTTGTACAAGTAATTCACTAAACGAATAATTAAACATGTGTAATACCTATTTTCCAGATTCAACTTAGGGGAACAGGGTTGTCAAAATATGGGAAAAATAGATAATAATATTTGTATATATATTCTACGTCACAGCCATGTAGGGCTGTGGTCACAGAGTAGTGGCACAGCGCTATAGCCGTACGAATGTAGCAATTTTGAATTTGTAAATTTAGTTGATTATTGCTACTAATCAATAAGGTTTCAGCCACAAGTTCTGTTACACTCAGCACAACGCAAATCAAGCTCGTTACACGCTTTTTCTTAATCGGTGTTTTCATATTAAAAATAAAGGAGATTCATATTAATTACTGTTAGTAAATTAACCGTACGGATTCATATTAGTTGTTAAACTTTGTTGTACCCTGTATGAATGGTCTGGATGTTTGCCCTGAGTACCAAAATAAATCAAACTTTTCGTTTTATATTTTTTCGTGTTTTGGTAAAAAACTGTATAGTTCTATAATGTGTTTTTAAACTAAAGCTGAAATACATACAGTAAAACAACAGCAGCGTATGCTTTAGTTAGAGTGTATATTTTTAGTTTGAACTGTGAATCTGATGTAAGCTCAAGTGTCGGGTGTGAAGGGAACGGACGGGTGTCACCGAACGGTCGTCGTCCGCTGTTTCATCTACGAACCGGCAATGTGAACTTCACTAAAATTGTGTACAGGTGGCTGGACGGAACAGCTGAAATGTTATCTACGTAAGACACAGTGTTGTCAATTTTCACTTTAACCTGTGGTGAGAGTAATATTTATATATATTTTTTTTCATTATATTTGGGGAGATCTGTTGCCTGTGAGAAACGTTTGTCTCAAAAACCAAGACAATTATTCACATTTTAAATATCTTCTTTATGTTTTTTATTTTCCAAGATAAAAATTAAATTTTTTGAAGACAAAGACTTGTACTGCCCGTGGCGATCTCTTTCCGCCCGACGAAGTGCGCTCGCGGCTACTCAAAATTCTATTTGCGAGAAACTGAATATATAAAGTCAAATTTTTAATGAATATACAACCTATCTGTTTTCTATATACTTGTTTTTAGAAGGTTTTATTGTAGTACGAAACCATCGGAACCAAAATAGTAAATGATAAAATTAAACATTACGAAGACACTGAATAATATTATATTAAATTAAATAAATTAAAATTAAATTAAATTAAATTATTAATAATCCATTATTTAAATAAAATAAAATTAAATAAATTATGTTAAAGAAAATCTATCGCAGAGATTGCTTTGAACATCATTGCTATCACATCTGTTTTTTTTTAGACCATTGTCTACTCCGTTGTTATATCTTTTTATTTTACACGCGGGGAGAAAGGCGACCAGATATTATTTTTCATCGACTTATATCTTACTATCAATTTCATAATATTCAACGTAATCACAAAGTTATGACGCAATTTATTATTAAATTTTAACAATTAAATGTCAAATTATTAAAGTATTAAAGGACGACCGCATAGCCTAGCGGGTAGCGACCCTGCCTACGAAGCTGAAGGTCCCGGGTTCGAATCCCAGGTCGGGTCAGTATTTATATGATGAATATTGATACTGGTACCGGGTCTTGGACAACCAATATGTATGTGGTGTTTTCGCTTGGTACCCTAAATACAAGCAATTGCTTAGTTTTCGGCCTAGACGTTGTTGTGATGTATACGTTATTATTATTTATAATTGCTTAAGCTTTGATTATTTCTCATATTGTAAAATTTCAGTTTATTTAGTCATTGTAACATTGGAACAAGAGCGTGCTTTATCGCGTATTTTTACTTTATCCAGTTTTCTATATGATTGCATTTTAAAAAAAAAGAAAATTAAATTGGATTAACTCTACTGTCAAATTAATTTACTATATGTGTTAATTTAAAACATTTGAAAAAAGACATAATTTTTAAGTTTTGATAAAAATAGTTTAATATATGCATGTCTTAAAATAAAAATTAATATCCCCGATATCTCACAATGACCTGGACTAACCAGTAAACAAAATAAAACTCATCCAAGATCGAATATCTAATGTCGAATTAAACTTACCACGGGTTCGATTCCCGCCCGAGACAAATATTTGTGTGCATGAACATGTCTATTTGTTCCGTGTCTGGGTGTAAAAGTATCTATATATGTGTATATTATTTAAAAAATATTTAAATATTTATATCAGTAATCTAGTATTCCATAATACAAGCATGATACTTGCTTACTTTAGAACTAGATGGCGCTGCGTGGGATGTCCCGAGTTTATTATTTATTATTCCCATCAGAGTTAATCCTAGAGGGTTTAGGGTCGACCATTAATTTGTATTCGTTACGGTCAACTCAGGTAATCTGTATGATAATACAGATAGAGACAGCGGGTGGCTAATTCTCTCGCGCAAGCTGTATCTGACAACTAACTTGATATATGATCTCGATCGGGTGAAGCAAAATAATTCGTGATATATGTCTGAGAATACTTGATCGGTTTGTTTGGTTTATTTACACGGAGACGTGTGTTGCCTTTTCATCTTGGGGGGGAAAATGACGAGAAAATGTTGAGAAAGTCCAGGACGCCGTAAAAGAAAAAAAAATGTTAATTTAGCTTATTATTATTTATTTTCCTTGACAAATCACGCTATATATAATTTATTTATTTATTGTTATAAAGTAAACTTATAGCTATAGTTTGTAAACTTAAAATTTGACAAAATTACATTTTGCAAAGCCAATGATAAGTTGACCTAAATTAAATTTTCTATAAAATTATATACTTAATTAAAATAAACCAAAACAAACACAAAAAATCAATATATGTGTGTAGGGATCGATGTATGGGTGCGTGTATGTATGTGTGTGTAGTATGCGTGTGAAATTATTCTGTTAATGTTTCCAATTATAGTGTCGTCTGCGAAGGCAGCTGATCTGATCTTGATAATGATTTCACAAATGTGTTTCGATTGAGACAAAAAATGTCCAAATCGCTGAATTTGCTATCATATTCGTTTACTATTCCGTGCAAGCCTGAATGTTTAGCGTAATTTGCTCACGACTAAATCACGACTATATTTAAGTACTCAAGTCGTACATTTCTCCATATTATAGTTCAACACAGCCTAAAACGCAACTGGATATCTTGGTAGTCTAAAAAAAGTCACCCAACTGTTACGAGACGTTGATTGAGCACTAACAACGTTGATCGTCTCATATCGAGTTCGGCTTTTTTCGACTTTTACGAAAATGGCCGATGGCGTTCTAGGTTGAGCCGGTCTGTAAAGCCATGGTATATAATCATACCCTTGCTTACTGCTGTAGATATAAAATCATACTTATTATCGTTTCAATACTTCATTTTTTAAATTTATCTGCAACTAAAATGTATAATTGTTTTCGTTCCGAGAAGATAAATGGTTTTAAATGTATGTATTTTCGTGCAGATTTGCTAACAGTTTAGTAATGAAAATTTCTCAGATAATTTCATACCGATTCTAAATATCTAAAGTTTAGATTTTTAGAGTTGAAATTTTTAAAACTAAAAGACGGAAAGAGTCCATAATAGTACAGGTAATTGTGGGAGTCTGGAGCTTAAATTAGGTCGAACCTGTTCTTATAGGTCTCCAGACCTCGTGACCTATTAGATTAAACTAATACGAACTTAATTGGATTAACGAATAAAAGTTAACCTATTTGGTTACTCATTAACCATATTTGGTTAGATTGAAGGTCACGATCCATTTAATTAACAAAGACGATTTAATGATAATAATAATAAAAGGTGAAAAAGAAAAAGTTAGGTAGTATTTCGGAGTGTATGTGTGTAAATTAGTGTGATTGTTAGTTTGCGTCTAAATGTAGAGTGACAGTATGTGTGAGTGAATGTGTTTGTGATGTTACTTGGCGTATATACATTTTAAAAGTACCTTTAATGCATACGTGCGTACCTATATTGCGTGCATGAATAATTAAATGTATTTAATATTTAATGTATCAAATAGAAATCAATCTTAGTTATATAAGAAACAAAATTGTTTTATCGTTTTTCTTGAGCCGGTTCGCACACTCATAACAAAAGGAGCCTGGATACAGCTTTGAAATAGCTTTTGCATCGCAGTTTGAGGGACCGGGATGGGCACTCCTAATAAGCGAATATATACCATATGCACCATTTAAATTGTATGATTTTTATTATTGTTGTATAATTCGTCTTCCTAAAGTTGGCGAGTATCGCTACAGTAATAAAAAAATTCATTAAATTAAATTCCTTTGAATCCATTAAAGATATTGTGGAAAACTCAAGCGCCCGAAGTTAAAGTTTTATTTTTGTTGTTTATTTTTATATTTATATAAGAAGAAATCTCTCTCTTTCGGCAGGCTGTACGCAACATTTATGTTAATGCGTAGCTTAATCCCGGGTGTAACGGCTTAATTTCAGTCGTAATCAGTTAACTGGGGCAGGCATCGCCCGCTCGCGCCAAACGACCAGACAGATTACTCGACAAATTTAAACTTCTACCTTAAACCGTGGATCTATTTTAACGGACTAATAATATTTTCAAGTACGCACGTATTGAATGTTGACGTTTGCCATCACTTGTTAATTTTCCCATCACTGATTCAGTGCCAGAACATTCCAGACGACAAGTAAGCGGCGGTTGTTAAAATTTGTAAATACTTTTCTAGAAATTTATAGAACTGCCGTGTCAAATTTTCGTATATGAAATGCTTGACATCCGTCGATTGTGCGAGAATGAGTTAAAAAGTTAATACGATAGATACAGTGAAAAGATCGAAATCATAAAAAAAACCAAAATATTTATTTCACCAGTAATCAGGCTTGTTTTTTATAATTTCATGGTGGAAACTGTTTTATCGTATATTTCACTGAAAAATATTTTGTGAAAAACAGATACCGTGAGTTTTCTTGCTGCACACCGAACAAGTTCATAGAACTATGACATTCGAATGGACAGATTATATATTGATTTAACGTTCTTATCATATACATAGATGTGGGAAACATGGGAAAATGCTAGCGCCTGGCGCCACCCTTTGTATGGTAACCAAAATGCGCTTTCATTTTCGAATAATTGAGCACATTTATTCGCTCTGTCAAACGCCGCTTCTTAAATTATTTTATAAATTCATTGAATTTATTTTTTATCCCGATGTTTCTGTATTTGTGAATAGCCGTGTGAACTTTTCGAGTACATTCGATAACATATCGACGTGCTTCTATATAAAAAAAAATCTTGTTGATTTGCTAACAAATAATCAATACCTCTCGTTACCTTTTTTCATACAGGCTGAACAGAATAACAGAATATTGAATTTCCGTTTATTATTTCGACCACCAATAAAAGCTAAAACCCCTCAGACATTACCTTCTAACAGGCCTTTGATCTTGTGCGTAGGTACAATAATTCCCGGCATTCTAAGAAGCTTTTCTTCATTAACAATCGTACTTGAAATATATTTTGGGCAATAAGTGTCCAAATACCATATAACATCTATACAAAATTTCGTTTCGACATTTCCAAATAATTTCATTGTAATGATATTCCAATATGATACTATTTTATTTCGTGTCTTCGTATGCATTGACTAAACAATCTATATACAACTTGCATTACTAAATATTATTTACTTTTTTCTCGTAATATAAAATGGAAAGTAAAATGTTTTATTTGATTAAGCTCGAGATATGAATTATGATGCTTCTCGCGCCGCGGGGTTTGTTAGAGAGGTATAAATAAATAGATGGCCGCCGGTCTGTATCGCGACAGTGAGCAGAGGACGTGACGTCACGTCCCTTTTGCTGATTTATGGCGGGAAGTAACCTCGTGGGAAAAATGTGGCCACCGATAACCTTAGGGAAAACGTGAGCTGCCATCCCGCGACCAAAATGGCTCTTTCTTTTACCCTACATTTCTTATGATCATCGCTGAACGAAAATATCGTTATAATTGTATTTTATTAAAAAACGATGGTTTATTTATTATTATTTATTATATTCTATCTATATATTTTCGTGTTGAGTGCCAGTGTATGAAAATAGAAATGTTTTAATATGAAGTACAGTCAATCAATAAGTAGTGGATCGTATATATTAAACTTTTAAATGTGTTTTTATATTTATAACACTGCGTGATCCGTTAACGTGCAAAAACCTGCGACTTCTTCTTCACTTCATCAGCCCATTTTTACCCCACTGCAGGGGCTTAGGCCTCCCCCAGAGTGATAGGGGGCTTGGAGCGTAAATCCACCACACTGCTCCACTGCGGGTTGGGATTTGTAACGACCGCTATCTATTGACAGCGTCCGGGACCGACTGCTTAACGTGCTCTCTGAGGCACGGAGTCAGTGATAGTTATGTACTTAAGTCAGAAAAACTCATTGGTAATATAATCGGCGGGGTCACGCATTGTAGCATTGCCTAGTCGAAGTCATCAATCGAATTATATATAACACTGTCAAATGACATATATTACTTTAGCAGAGGATCACGATATCAGGCGCCTACACAATTTGGTCGTTTAATCTTTCAATCGCTTCGCGTAAGTATAATCGTCTCAATATTGTGTAGACGCCTAGTACTGTTATACTTTATTAACGTATTAACTTGTCATCAATCACTATCAATCAATTGTCCCTGTCATTCAAATGCACGTGACCTTGGCTCCAACACAAATGGGTTAATGTGTAGTGCCTGGGTTAAGTTAATATGACTATAGTTTCATATATTGACTGACCGAATGGCCGAGTAGTTAGAGAACCTAATTGCGGAGCTGAAGATCACGGGTTCGATTCCCGCCCAGGACAAATATTTGTGTGCGTGAACATATTTATTTCGCGTGTTTGGGTGTACAATGTTTATATATGTGTATTTTATAAAGAATATTTAAGTATGGATATCAGTTGTCTAGTAACCCATAACACAAGCATAATACTTGCTTACTTAGGGACTAGATAGCGCTGTGTGGGAAGCCCCATGTATGTATGTATATTGATAGTGTCATTATTCAAACTATTACTTAGCCTAGGCAATGACACAATGCGTAGCCCAGCGGCTGAGATAGATCGCATCGCCATGTGTGTAACAGGCTTTAATACACTCGATGATGGTTAGACGGCAATACAACCGTTGTTAAGTGCTCTAATAGGCAATGAGCTAATGTAGCGATGAAGGGCTTGTTCAGCTTAATGGCTAATCTACGACGGAGAGGGAAGGCAATTTGCCCAGCTAATGGCAAAGAACCTCCAGAAATCCTCTACCCGGCCAAGGGGAAATCACTAAACTGAAGAAAGCATCCTGACTGACTCTCAGAACCTCGAGAGAAAATATGTCAAAAAAGTTAAGTGCGAGTTGAATTTTCGTTTAAGGGTTTTGTAGATACGATACATCAAAGGATGATAAACAGAAGAACAACCTACAAGTTTCAGCAAAAGTGAACAAAAATATATTTTATTTGCAATTTCTAATTACAGGTGTGCAGTTACTTTGTGATATTTTCATATACTGTTATTGTCCAAAAAAAAAAATCTTTTCATGCCGGCTTTATTCACGGGCAAATTAACCACGATACGGAAATGACAAGTTGACCACATTACTTATTTTTGTGTTATATGAAATATATATAACATTTATAAAAGCTGAAGAATTCGTTTGTTTTCTGATTTAACGCACGAATTATCAGTTGGACTTGAAAAATGCATTTCGCATTTGATAGACCAATTCCGGATGAAATGGCTATTTGACATCATGCTATAACCGAAAGAAAGGATCGAACATTACTGAGGCACGTCGAACTCTGTATGCCTATGTCAACAAGGTATCCTTCGTGGCTCAGACGCATGGTCGTCTTCCTTATCAACGTTTTTAAATGGAGTGTGAAAGCGCGAGGCACAACTATACCTACGTATTAAGAACAGTATTAGTGGTAATTTGTGATTAAAGTATTGTCATAGATGTACATAGGGATACAGTGTCGTGACTTAAAAATGTGAGCAAAAATATACGCCACAGACTAAATAGGTATTCGCTACTTGATGTTTGGACATATTATTCACTAAGAAGTAGAATTTAGTGTTACCCACATGTGAAATTCGTATTGGAAAATCAAATAATGATTGTAAAATTACATTTTATATGTAACGAAACAAAAATATCTAAAATAAACAATGGTTTATATTTAACTTATCACCAGATGTATTAAAA
The DNA here is from genome assembly GCA_949709985.1 of Luffia ferchaultella. Lineage (NCBI taxonomy): Eukaryota > Metazoa > Arthropoda > Insecta > Lepidoptera > Psychidae > Luffia > Luffia ferchaultella. Next base: position 14,964,881 of record OX453254.1, read on the forward strand.
TATTGCGTCAAAAATAGTAAATGACCACCAAAATTAAAATCGCATTTTAATGTGAAATTATAACCAGTGTTTACATTTTGCTACCCTATTAAAGTAAATGACTACCAACAAATCATTGTTAACCCAAAAATAGTAAGTGATCACCAAAATTATAACCACATTTTAACGTGAAATTATAACTAAAGTTTTTACACCCAAAAATAGTTAATGACCACCAAAATATTAACATTTTAATTTAAAATGACATGCAATTATTTTCATGTCATTGAGAAGCTTATTTATCAATTTCGAATTAGTTTTGTTTTCGAAATTGATCAACAGACTTCTAAATTAACCTAAACAAAACCAATTCGAAATTGATGAATAGGCTTCTGAATGGCTCGTCGCTCTGCTCCGCTTCGCTCCTTACCTTGACATGTGCCAACCTAACCTAACCTAATGATTTCAAAAAATAGACCATTAACCTAAATGAACGTAATTGGAAATTTATTAACAGACTCCTAAATAGACCATTGATAAATTACATGTGTAACACAATAAGGAGTGAAAAATTACAAAAAGTAAGAAAGTCTTGAATACTACACCGGAAACCATACCCGAATCCAGATCGTTCGCAACGCTGAGTAGTGGAATGGTTTTCGGTAACTTTTTGTGAATTAGTGCTCGTAAACCCTCCCGCAATTCAGAACTGCTGGGGTTCTGAATACTGGAAGGGTTTCTATAAACCCCGCGGCGCGTGCGGTGCAGTGTCGCGCGAGGGACTTTTAAGCTAGAGACATAACTTACTTTGGCATCACTATACCTTAATTGGTAATGTGCCAACATTTTATGGCAATCATAGTGATTTTTATCTTGGCAGAAATAGCGCATCAATTTACTTGCTAAGATTGGGTGATCATTTACTACATTTGGTCTTTGAATACAATTTGAAGTGCAGTCGTGACTAAAATAGCTAAAACTATCATAGTTTTAGACTTTATTTTTTGGTGTTTATTATATTTTTTTGGTAAAAGAGTTTAGGGTATTAAAGTATTTTTTGGTAGTCATTATATTTGTTCCGATAAACAATTGCCATAGTCTGTCTAATTCTAACATTTTCCTCACGTTTTCAGTTGTGTCCATAGATCGTTAATAATAATAATAATAATAATAACACCTACAATCACAACAACGTCTAGGTCCCAAACTAAGCATTAGCTTGTGTTTTGGGTACCAAGCGAAGACACCACATACATATAACAACCAAGACCCGGTGTCAGTATTAATATTCATCATATAAATACTGACCCGACCTGGGATTCGAACCCGGGACCTCCAGCTTCGCAGGCAGGGTCGCTGCCCACTAGGCTAAGCGATCGTCTCGTCGTTGTTTCAATGTTTGTATAGTTCCAATCAAACTTTATGGCAGATGTGAACATAGGCACAAGGCGCGTCGCAGTAACCAGTTTTAGGTGTAGCGGGAGGCAGTGGAGCGAGAGGAATATGACTGTACCTGCGCAAGCACGTTAATAGCGTTGTATTCCGATCCGCCAAAAAGTTTGAAGCTAACTATAACACTTCATCTTAAAAATGCTATCTGAGAGTATTGTTTGGAAATAAAAAACAAAACAATTACAATTGATTTATTATATACGACGACCGCTTAGCCGACGAAGCTGGAGGTCCCGGGTTTGTATCCCAGGTTGGGTCAGAATTTATATGATAAATATTGATACTGGTACCGGGTCTTGTTTGTTATATGTATGTGGTGCCTTCGCTTGTACCCAAAACACAAGCTAATGCTTAGTTTGGGGCCTAGACGTTGTTATGATGTATACGTTATTATAACCACATTAGATATTTAATTAGCAATAAATGACCAGTCACACAAGTTCATACAATCTTGGCGCAGATACGGTTTGAAAGTAGTTTTAATAACACAATCATTGACATAAATACTGATCCCATGTGAATATTTCTGTTGGTTTCTAGTCAACGCATTTATAAAGTTAGTCAAAGTTTTTAGTTAGTTTAAAGTTAGAGATAAATAATTAAATTATATAACTGAATCGTAAATTGTTTTCTTGATTAAAACCTAGTATTTTATTTTTTTATTACTACATCCAACTTTGTACTCATCATAGATACTTATTCGGTTTATCGACGAATTCAATTAGCAATAAAAAACATTTTGCATTCCGATCGTGACTGTTTACCGCCACTTAAAACGTATTACTCGGAATTAACTGCTGCGAATAATTCTGTAACAACCGATTCATTTGGTTTATAAATTATTTAGTACGTTCATAATGCGTTAAGGATACGTAACTTGGAACGTAAAATGCTAGAGAAAGTTGATTACCTTTATAGAAGGTAAAATTTATTAAATGAACAATATTTCGTGAGATCATTTCATATTACACATTTTACTTAATTTTACAATTTTATTTTTATACATCCTGTCAAGTGCTATACTGGGTGTGCACGGACGGGAAAGTAATAAAATGGATAAAATCGACATGCGACATAAACGAGCGAATTAAATAATGTGCACTTCTTAAATTTTTAAAAAGAAATATTAATTTTTAAGTTAAAAATTTAATTTTATGTCTTTAGAGTACAACTGTACGTTTAGTTCTTTATAATATGCCGTTGTGATGGCCTTTATATAAGGTGAGATTTTAGTAACCAGTCAAATTTTTTCTAGATGTTAGGTATCACAATAGACCTCATTGCATAAATAAAAAATATAGGTTACATTTTCATAATAAATTATTTTATCTACAGTGTTATTTTATAAAGTTTGGTTGCTTTCTTAACGTTATATAATAGTAAATATACGCGCCCGAGGCCTTGAAAAGGAATGGGGCGGCGGGCATGAATGGTGACTAGAGTTATTGGTTTTTTCGGAAAAGGTTTGTGTAGTCATATCTCAATATTTTTCTATAGAACGATACTAAAAGAAAACGAGACGGCTATCGGTTTTCTACCAAAGATCATTATATTCAAATTTGGGTGATCATTAAAACCTCACCTTGTATACTAATCAAGGAAGGGTTAGATTAATTAATAGGAGACCACGTCCGATCTATGTCCTAACTTAGTTCGATGCGCTTTTCGTATCTTAATATGGGATGATGCGGAGTGCAAATCAGTTTATCATATATTAGTCATTATACGTATTATACGTGATTTACTCTAATTTCCTTAATGTGGTTTGTTTTAATTTTATATATTAATATAGTATGGAGCCAAAGGTATTAGTAATCCTTAACGTTCGTCATCAATTCTCACTATTTAGTAGTTATTATTTAATAATAATAATAATAATAATAATAATAATAATAATAGTAATAATAATAATACATGGAACTTTCCACACAACGCCATCTAGCCCCAAAGTAAGCAAGTATTATGCTTGTGTTATGGGTTACTAGACAACTGATATACATACTTAAATATTCTTTATAATATATACATATATAAATATTTTTGTGAAGGCACCAGATACATATAACAACCAAGACCCGCTACCAGTATCAAAATTCATCATACAAATACTGATCCGACCTGGGATTCAAACCCGGGACCTCCAGCTTCGTAGGCAGGGTCGCTACCCACTAGGCTAAGCGGTCGTCATATGTACTTAACTTGAGTACAAAGGAAATAAATTATGGTAGTATATTTAACTAGCGTGTTAAGCGAAGACGTATTCGCGGAAGAGCGCCAATTTGGATGACACCAACGCGAATAGCACAAAGCTATTCTTCCAAAGGCACGATTCAATATTTTGGCGTGGTAGGGACACTATGAATAAAAAGAAATAATTAATTTTATTCTTGGAGGAGCACCTACTTCAGCTTCAAGTAATAGGGTAAAAAACTCACGGGGCCTTAAGCATGCTACTTAGCAATAGAACAGGTTTTTGTGTTTATCTAATTTCCACGAGTTATAACTCTTGAAAAGCGAAGGCTCCCAAATCAGGCCCGAATGGATGAAAAGAGAGCTGACTACTGAGCTAGTCGAATCTCTGTCTTTGGTACCTAAGTAGATTTCAACTTACAACCAAAGGGAAATATATAAAAAAATCTACAACTTAGCAAAAATAAATATCACTTTAAAAAAATGTCAATAACCTAGATCCACAGACAAGTCAACCTTATAGACCACGCTTTGACAGGGAGTAGCATTCGCCAAGGCTATGTAGTGACACTACATAACTACGTCACTAGTGAGCCGTTAGTTGGAAGCACGTCGGAAGCCATTAAATTGTCAATTTTGAACGAGCCAATGAAAACTAGCCGACCTCTCCCCGCACCCCGCCACTTCTTGGCAATTTCGTTTTCGTATTGACGTTTATTAAAGCGTGCTCTATAGGTTGACTGGTCTGTGCCTAGATCTAACCACTTTTACGATCAACGTTTTTTTGTATAAGACCTTGGCTTTATTTTTCACGTTTATGTGTTATTTTTATATTGTCTAAAAACGGAACGGATAGTTCTTTTTAAATGAGGGATTTATTGACATCTAATTAAAAAAAACCTAACTCGATAGATGGCGCTGACGAGACACGTTACTATAGAAAATTATTCAGTTAAACAGAAGACCCACTCCAAATAATTTTTTTGTCGAGATAGCGCTGCCTATATGTTAGTTGCTTATCTTTTTTGCACAAATGAAGTTAAATTCATGTGTGAAATGTCTAATAGCGTGTCTGAGTAGCACCATTTAGCGTGCTATTTAGTACTTTTTTTTTAAATTAGCTGTCGGAAAATCCCTCATTGTAAAGTAACTTGTTTAAGTTTATTAAATTTTATTGAAGATATTAAAAATATTTCATTTGAAGCAAAATATTTACTTTATGAAGCTTCGAAAAAAAAGAAATCTATTATTATATAGCTAAAGTATTTCGTTTTACGTAATTGTGAAAATGTTATGAGATTTTTATAGAATCGCTTCGTATAAAAATAGAATTTTTCAGGGAAAAAAGTGTCTCTGCGTTGGTATATATTTATTACGTTATTGCCGTTGGTAAGTAACTTCTTAAGCAAAATTAAATTTCGTAACAATCATTTTACCGATTCCGCTGAAATATGACAACATCATTCAGTAATTTTATTCTAATAAATTCTTATTAAATAAATAGCTAGGATTCACAGAATTGTGTCTTATCATATGAAACCTGTTTGAAACATAAAAATATTTGGTCCGTTTGTCTGGTCTGATGAGTCACATTGAATTAAGAATTTAGTTACTTGTTAGTGACACAGTATGGATATAAAGTTCGGTTCTATTGATATCACTTTAATTATATATAACTAAATAAATTCTACTAAACTCTTTGTAATACGTAAGTAACTCGTGATTTTAAATTTATGTTTAGTGAACTCTCCGTTTTTGTCTACACTGGTGTTGTATACGTTATCTAATTAAAGCCAAATAATTGTTAACTCATACATGGACTACGCTCTCATTTGTTAGTGCTGTGGCAAGTGACTTTCTAGTCTATCCGCGCGGGCTGCGTAGACTTAGTAGAGGAGTGCGGAGGCGAGTGGTTTGCTTCGTCTCACTCACTCTCACACAACTCGTGTCGCATAATTCTAAAATACATCTGGTTTGTTTTATTCGGTTATATTTAAATCTATATTTATTTGACTAAGTATATTTATTACGTAATTATAGATAAAACGTAAAAAAATTAGAAAATGTACCTACCACGTATATTGTTTTTTTCATTTAACTATAAATTAACAAAAAAAAAAATACCATCACGCTCAATATTGCTACAATACAAAATATCACCTAAATAAATAAAGGAAAGAAAAAACTGGATCTCTCCGCTTAAACTCGAGCAATGACTTACCTTCAGTTTATACGAAGAAAGCCCGAAAATTATTAACTCATTCAGCAATGGACTGTGCTTACATTTATTAATGCTGAAGCCAAATACGGTCGCTGCAACGCGGCCGCGTAATCGTTGTGGGGGGCAAGTGCAGAGGCTAGCGGTCTGCTAACGCCACACTCACTCGCACATTAGTCGTGAAGCATATTTCCGAAATACATCTGGTTTGTTTCGTTCAATTACATTTTTGTAATAACCAAGTTCAAATGTCGATTTCATACCTAAAATGTAAGAAGTTAGAATATTGACATACCGTATATGTTATTTTATTTGTATCCCACGGTAAATTTACTATCACCGCTCAATGTTGCCTCACTACAAAACATTTCTGAAAACCACCAGTGATTGTTACACTTGAATGCTTTTGGATTTTTTCACAACTTCACACCTTGGCTATTAAAAACACAGACGAAGACCAGTGAATCTCTTAGTATTTAAAACACCTACGTCACCCCACGCCTATCTTTCTCGAGCGTAGTATTTTTCATTTGACACAGTTACCACGCTACATCGATGATTGTTAGGGGAATATAATATGATGTCAAAATTTTACCTACCTGTTTTTTCCACCACATATACGTAGGAACTAGTATAATAGTAGTAGTTTTCCGCACTTGTGAAGAAAAACATAATGTGCGACTCAGGCGGGTACCAGCTTCTTGGCAGTTAACGCACTCGCTTCGCTCGTACCTCTGACACTGCTGGCATGGGCACCGAGGGTTCCATACAAACCTGTAGGTATGTAAGTAAAAGTAAGTTTGATTTTGTTACAGCCTAAATGTATTATAAACCTGAGTATTTGGTATGAATTTCAATTTAATACCTCTACGCCTTCATGAGGAAAGGGGTAGTAAGTTTAAAATTATTACCAATATTTTTATTATAATTATGATGTAACTAAAAATTTATGCTTTTCGCAATTTTTCCTTTATATGTGCTATAAGACGTTGCTACGTACCAAATTTCAAGATTCTGAGTTTACGGGAAGTCACCTGTAAGTTTTGATTCCCTTGCGAGTATAGTTTGCAGCATAAACGGCTGTATCTTTTGACTGCGTTGGCTTAGAAGTTTGATTTTTTCACAGCTCTAAGAGACAGTAGATTTGAGTATTTGATATGAAATTCAGCTTGATACCTCTACGCGTTCTTGAGAAAAAGGGTCTTGACAGACAGACAGACAGACGCACAACAAAGTGATCCTATAAAAACATTGAAAATGCCTATGAAGACATTCGCCAGCGAAAGAAACCTCATTTAGACCTTTATTAGAGGTTTTTTTTTCAATGCTTCTCGAATATAAGCGAATGTGCAAATTATAAAAATTTTATTGCTCATCTTTCGACTGTGTTTAATTATGCTTAAAAAAATTATGAATCAGCTTCCATGAAAAGTAGTTAAACGTCCTCTAATCAGAACGAACCCTTTGTTTTAGCTAAAAAGGGTCCTCTTCTCACACTGATTGTTTCAATTCACATCGGAGGGTGATTAACATTCGACCTTTTCACACTTGCGGCCGTTTTAATGGTCTCAATTGTGCAGAAAATTTTATTGCATTAAAAGAATTTGCACGGAATTCAAGCCAGGACCGAGATCGCACACAATGGGAACGCTTACCTGCCGCAGTAATGAAATGAAATGTAATGTAATGAAAGTTTTTTTTTTAATTTGAAAGTACCTCTTTGTTAGAATAGATTGACTTTGATTAAAGCTTAAAGCTTCAATTCGCTAAAATCAGATAATTATGAATAATTTCATAATTTCTTACTGTATTCATTAAGTGTTGAAACGGATATCAAGTTTCCGAAAAATGTTTGGTGAATTAACAGCTATGAAATGCGAGAGTTTCGTTTTCGGAATTTCGTATTCGTAATAGACGTATTTCTGAGTTTTCGAAAATATAGTAAGTTTGAAACTGTGAATTAAACAACGTCCTGCTTACCCACTTGTACTACTTGTCCCACTTGTCACCTAGGACAATTTATCCGCCGTTGCGTATAGATTTGATTATTGAGATTCATTGATTTGTACATTTTCTTGTTCTTGGTCTTTTTCAAACAAAGCGTCCATATTTTAATAGAACTCTTCACTAAGATCGACATTTGAAGCAATTGGTGAGACAAGTTATTCGATCATCTTTCTTTTGCAATCAATTAATCTTTTTTTTTTCTTGTTAAAAGAAGAATGCTGACACACGAACTGCTTGCGATAAGCCAGTCTTTGCAACTTTAGGAAAGTTGAACGAACAATCCAGTTAGTATTGGTGAACGCAGAAAATTTCTGAATAAAGTCTGTAGAAAATTGACTAAAGTCATTTTTAAAATCATGAAGTTAACACTTCACAACAAAACTGAATTTATCTTGCGTTCAGAAGTCCCACTTTATCGGTTTGAATTAACCATAATTGTCTAGTAAAAACTGTTGTAAACTCTCGTCCGTAATCATTTTACCGTACTTAATCGCCTTTTCATGGTATTTATGCACAAAAATCGTATAATCATATTTTTTGGAATCAAAATAAACAAAAAAACTGCATGAAACTAATGCATGCACCGAATGATGAATGGTGATGGTGATGACTTATGAAAAGAATAAAAAGATTACCTTTTCTTGAGAAAAAAAGAGAAAGCAATAAATCAAAATGGCTATTTTAAAACTAGTCGCGTTCAGATTCTAAGAACGTTGCTTCGTGTTGCGTTTAGAAATTTTAATTATATGCGATTAGTTCGCAACGGAAACTAGTTATTGAAAATATACGCGATAGCTTTATAGCGTATATTTTAAAAATCATGTATAGTTTCTAAAAATTGTTATGCTATATACAATTTGAAACAATACGTGAGTTAGTCCCGACCTGTGCGTACTGTTCTTGTATACTTTCAAAATACGCTCCCCGTTTCTCTCTTGTCTCACTTACTTGTCTTAACCTGTTTCACACTCTTACTTCTTGAGAGGCAAACGAAAAATATTAATAAAATATTAATAATAGTATCTGGAACACCCCACACAGCGCCATCTAGTACCAAAATAAGCAAGTATTATGCTTGTATTATGGGGTAATAGACAACTGATATACATATCTACTTAAAAATTCATTTTTTTAATATTTACATATACAGATACTTTTGCACCTTTTACCCAAAAAAAGGTGTACAATAACTACATTTTAAATGTAAATTTCACATATTCTTATGTCTAAAAACAGTCAATAGTAACTCCTATCTAAAATCACAATTTTTTCAAATTTTTCGTAGCTCAAGCAGTGCTTAAAAAATCTTATTTTCTAGCTTATCAAACTTACCATACCATCATCACGTTAATTCCCCACTACAGGGGCTTAGGCCTCCCCTCGAGATGAGGTGGCTTAGAGCTTAATCCACTACGCTGCTCTAATGCGGATTGGTGGATTGTAACGACTGCCAACGGAGAACCGAGAGCGACGGCATAACGTGCTCTCCGAGGCACAGAGTCAGTGACAGTGATTCGAACCACGGCCTCCTGAACAAAAAGCGGGCTCGCTACCACTCGGCTATCATGACATCAAGTCAGACCTATATGTAATAAATTCAAATTCTACTCATATTCCAACCACTAGCTTTGAATTAACGTATAATGTGAACAGAAATTTATTTAAACGTACCATTGCCGAAATACAGCGCCAATAAATTGCGGAATTTGTAAAATTTTGTTAAATAAATATTGAAGATTTTTGTGTCCTACAAACCTAAATTCATTGACGCAGAAAATTCGGGTAACAAGTTAACGGTATAGTTACATATTGACTTTCAATTAGCACAGTTGTTAGTTTGAACTAACCGTTGGTATAGAAAATAGGTAAGGTGGGTCCGTTGGTTTTGTTTGATTTTCTCTATACGTACATATGATTACTAAAGACACTTATGTATGATTATTGAATATTAGCAGATAAATCTCGATTCATTTATCGATTTGGTGGCGAAAGGACAATGCCCATTAAATGCCTGACATGAACAAACAGAAACTACGAATATTCTTAAATTCTTTTTAATTTCTATGTTTTGTTTCAATATGTTTTAGTGTCAAATATAAAAAAAAAATGTCTGAAATCTGGCCCGTAAAGCCGAAAGGCTGGTAGGGCCCATGTAAAATGGAAAATATTCCTAAATTCTACTTAAATATAATTAAATATACATAATAAAATTATTCTCAAGTTTGTAGAGGTCGGTTAAAAATAAACAAATTGTATTAGTATTTATTTTGTTTCCAGACGGAATCTTTTCGCAATAAAATCTTTTAAACTAATTTCTCGTACTTTTTAGACAATTATTGTAATTGTAATGAGTTTCCTTTGATCAAAAGGGCTATGTGGCGTATAATTTATTTTTGTTCATCTCAGGCATTTTTGTTTGACCATTGTGCATTGTCCTTTAACGCTACTGTTTTAAACACTACGCTACGAATCTAAAGATTGAATAGGTATAGTAGCATGTCATGCCTAAAATCTAAATATATGAAACAAATTAGGAAGGGATGCAAAAGAGCTCGTGTTTGGACGACGAACTTTAGACCGGACAGAATTTTGGCGGCTGTCAATACGTCCTAAATACTCAACTGATTTCGGCGAATGTTCAACCTGACTTAACGCTTGGAAAATAAATGCTTGAGCTGAAATGTCAACGCGATTTTTCGGCCGCTGCGCCACCACCCCGTCTGAGAGGCAAGGTTAAATTGAGGATTACTTTCGGATTTGCAAATTTTGTATTTCAAAACATCATCTATTATCTGTTATTATTAATATGTACGATTTAAGAGTTCCGTAGTCAAATCTCATATGTAGGATTTAATTAAATAATAAAATGATTATTATTTAATTAAATCCTAAACAATTTCCATGCATTTAACTTAAAAAATGATGGATTTTCTTTCACCATCCCATTTTACTGCTTTGTGTTAAATTTTCAAAAATCTTGTAAAATAATATATTTATTTTCCCACCTGAAGGCTGACCAATTTTCATGCATTCAATTTAAATGACAGATTTTCATTTAAACTTTCACATTCCATTTTACTTTCTTAGGGGTAAAGTTTCGAAAAATGGTTTCTTATATAAATAAGAAACCATTTTTCGATTATTTTTTTTAATTTTGAAAAATTTTTAAGCATCAATGCTCACGTCACAAAACAAACCTTATGTCTAAAATTCGTTATGAGTGAGTGAGTGAGTGCTATTTCGGTTTTATATATGTACAAATAACTTTCAATATGTCGCCCTTTTGTATTTCTTTTGGTATGTAAACATTCTAACACGTACAGTCTGTCAGTTTTTATAAGTTGCTACAAGAGTTACCGTTTACTTTATAATGATAGACATGCGGGTGGGTAGCGACCCTGCCTACGAAGCTGGAGGTCCCGGGTTCGAATCCCAGGTCGGGTCAGTATTAATATGATGAATATCAATACTGGTACCGGGTTGGTTGTTATATGTTATATGTGGCGTCTTCGCTTGGTACCCAAAACACAAGCTAATGCTTAGTTTGAGGCCTAGACGTTGTTGTGATGTATACGTTATTATTATTTTTACTTTTTTCAGGTGTTTTGTCTGATAGGATGAAAATCGCTAAAAGGACAACGGTATATAAATCAGGATATACAACTGAGCCCGGTAATCATCGTCCAATTCCCGTTCTTTCTATCCAAACTATCTAACATATTGAAAGAGTCTTTTACAGTCGCCCAAATAATTCTTCTATAAAAATTATCTTTACAAAACACAACTGGCTATAATACACTAACAAGTAATTATAATCTAATAATTCCATTCCATCAGCCCTTTTTATACCCCACTGCAGGGGCTTAGGCCTCCCCTCAAGATGAGGGTGCTTGGAGCTTAAATCCACCACGCTGCTTCAATGCGGGTTGGCGGATTGTAACGACCGCCATCTATTGACAGTAACCGGGACCGACTGCTTAACGTGCTCTCCAAGGAACAAAGTTAATGTAGTTAAGTCAGAAAAACTCATTGGTACACGCCCGCATTCGAACCACGGCCATATGGCCCTATAGATTTGAAACAGGTTCGATGTGGCTCGGGCTATCACGACTATGATCTAATACACTAGCTACTATAATGAAAATTCAATTTTTCCGAAGTCCGGACTTTTAAAGACCCCAAAGAGAGTTAATATTTATAGAGATTAATTAATAACGAAATTATGGTAATCATGAAAAATACTCAAACGAAGTAATAAGCAAAACTTGTTTTTTTAATAAATAAATATATTTAGTAATTCTTAATATATAGTATTAGGTATAGGTATAGTAAATAAAAAGTGTATTCAGGCATACACGTTTTAGATAAAAAAAAGTTGCCTGCAACCTTAAGTGACCCGAGCCGATTATAAAGAAATTCTTTGTAAAAGTCTTGGTCTTACCTCGTTAATGAGACTCGGCACGTCTACAGTTTTTTTTTTATTTCTACTTCTGCCACCCTAGTGAGAAAGCGGAAGTTTTCTTTAGCGTTAACTAGTATTTCCACTCTGATTGCTTCTACACTGCGTATTTTTTTAAATATAAATTTTCCATTCCGCCATTTTTCCCATTGGACAATACTGATTTACTAGAGATCTTTTATTTATAATATGGAATGCAGGGTTAATATAACAAAAAAAAAAATGATTTTCCGACCAGGGAAAATTTTTTGTAACAAAAGTTCATATCCCAAAAACGTTAAAATTGATGACAGTTTGTTGGATACACAGATCATTGTTGGATAAAAATGTATGACCAGTATTCTGTTTTTTTTTATAGCGTAACTTGATACACAATGTATTTTATTGTGGTACCATATATTTATGATACCTGTGACATAAGATTTTTTGAAACTGCTTATTTTTCGAATTATCGACTATTTATGAGTCATTGTCTATGTACGGCGAGTGTATACCGACGGTACGGCCATAATCGGCACAATAATTTCAGACGGATTGGGTCAACTACAAATATTGACCTAGATTATTATGGCAGTTGCCCCTACGCTGCAACGATCCGGCATGCAGACGTCATTTAATCATAAATAGTCTTTACCATTTTCAGGGTTGCGTATCCCAAAAGGAAAATCGAAGCATGTGTCTGTCGTCGGTCACAATTTTACAAAGCGTTTTCAATCTCGAAAACGACAAAACGTAGAAATTTATGATTTGATATAATATTTGTTAGGACAGGCGACGCGCACATTTTTCAATATTCAAAGTTTATAAAATACATTTAGTTTTTAGGTAAAAAAAAAATTGTATAGTGTAAGGAATCGATTGAAAGTTAATTTTATACTTTAAGTCACTAAAACATTTTTACAGGTTTCGATCACAGTAGTTTTGATAATACACCTTACGATGTCTTAAATGCAACAATTTTTTTTTGTGTAAATATTTAAAAAAAATAATAAGTGACATAGAGAAATTAAATAATAATCAAATTGTGACACCTGTTTTTTTTGTTTAATTTTTTATTGTTGCAATGTTCAGTAATGATAAACACAACATGCGCCTTATCGGTCAGTGTATCATGATAAATCAAAAGACGGCAGCGGTCGTTGATACCGACCTTGCCACATAGCGCAATTAGATGTCTAGATAGCGGCGTTAAAATAATGACGGGAAATAATATTTAAAATTATGACGGGAAATCTGGTGGATCATTTTAATTATTTTTTAAACTACATTTTTGGTTAGGTACTTTGTCGACTATAACAATGTGGTAACTCAATAAAAGTGCATTGTGTATATTATGTTGTATATTAGTACCCCAATAAATGGACTAATTGGAGAAATATAAATTACGGGGGGGCTTAGGCCTCTCCCCAGGGTGCTAGGGTGAGGTGGCTTGGAGTTTAATCCACCACGCTATTCCAGTGCGAGTTGGTCGATTTAACGACTGTCATCTGTTGAGGACACCCGGGACCGATGGCTTAACCTGCTCTCTGAGGCACGGAGTCAATGATACTCATGTATCTACTTCAGTCAGAAAAAAATCATTGGTACACGCCCGGCGGATTCGAATCACGGTCGCACGACCTGCAAAATTTCGAATTTTCGAAAAATCGAATTTCGAACAGGTTTGCTGCGCTCGGACTATCACGACGCATATAAGTTATCATAAGTTTTAACTTGAATATTATTAAATCAAAGAGTGTTCGTGGTCTACAGTAGAATAATAATAATATTTTTGAGTATTTTTGTTTTAAAAACAAAAGGCAGTAGAAGGCTGCGGGCGCGTCAGATTTGCCGATAAGCTACCGAACTTTGTTCATTAATCAACCGGACCAAAGTTCCTTTTACACCATTTTGCAATCCTTAATTGGTATTGTCTGAAATTTTCATAAAACATAGACCAATTAAGAAACTAATTTGAATGTTGCATTTTAGATGATATCAACGCCTATCTATTCAAAAAATAACTAAGTCATTGCAGTTTCTGATTATTTTTCTTATAGTTTACTGAATTTTATTCCATCGATCCCGTTGAATGTCTACAAAAACTAGTTGAAAACAACAAAAAATTAAAAAAACAAGGTTAAAACGCATTTTTCTGGCAATTTTTCCCTACAGAAGGGAAATTCTCTATAGAAAAATTTAAGATGACTATACGCGAATACAAATTAAAGTCATTGCTATTCCCATTATATAATATTTTATATATACACATTTTATAAGCTTGATTAACTGAAACAATGCTATTCATAGAGACGGTTTTTAATTTGTAAAATAATAATTTAATGAATATCGGTTTTCCTCAATAAACACAATCTGTTTTACAGATATAATGAAACAGGTTAAAATAAAATAAAATTATTTTTATAGGCTTTAGCGTAAAATTTACATTTTTATCCGAAATAGCCTGAAAACCTACTAATGGAAGCTGTTTTTTGTTTCTCTCGGTAATAAACTGAAAAAAAAACCTCAGGGAATATAAATGTACCATTAAAGCCGGAGAGACTCGTTAAAACAACTTTATACCAAATTAAAGTGTTAAAAGTTTTTATAAATGAAATAAGAAAAGTCTATACTATATTAATTAATTAATAATAAAACAGTTATAATTAATTGGTCTACTATTATAAGTCTATAAATTACTTCATAATTAATTATTATAGAAAAAAAGTCCGCTTTCTTTAAAATAGTAGTTTCCAGAAGCCCGTTTTTTAATCTAGCAGATTTTGTTAAATATACCTAATCAAAAACAAAAATCTTTATGTTGCTTATCATATTTGTATCTTTTATTATTATATGTCTTGATGGACCCTCGCAATACAATGTCTAAAAATGACAGGCAAACTTTTACATACTTGTGCGTGTGACTCAACAGACCACATAATCTCGCTACGCCATACTAACCATGTACATGCCGTTTCTGTGTGCGTGATTTATAACCGAACTGTTAGGTAATATTTTTATCTAAGTTTTTTAACGCCAATTCTTCAGCCAGTCTTTGGATAAACAAACAGTGATGAATCCTATTTGACGTCACGTAATTTCGTCGTTATGTGTAATTAATCATTGACCAAATACGAATTGGACAAACTTATTCATCATCATCAGCCTATTTTTATCCCACTGCAGGGGCTTAGGCCTCCCCCAGCTTAAGTCCACCACGCTGCTCCACTGCGGGTTGGGAACTTTAACGACCGCCATCTATTGACTGCGTCCGGGACCGACTGCTTAACGTGCCCTCCTAAGCACGGTGTCAGTGAAATTGTGTACTTAAGTCAGAAAAACTCATTGGTACACGCCCGGATTCGAACCATGGCCTTATGGGGCCTTATAAATTTGAGACAGGTTCGTTGCGCTCTGGGCTATCTCGACACGCGAGACAAACTTATTGCTTGGTGATAAATTAAACATATAAATAACTATTATATGTTGAAACAATCTCCTGTGTTATTCTTAAAAATGGTTTTAGTTGCCAGAGGTTGGTACGTTGGTGGTCCGCGTATATTTGCTATCCTATGTCATCCAGCTCCTCAGCACATACCGCACCTTCTGTTTAGGTAGCTTTTCGAGATTACTCGTGACATACTTCTCCTCATGTCATGCCATGCCATGGCAGCCTGTCAGACGGCACCATAGTGTGTTTACGAGTAGCCATAAGATAAGCTTTTGTTATCCACCTTAAAAGTGCTTGTGAACATAAGTTTAATGAGCCCAAATTCGATAGGTTTACTTAGATATCTACTTTTGAGGAGTTCTGTTATCTACCTTCCAGTTCTATCATCATTTTTGCTCGATACTACCAGAATTGTTAAATTGTAATCCAAATCGTACATGTATGTAATTACAGATTTGATTAGCCGTCGAGGAGTTCCCTCGTGAAGGGCCGATCCAGGCTGCATCAACAAGATGTGGTCACCAGAATTTTGCATTGTCATCGTAATTTCGAAATGAAAACCCACACACCACGTACAAGCGTTACAAGTTAAGCAAAACTTGTGAAATATCCTAGGTTCATATTTTCAAAGTTCAACCTATCTCCTTTCGCATTAATAATATAACATGGATAGCATAAATTGAACGGACTACGTACAAACTCGATCATTCGTCGATCCTAGCGACACTAACTGAATCCGAGTCAATTGATTCGAATTTCGTGGCTCATTTTCTGGACTGTATTAAGGTATCCACTTCCTAGTACGTTTCATTGTTACTATACAGCCAACGAAGTACCCTAAGCACAACTTATAATATTTAATTAGTATGCCTTCTAAAACTATTCATTATAATGCCGACCACTCCCGCTAAGCTAGGCAGAGGGCGCGAGCGTGATAAACATCCGCATCGTAAACTTTACGAACGTAGATCAACGTGCCGTAACACGTGCCCGTAAATGTTTTACGTCCGCGATGAAGGCGCCTCTAATCTCTTAACTCGATGTACATTTTTCACGGGAGAAATTTATTGGTACGCGTTTATTCTTAAGAAAATGTGCGTGCATTGTTGTGTATTCCTTTCCTTGATCGCGCGGTATTTCATAGATGTTAGTCGTATTTATATCCCGTGTTGTGTCTGGGTTATTTTATTTATTTAAGGCACGACAGCAAGGGAAAAATATTATGGCTTCGTTACAGTTAAAGGGTTGTTATAATATTTAACATCGAATGAGTCTAAATAGAATATTACCATTACAAAAAAAAAAGTACACGAACTTTAATGAGTAATTAGTAGTAATTAACTCCTTATATTTACTCGATACAGAAGTAATTTTGGTTTATACTAAAATGTCTTTGATTATAAATCTCTAGATAGACCCTCGTAATAAAATGTCAACAAAAAGATAGGCTAACTTTAACATACTTGTGTGTGTGATTCAACAGACCACATACTCTCGTCACGCCGTATTAATCATGTCCGAACCGTCTCCGCGTGCGTGAATTATAACCGAACAATTAGGTGATATTTTTATCTACGTTTTTTGACGCCGACTCAGATTAGGTCAGACGTATAATCAAAGACTAAATGTGTATAAAAAATCTCGTCATTTTGCAGATCAATATTGTCAAAGAATAAATTTAAAGGTAGAAATACAGTGATGATGGTCAACTTTAATATATCAAAATTAAATAAGCTAAATTTCATTCGATACCCCTGTCTAGAGTGACATCCAATATTAAAACTACTTAATAGAGTGGAGTTACAATTTTGCAGGAACACGGGCGTGGGAACATAGTAACAAAGATTAAGAAACAAGTTATAGAATATGTTTTATGTCCCGTTTACACAGGTCCATAAACACGATCCACTCCTACGAATCCTACATTGGATTAATTTAATTTCTTACATCAGTGTCTGCCATTGAAGAAGATTACTGCAAGGGACGATAGAGGGCGCTACGTGTTTGATACATGTCGTGTTACCAATCATATTACCTGTCAAGTTAACCGCTCGTTTTTATGTGAAAATATATGTGTACACTTGTGTTTGTGGATTATTAGGGTTCTGTTTAAAATTGTGAAAAAAGGAACCGTTCCGGGATCGCTCTGCCTTCTCTCTATCTAGCGGTTACAATGCGTTAACTCAGAATATGTTGAACTGATTTTGACGAAGCTGGCGCCAAAATATTATGCGGAACAACTGCCCACAGACAACCATATATAAATTTGTACAAATTTTAATGACCATGTACTTTGTGTGAAATTAAAAATATGTTTTTTTTTTGTTTATTGACATATTGTACATAAAATTATTATTCGATTTATATAATATAATATTATTTATATTATATATGTCGAATATAAAATAATTTAATTTACGAATAAAATAAACTGTGATACAGTCCACAGAAAAAGTAGGTCTATTCTTGCTACGCCGCGAAATATGGTTAAAAACTGTTTCAGTATATGTCTGTTTCTCAGCGTTGCTCAACATTATGTTGCTCTACGTGTTGTTTGACTTGTTGCTCAACGCTACGCTAAGTTGTTCGACGTGTTTTTCAACCTGTTACTCGACGTGTTGTGCAACAACAAATAAATAGTAAATGGGCAGTAATGGTGCTGAGTGAAATATAATTGTATAAACGACCAACTTAATTTACTTAGTTACTTCAACTTGTTTATTAAGCGACACGGCTACTGGTCCCAAAATACAGCCGCATACAGTATTACGCACGGATCTTTGCCGCTCTAGGTTATCTGCGAATGAGTCAATGCGCAGATACAGCCGCGCGAGCAGCGAGGGGTAGTGGTAGGTAGTAGGATAGTAGGGAGAGGCAGTAGGCGGGAGGAGATTAGCGCGAGCTATCCGACCTCTCCTTCATCTCCTCCGAGCTAGTATTTTATCCTTTACCTAAATAAGTTCACAGTGGTAATATCTTTGCGTTATAATGCTTGGACCAAATTTTAGTCCAGTTGAATAACCAACGACAAAGACAATAATTTCTTTCTTGATATTCCTATAAGTTAGAAGTTTTTCATTAATTTTTGTTATTTCTAATTTACTACAATATTATTCCCTAAAAAATTGAGATTGAAAATCAGTAAATTGTAAAATAGATATTAAGCTACGTCGAAATCGAAAGGCAATGTTCTTACTATTCTAAAGAAATAAAGAAAATTGAACGGTCGTCGTCTCAAAATTGAATTAAAAATGGCTGATAAACCGTCTCTGTGAAGCCTTCATTTATTATATTCATAGATAGAAACTGGCGATGAAATATAAAATCTTTTTATAAATGTAATTTTCTGTTTATTTTCACAATTGATTGTTAAAAAAAAAATATACATGAACGCCCACACAACATGACATGTTCAATTATTCGAATGTCACAATTTCTTGATCAAACTTACTTTCACCCATATGTTCCTTAAAAAAAATTAAAAATGATAATTAATATATGTACAGACGTAATTCTACAAACATATCAGGATAGACCCTCGCAAAATGTCAAAAAACTGGCCAGCTTTTATATACTAGTGTGTGTGACTCTTTAAATCACATACTCGTGCTATGCGCTGACCCTGTTCAAACCATTTCCGTGTGCGTGAGTTATAACCGAACAGTTAGGTGATATTTTTATCTACGTTTTTTGACGCCGACTCTCTATTCTGGCGTTAAATAATCAAAGACGTCATCATTATTACTTTTTTAAGGTTCCGTACCCGAAGGGTACCAACGGAAACCCTATTACCAAGGCGCCGCTGTCCGTCCGTCCATCCATCCTTACGTCTAGGCGTCTGTCCGTCTGTCACAGGGCTGTATCTTCTGAACCGTAAAAGGTGGTCACTTGAAATTTTCACAGTGTGTGTTGCCGTTATAACATCAAATAATAATAATAAAATAAAGTTAAAAATATAAGAGGGACCCCATACAAGAAATGTGTTTTTTTAATATTTTATGATGTACGGAACCCTTCGTGTGCGATTCCGACCCGCACTTGGCCGGTTTTTTAACCATTATATTGTAATTAATTTCGTTTGTATTCAAGAACTCAAGAATTTTTATTTGTCTTTCCGATTCGCTTTTTACATAAGTCAATGTGTGCATTACATTAAATGAAAAGTACTTGGAGCGCGCGGCCCCGAGTAAGTAATTCATTTTCAGTACTAAAACCGGTTTACGAATATTTAGCGTGAGACACACGTGTATGTATGTCGACATGGCGTAGCTACGAACAAATATCTTTTTTGTTCATAGCTTCGCATAGAAATCAAATGTATTAGACACACCTCGCGGTAGTGATCGCCGGCAAGCGTCCTCTGCCCCACCGCACCGCTTCTCCACTTGTTTCGCCTATTTATCGCGAAGATGTTCCACTTATAGATTCTTAAGCTACTTTGCTAAATGTTAAAACGGCGTGATTTTGGACGAGATCAAGAGGCCTGATTTTGAAATGTGGCGTACCTACTATTTTTTTGTTCACGTTTGTGTGGTCACATCGCAATAATTCACCTATGGCCCTAAGTTTGTATACGTATTTTTTGTATTTTTTCCATACCTATAACACAATATTTAACCCCCATAGATATTGAATTAAAAAAAAATCTCTCTAGCTTGGTGAAATTTCATACTTTATATACATAGGTTATGGTTGTGGCTGTAACTCCTTTAGCGTGACGATAATACTGGTGGTAATGGCCTATGTATTCGCATAATTTCACGATACTTTTTCTAAACTTTTATTGCTAAATAAAACTTGATAGCTAGCATGTGTAACGTGTGTTAGGCGTTAATCGTCGAGCGCCCGCGTACCTATATAACGTAACATTTACGCTTGCGAATCGTGCTGGGCGCGCATACATTTTTCTTAATAAACATTATTTCGCCGGCGGTTGAGCCCGGCAATGTTTTGTAAATCCAGCGAGCTCTGAATGGCCTATTACGAGACGGACGTGGATTTATATAGAATTAGCGTAATAGCTACTCACTTCTTTTTAATCCATTCGCTAATGTAATTCGGACTTAATATATCGAGACATTTGGAACGAATGATCGAGAACGCGAGAGCGGCTCAGTTTTATTACCTTTTTCGCGTTTTAATTACGACTTGTTATTATTTGAATTATTTTTTGTTGTTTTTGTTTCGTATATATTTTTATGTCGTCACTCATATGTGTGTTTGTATCTCATAGACATTTATCTCATAATTTATTTAATATACAGTGTTGTAAGATGTTGTTGATGTGCGTCAGTTTTGAAGATTACAATAATTAATACTGTATAAGTGTAAAGTATAGTATATAATGAAGTAATTTTAAGGCCAGGTATAGAAGTATTTTTACTTATTTTAAAACCTATTCTCAAAAAATTATATCTTCGCTTTTAACAGTAAAAAACACGATACATTTTACTCCGCTCGATCATGAAACAATTTAAAGAATGATAAAGTATACGTAACATTTTATATATTTATATTTTTTAAATTTAAACTTTTTATTGGTTTTGCTAAATAATGTCTAATAAAAGTTTATTTTTACAAATAGGAATTTTCCCGGTTACTTTTTAAAATAAATTAGTTCTATTTCTTTAATTTTTCTATCTAATATTATAGATTTGAATTTCTAAGGTACTTGATAGTTTGCTTGACCAGCTACGGATGCAAAACTGAATTTTGTATCGAGAGTGTAAATCTGTCACTTAAGCATACTATCAGGTACTACGTTGATAGAAAAATCTACAGATTTCACACTACGCGTAACTATCTATCGGCATTGGAAAATGAATTTATAAATACTAAAACTTGGGAAGAAGGAAATAAATATGTAAACCAATATGGTTTTAAACAGTAGTTTAAATTCTAAACACCTGTTTATTTATCGGTGAACAAGCTTCTTAGTATAGTAGAGGTAGAGCAGGTGAAGTAAATGACTCGTCGAAGAGCACGACTCATAGACACCGCACGCGAAAAAAAGTTACATTTTTTTCACGTTGACCGCTCTACAGCCTCAACCGCTCGACCAATTTCTAAAATTTTGAAATTATTCGACAGCCAATTAAAATCGCCCGACCGGTTTTTTTCATTTTGTCGCTATCGATTTTCGTTTTTGAGATAATCGACTCCGAAGGTTGAGATTTGAGCAAATTTTCGATAGCTTTTGTGATTCTGCGTCATTTGAGCCCTCTTCGAACCTTCTAACACCAAAATTGGCACCATAAGCGCGATGTTGCACTTTTTCGTAAAACCGGGCCTTAGCTCAGAACGATTAGAAAAGCATTCCCCAATGCTAAAACGCCAGTACACTTGTTTCTTGGATTCATCAAAAGCTCTCGACCTGGTTCAGTATGATGTGCAGTGGTGTAAGCTGAATATTGAATCTGGGGTGTCTGATGATCTAGTCGTGCTGTTTCAAAATTGGTACCAACACCAAAGTTTTTATATAGGGTAGGCGGGATCTCTCTGGGCGTCTTACGGACTTGAACGTGACGCGAGGCAGGGTGGGGTTACATTTCCAAAGCTATTTAACTTTGTACTTTAATCAGCTAAACACTAATATAGGTTGTTATATTAGCGGGGTCAGCATCAACAACATTAGTGATGCTAGTGATATGATGTTGCTGGGTCCAAAGATTATCGTATCAAATACAACACGAAGAAAAGTGAGTTGACAGTATACAAGGCTTCACCATCAGCCCATTTTTACCCCACTGCAGGGGCTTAGGCCTCCTCCAGGGTGAAAAGGGAGGCTCGGAGCTTAAGTCCACCACAGCGTCCGGGACCGACTGCTTAACGTGCCCTCCGAAGCACGGTGTCAGTGATATGGTGTACTTAAGTCAGAAAAACTCATTGGTACACGCCCGTGTTACGTAGTATTACATTCAACCTAAACATATTTAAAAAAAATACCTAGGACATCCCACACAGTGCCATCTAGTCCCAAACTAAGCAAAGCTTGCATTATGGGGTACCAGACAACTGATATAAGTACTTAAATATTCTATACATTATATACATAATTTTTAACAGTTCTGATATTTGTAATGTTTAACACCCAGACACGGAACAAATAGACATGTTCATGCACACAAGTATTTGTCCCGGGCGGGAATCGAATCCGCGACCCTTGGTTCCGCAGTTAGGGCCTGTAACCACTCGGCCAATCGGTCAGTGTATTATCAAAGTAAGTGTAATTATTGTATAAATTTAAAAATATATATATAATACATCCTGAACAGTCTTTATCAATTTGAACATGAGATAAAAACGTGCCCAGAACCGATCTTACAAAAAAAGATAATTTCCAATCTATCCGGAACGTTTCGGGAGTCGGATTCTGAAAGTCCGTTGCGAAATGTCCCTGGCGATTTTTATTATTGTCTGAACGAATTTAGTATCTAGGGAGTTATAAAAGGAAATGAAGCTAAGCCCTTCGGAAATCTCAGGAATTGGTCTTTTTTGTGGGGGGCGAGAGGGAGCGGCGGCCGTAGTGCGTGTGAGACCGGCCTGTCTCTAATAAAACGGCACCCGACAGCTCAAGGGGACACTTTTTACGATAGAATTCGAGATTTACGCTCCGATATCGCATCAAATACCTAAGCGCCTTAAAAGCTTATCTGCTCTCTTTATAATGAATCCCAAGTATCTCTCGCTCGATCTATAACACGAATAAATACAAACATTTTGCGCGAGCCCGAGTTAATGCCCCAGTTGTCGTTTTCGTTTGCCTTTATTGAATAACAATAACAGCTTGTGTAAACAATGATCTTTGTTACAATCGTTATCACTAATATAGAAAGGAGTCCGGCTACTAAATGCTTCGGCCATAAATGTTTACCGCTCAAGCTAATAGACCAACAAAAGGTTTTTGACAATTTTATTTTAAGAGAAATGTGTAGTGGCAAATTTCCATACAAACGGTGTTAACGGTTGCACTCCATTAAACCTTAAGCGATTGGTACAAGAAAAAAAAAGCGCGGTTATTTTTGAAATTAGTTTATTTTTTACATTTTCAACATGGAATTCATTGCATGTTCACAAGTGAAAAAAAAAAATCGAAAACTGATGAATTTCAATTACACCTAAACTAACCTAAACAACCTACTTTTGTTGATCTGAATACCATACCATATATATTTTTGCGCCAATCGGTTAAGGTTTAATGGAGTGCAACCGTTAACGCCGTTTGTATGGAAATTTGCCACTACACACTCCTTTTAATAGAACAATTGCGCGCGAAAAGACAATACCACATCCGGGATGTGTCCTGGATCACAAGTACTTATTATTTAAATTTTGAGTTTCTACTGGATAGCTGAATTCAGGTAATTAATGAAGATGCACTAATATACTGTAAAAAAATACAGCATCCTCAAAAAACTTCACCATCATTCAAAACTAGGTTTCCACTCGCGGCTTTACCCGGGTGGAATAAATACATTAGTAGAAAAAAATAGACAAGCGGACAGTCAGTATTTTTGTTTTCTTATTGCTCTAATACTGAAAATAGCAGTGCGTTGATATATTATACTTCATAAATACATGGAATAATTATTTCATTTATTTAAATTTTAATGTTTAGTCTATATCGCTTTTATTACCTTAGTATAACTGAATGACATCACTACTAGTAGTATGGAAAGAATTTTGTAGTCTGTAACATATCACCAATCAATAGAGTGAGTTTAAGCGTTTTTTTTTTCAATTCCATCAGCCCATTATACCACACTGCATGGATTTAGGCCTCCCCCCAGGGTGATGGGCGTGGAGCTTATGTACTTAAATCAGAAAAACTCAATGGTACACGCTCGGATTCGAACCACGGTGGCACAGCCTTATAAATTTGAAACCAGGTTCGCTTCGCTCGGGCTATCACGACTCATTGGCTTTGAACGTATTTATTAAAATAATTTTGTAGAGTTATATATTAGCCGGTCAGAGACCCTTACTGCGAAGCTAGGAGTAGCGGGTTCGATTTCCGCCCGGGACAAATATTTCTGTGAATGAACTATTAGTTCCGTGTTTGGGTGTTAAAAGTATCTTTAATTGCATATACTATAAAAAATATTTAGTATGTGTACCAGTTGTCTAGTGCCCTATAATACGAAGATAATACTTGATTACTTTGTTACTAGATGGCACTGCGTGGGATGTTCCAGGCATTACTATTATTATTAAAAAAAACGAAAAATCAAATCTTTCATGAAATGTTTAAGAAAATTAATCCCGGCAATAAATACAGTGTGAGAAAAAATCTGCACACGTAGTTGCAAGAATGACTTTTTAAGTTGCTTGTAGACAAAAATGTGATTTAATATTGAGCTGACCTATAGTGTTCTTCATTCTCCAAATGCGGCAAAAAAAATATCTAACGGTGTTGCAAAACCTATGTTTACAAAAATATCTATTGAAATCATGTCTCTTGCGAAGTTTCATAATTTTACGTTGACTTTCATGGTACCTCGACACCTAATTACCAGTGTAATACAATTATACTATATTTTTAGCTGTATTGCCTCCGAAAGGGCAACGTAAACACCACGAAATTGGTGTATAGGTGCCATAGGTGGTTGACAGAAGCTCTTTAAAAGCACGCACAAAATTAAAATCAAGTAAGGTGTCATTTATTTTTACCTGATATTATGGTGGTATGGATGGTACTGAAATCAAAAGTAGTTTACATATACATTTAAATTCGATCAGAACTGTTTTTTTTTAAATATCAACAACGAAATTGCATTTTCAAATGCTACGTAAACCCACTTATTATAAATATTGATGCAATAATTGCAATGACCTTGGACCTAAATTTTTAACACAATTTTTATATTTTTTTCCAAAAATATAGACAATAATTTAATTAGTAATTTTCGTTGTTATTTTTAACAAAAATTGATTAATTAAATTAAGGAATATCTCAAATTCTTTTATTTGGTTTTTTGGCTTTAGTTTTTTACTGTGGAAAGCAGCGCAAAGGCTCAACCGCCCGGATGACGTCACAGGGATAATTTCAAGATCACATGAATTTTCAAAAATATCTAGGAAATTCGTAATTAAATAATATATGATATTTTTAGAGGTTATTCTAGAATATCATTCGTTTAATTTTAATGACCATCAGGATGAATTCATTATATAATTTTTATGCTAAATTATGCTAGCTATAAGACTTAAACTTCCAGTATCTGAATCCATATTCTAGAAAGCATCTTTCTTGTATACATAAACAAAATGATTTGGAAACGAGTCGTGTTTACCCCTAGGGCGTCGTTCTGTAAGCAATTTCGCCATTGCAACTTTTGCTACAAAATGAAAGATCGTATATTTTGCGGCCTGTTAAACTTACCACCACCTGTTTACACTGCTTTAAATATACTACTGACATTTTAGAAAATAATTTTAGAGATTTTTGTATTAATTATACTAAAATTAAATATTAGAAAATCATTTATTTTTTTATTTTATTCGCAAGCGGTTTCAAGAGGAGGGTAAAACACAATGGCTGTACACAGATTCAATTTCATACTCATTGTTAAAAAAATTTACGAAAATATATTTAGATGTCCACTGTATACTGTTTCTATCATCCTGGTACACGAGACCATAAACTGTCTAAAATCGTAGCGCCGGGTACCATAAACATGTGTACTTTTCCTGTAAGATATACGACACCAAAAATTCCATATATCTACTCAGAATTCCATACAGAGTTTGAATTCCCTGACCTCTAAATATCAACTTGTCGTAGATGCAAATGGCTGCTGTCGAAAATATCCCGCTACGTTAATATCTTGTTGACCCCTTTTCGTGGTCTCGATACCGCTAATTTGAATCACTAATGTTTTATATTATACATTCAGTCATATTAAGACCCACATTGTTTAGTTACAACTACAATGAAACCCGCATATGTTTACATTGACCCGCAAATGACCCGCCATTCAATTTTTCGAAACTGTATTTTGAAACACTCAATGTTTAGTTGTAGTAGTGAGTTTCATCGGTGTCCCACGCGGTTGTATTCTGTGTTGAGCGCAATCCGTATATAGGCTAACTTCGGGATGGTACGGCAAACTTTGCGTGCGCGCCGTAAATAAATTCTTTCAGATCTTAGCATGTTATTTGGAAGATATATTAAATGCAATGCCGTGATAGCCCAGAGCGCAACGAACCTGTTTCAAATTTATAAGGCCCCATAGGGCCATGGTTCGAATCCGGGCGTGTAACAATGAGTTTTTCTGACTTAAGTACGCTATATCACTGACACCGTGCTTCGGAGGACACATTAAGCAGTCGGTCCCGGACGCTGTCAATAGATGGCGGTCGTTACAGGTCCCAACCCGCAGTGGAGCAGCGTGGTGGACTTAAGCTCCAAGCCCCCCTCCTCACCATGAGGGAGGCCTAAGCCCCTGCAGTGGGGTAAAAATGGGCTGATGATGATGATGATTAAATGTAAATAATGACGCAAACACGTACGATATGTTCATACAAATATTAAGTATGAAGAATGGAAATAGTACCATAATTTACAATATTACCTTTTAGGTTCAGCGATGCAGGACGGTGTTTAACACGATTTTATGTACATTATAATGAAGTACATATATTTTCTGATAACTAATTAAACATACGTGGAAATAATCTATTTTTATTAAATAAATATCTAACATATCTGTTAGTGTCGTGATAGCCGTGACAGCGAACCTGTTTAAAATCTATAAGGCCATGTGGCCGTGGTTCGAATCCGGGCGTGTACCAATGAGTTTTTTTCTGATTTAAGTACGTTAACCATCACTGACTCCCTGCCTCGGAGAACACGTTAAACAGTCGGTCCCGGTTGTTGTCTATAGATGGCAGTCATTACAATCCGCCAACCAGCATTGGAGAAGCGTGGTGAATTTAAACTCCAATCCCCTTCACCTTGAGGGGAGGCCTAAGCCCCTGCAGTGGAAAGGGTTGATGGAATGGAACGGATCTTTGCTACAGTACGAGATTTAAAAGACATCGTAACTGTCTAATGTAGTGTGAGAACGTTTACTTTTTTTTGAAACCACTAACCACATTCTCTCTCATACAAAATACTTGTCAAATAAACGTATATTCATGTCAAAGTTCTAGAGACGTTGAACCTTTGATGTAACCTGATTCCAATTAGGAATATTTTGTATTGAATTTGAAGTATGTACGTATTTCATCTATAAGGATTACGAATTATAAAACTTTAATTATATACATCTCTAGATAGAGATTCGGCGTCAAAAAATATAGATAAAAATATCAACTAACCGTTAACCGTACGCCAAACTGGTGGAAGTATGTGATCTGTTTAGTCACACACACAAGCATATAAAAATTGGGGTCGGTTTTGTTGTTATTGCATCCATTCCATTCCATCAGCCAATTACATCGCATCATTTCATAGCATATTCAAAAAAAGCTGAAAGACTAATCGACCGAATGTAAAGTCTTCAAGTTATACGTTCACATTTTCAAAAATTATCTCTCTGCTTATACGTCAAATTGTACGTATTTATATCATCGCATTATAGTTTGCATGTATAGATGTTTGTTACTCAATCACGCAAAAACAGCTAAACGGATTTGAATGAAACTTTACTGTAATACAAAGCTTATATATTATAATAACAAATAGGTCGCTTTTTCTCGGAAAAAGCACGGTTCCTGTGGGATGAATATACTTCATAAAAAGGTTGAACGGAACGGAATTTGATAGAATTTAGTATGAATGTGTTTTAAGGTTTGGAACAACACAGGATACATTTTATCTTGGAAAATACACAGTTCATTTGGGATAATTATTCTTCTAGCTAAAATGGTTAAAAGGATTTGTATAAATTTCAATATGTGGTGTAACTTGGCGAGAAGGCTCGGTTCTGCAGCTTACGCTGTGAAAAGGATTCGCTTCCGTTCAGACACAGAAACCGCGAGATTGGTGTATTTCGGCGAGTCCCACAGCTTGATGACTTACAACATTCTGCTGTGGAGGCACGCTGCTAATGTAGACACAATCTTCGTGCTGCAAAAGCGAGCTGTTTGAGCAATCTAAAAACTAGGGCCTAAAGTATCACTTAAAGACAATTTTAAGGAAATTAACATAATGACATTGCCGTATCAATATATATTTCAAAATATAATCCATGTATAAAAAATATTGCATTGCTTAGGAAAAATTTTTATCTGCATGTTAGTTCCAAATGCAAAAAAAAACTTGCCAACCATGTTAGCCGGCGCAGCGAAATCGCAAATTTTATAAAGGACAATCAATGTATACGCTGTTACAATAAGATCCCAGTTGACATTCAAGATTCACTCTCAAGTTTAAAACTACAATAAAACGAAAGCTTTATGCAAAAGCTTGATATAGAGTATCGGACTACTTAGACGATAAAAAACCATGGCTGTAAACCGCTCGCCTATCGATTGTGCCAATAATATTAATCTTTAAACATTTATTGTTAAAACATTGTTTATATATATTTAAAGAGCGTCCCTAGATTTCTTGCGTAGCTACCTATTCTTCTGAGAGGAACCAGCGCTTTTTGAATGCGCCTTTGTGGTGACGTTTTTCCACAAAGTAATAAATTCACTCTTATCTCAAGGTTATGTTACATAACTACGAAATAAAGATATTTGATTGGTAAATTGATTGACGAGGGCGGAGCCGCGAGCGGCTGCTAATTAATTATGTTAATCTATTAAGTAAACCTTGGACATGAGATACTCCACCCAGTGTCTTTTCTATGTAGGTCGTCATAGAAGTGCGTGTAATGCTTTAATTTTTTTTCAATATACTGTTACGAACACACAGAGTGGCGACCGCCATCTGGCGTCAACCAGTAAAACTGCTTTGTAGAACGGAACAGCACGAAACCCCTACTCAATACTAGATGGCGTTGGAGGAAGGGAGT